>CADDXX010000072.1:2328644-2500198 GCA_902810485.1 Alauda arvensis | reverse complement strand
TTTTCTGGAGTCCTCAGTTGCAGACTCTACTGCTGGGAAAGATTAATCTGGTTAAAGATTCTAGTGTCCATTCAGCTCATGTCAGCAGTCCTAGAGCACAGGTCCCAGGGCACAGCTCTCAGAAGCAGCAGTTTGCTCAGAAAGGCAYATGGAAGGGGGCCAGAAATCTGCAGAAGGCCAAGTGGGGCTCATCAGCAGCAGTGTTGCACCACAGAGCACAGGTCTCAGCACCAAATAGAGTAACCACCCCTGGCACAGCAGAAGTCTCTGTTTGAGTCACAGCTCCAGTGGGAGGATAAAGCTTTTYAGATCTCAGACTGCAGAGCACAGCTGGTGTGTATTCCCAAGGTTGGAGCAGGGGAAAAGTGTCCTTGCCTGCCTGAAGTGTGTACTAAATGGGGTATATTTTGCCAAGACTGTGGGAGTAAGGGGACAAACTGCACGGCAGCAGGGAGAATAAATGGCATCTTCATAGACGTCCTGCAGATGCAAAAGCCTGAACTTATAGCTTTACAGAGGGACAGCAGCCAGAGACCAACAGTCAGTTGTGGGAGTCAAGTGGAAAGCCCCAGCCTGGGAAAGACAGGAGTCTGGTGACTCCTAGTGAGGGGAGGATGGCTGACCTGCAGTTGCAGGACTAATTCAGTGTGCTGGTAGCAGGCAAGGTCAGAGACAGCCATCCCTGAGGAAGAAACACAGCCTCCTGGTGAGGCAAGCATTAGCACCAAGGGGAAGCCATAACTGTCAGTAGTGTAGGACTCACCTCCAGGGGCACAGAAGGCTCAATAGGTTAACCCAGCTTTCTGTCTAAGAAGTCCAGGGCTTGCTGGGAACTCATATCCAGCATACTGCAGAGGAAAYTGCCAAGGCTTGTCTGACCCAGGTGCTATTTCTCTTGCTGCTTGAGTACATTRGCAGCACTAATACATCTGGAGCAGGAGCCTTGAACATATCAGGAGTGATCGGACAGCTATGGGAATGAAGGCCAAAGTTATGGAGTCCTAGGTGATGTTATGTTGAGCCTTGCCAGAGCAGAGGAAAGGCTTGGAGGGGTGGATGGATTCCATGGGTCAATGTCTGATTGCACAGCTGATGTCATTGACAGGAATTTGGATTTCATGAGCATAAGACCTGCTTTTGACAGTAGGAGGTACTAAACAGAAAGAGTGAAAGCAAAAAGAGCCATGGGAGTATTGTCAGACAGCAAGCTGCACATGAGCCAGCAGTGCCCTGGCAGTAAAGAAAAACAACAGCTTCCTGAACTGTGCTAAAAGGATCAAGAGAAGTTACTTGCCTTCTTTACTCAGTACTCATGAGATCTCTAGTAATGAAATGAAATCTGGAAGGCTATGTCCAGTTTCAGGCCCCTACATTTTAGGAAAGACATTAGCAAACTTGAGCAAGTTCAGCAGAGGGTAAACCAGGTGGTCATGAGGGTAAAGCGCTTGCAGAGAGGCTGAAGGAGCTTGGCTTGTTCAGGCTGCAAGAGAGAAAACTTTGGGGAGACCAAACAGCCTTGCCCTTGCCTTATATSAGAATGGATATAAGAAAAAACCCTTTTTTACCAGGAGAACAATCARACACTAGAACAATTTGCCCAGTGGGGCTGTGTCTTCTCCATGGCCTGGATGGATAAAGCCCTGAGAAACCTTGTCTGACCTTACAGCTGATCCTACTTTGAGCAGATTGGAGTAGAAATCTCCTGAGGTCCATTCCAGCCTGAGTTATCTCGTCATAATGCTATGGGCCAATGGAAAATAAAAATAATGAGCCAGTAATCTCAGTGATCAACACCAGAGTATTTACACATTGTACCTTAGCTTTCCTTTAACATCTTGTTGCAGAGTTCACAGAAAAAGAAGGCATTGGCTGTTCAGATTCAGCCTGGAGGCTTGGCTTTAACAACAGGGAAGGGGAATTCGCTCTGACTTGATGGATTGTGCTCAGCAATAGTTGCAAACTGCATGTGTTTTCCAATTTGCCAAGTCTGCTAGGCTTCCATCAGGGATGAGAGTATTGGGTAAAAGGGCTAGCATTTTAAATAGTCTGTTGTAGCTACATCAGTATTTCTCTGCTAGAAACYCTTCCCTCTGTGTACAGGAAATTAGTTTAAATGAACATTCAGTTGAGAAATACAGACAGCTTGAAAAATAGTGGAGGAGAKCAGCATACTCTGCATAATTCATGAATTTTATAAAGGTGCCAGAAAGACAACTGTGATAACTTACATGAATGTATTCATTAAATTAAGAATTTGGGTAAAAACATGTATGTGTTTACACAGAAATAATAATATTAATATTCTTTATTAATATTATCATGCCAAGTGGTGCATTCAAATAAACATACACAAGTAATGGCACTTGTACAGTTTGTAAAGTTTGCTCAGTTGATTTGAAAGCACTTTGCCAAGAGTTAAAAATATTGTGGTTTGTTATATGTGTAGGGAAATTGTGGCACACTGCAGCGATTTGTTGAAGGTGTCTCGGCACAGGATTTTCTGAGACTCAGACCTGTGTTCTGTTAAGCTGTAAGGAGAAAGCAGATTGAATTTTTGACCTCAAGTGGTCACCAAGCCAGTAGCTGGAYACTGTAATATATTAAACTGTGTTTWTATTTAGTGATACTGGCACCAGTTAAATRTGGAAGTTGAGCAATAACTGCATTACAGCATTTGACACTGTCTTAAAATGAATTATCCATTCATCTGATGAGTGTCACTGTGACCAGTTTACATTTCTCACAAAACTATTCTCTCTGATTTGCAACAGCTTAAAAACTATGAAATTTTGGACAAATATCCCAAAGGATGCCTAGTCTTTGACAGGCTATTTAGCAAAACAGTATTTTCCTTCATACTCTCACCCTCTCATCTACAGTCATACTGTCTCTGTACATATGGCTAGACACTTCCCATGGGAGAATTTTTGTTTGATATGGCATGTCCACAAGCCCTCCCACACTTTCAGCTCTTTGGAATGAAGCAGGGCATACTCCATCTTTTTTACTGCCCTCTACCTTTTTCAATCTGGAAGCTTAAATCTGTGACAGTCATTGTTTTGGGGGAAACTTTTGTTAGTTCCCTTTGAAGTTATCAAATTCTCTTTGTAGTGTTATTCTCAGGAGTCTCTTCTGAACAATATCAAATATTCATTTTTATGGACAGTCCATGTACCTGCAACCACCGAAGTGGGTTTTCACCTACCATCAGAGCAGCTTTCACTGGTGGCAAACAGTGAGTTTCTTGGGCCAAGAATGACTTTCCCTACGTTTCTGTAGCTGTCTCTGCCATGGTATAGTAAAGCTCCACAGTACCTACTCTATCACATTATGTAACTGTAGTAACTTAACTCTGCCTCACCCATTCTTATCATATCAGTTACATAAAACAAGGAGTGTGAAAAACTAAATGATACGACTCAAAAAACATTATGTACACTGCAATTTACAGTTGTTTATTTTAAAAACTGTTATATGTCTATCAAAAAAAAAACAACAAAAAAAGCAAAAAAGTAAAACATGCACATCTTTTCCCTACAATAATTATTTCCCAAGTCTGAAATGTCTGATGAAATAAAATGTAAGTATTTTAGCCAAATTTTAATTTTCATATGCTCTCAGCTAGAGAGGATTTTTGGACTAAAGGACTGACTTAACCTCTTATTTTCCAACTTTGCTACATCAAAGTAAATGACTAATAACCAGAGTCGACAATAAGCAGTTAGTCAAACCTCTGAACTAAAAAGAATTAATTTAASCTGTCAGCAGAACACCAAAGAGGACACATCTTTCTGCGTATCTTATTAAACTAGTAAACGCTTAAACAAGTTGGAAAAAATTATTGTAAAGCTATAAAGACACTAAAGGCTTGTGCTTCTGACATAGTTTTTCAGTTGTCATTACAGGCAGGGCATGTTGATTTTCTATTTAATTGTGGGTTCAGTTAGAAGCTTTGGTTTCAGATTTCCCCCTTGGTCACTTAGTTCAGTTCCTATGAAGACCAGCAGAAGGGTGTTCACATAGTAAATATTTTTGCAAAACCTCCTTTCCAAATTTTTCTGACTGTCTTAGTGGCATACTTTGGGGCCCTTCTGCTATTTTTAAGGAGGCCCGAAAAGTTGGAATTTGGGAACCACAAAACCTCTCTGGGATGGCTGAATTAAAAGAGACTTGAAAACATGGGAAAGGCARAACTCCTGACTAATTGTAACGGGAAAGAGCAGAAGGGCCCCCAAAAGAAGGAGCTCCCATGTGGATGAGGTAACAGCACGCTTCGGTGCACAAACCCACTGGAGATCACTGCTCATCCCTTTTGTGTTCTTCTTCCCATCCTCCCTGTGCTGGAGTTGGGCATGAGGGGAGWTCTGCTATCTTCAGCACAGTCTTCATACACCAAACCATGGCCAAATTGCTCCTTATTGTTCCTCACTGTTCTTCCCTSCTATGCTGGAGCCAGCAGGAGCAGAATTCCTTAAAGCCCAGAGTCTGTGGCACAGCCCTGAAACCACAGACCTATTCCAGCTAAATTTCTGGCTCATTCCTACTCACCAGATCCTCAGTGTGGCTCTTCCAGCTGGTGTGGCAGATTTCACCAGCACTGTTAACACTTCCCAATGTTTCTGGAAGTTCCTAGTTCCAGGACAGAGGAGTGCTGATATAGAGGAAGATGAGGAAATATTTATAAAAGCTGTTGAATGCAATAATCTTATCTCAACTAAATTTTAACAGGGATTACTAATAAAGACTCAATGAAAACTGTCTCTAGTATTTGCTGTTGTATTATATATCTGAAAGAGTAAATCATAACAATTCTGTACAAAATCTGCTATTCACTTCAAAATGCAGGTCAAACTCAGAAAACCAAGCTGCCAAGTGAGAAATTTCTCTTTGACACCGTATGTTCCAGCTCCTCTTGAAAAAAGTATCTATCGAAAGTGATGACTGTAGTTGAACACCTTGTCAGTCAGGATGCARTATGGTGCTTTGTGTCAACACACAGGAGAGGGGGAGAAGGGGGAAGTTCCTCAGGATGAGAATGGGCATTKTGTGCTTGGACAGATAGGGAGGTCAGTTTTTTACTTCATAGGGGCAATACTGCACATCCTTCCAGGAAATTATACTCACTGCTAAATGAGTTACTCCTGCATTGTAGAATATTTTTGGAAGTGTAGAGCTGCTGTAGCATCTCTTGTGATATTCACTTCCATTTTCTGTGCAGGCAGCAGCACTATTTCTGTACACATTCTGCTGTAGTGAACCATATGCTTCTGAAAAATAGCTCTAGACTATACAGACTAGGATGTRCTTTTCCCTGGATTGTTCCTGGAACCATTGTTTAAAAATTAGATTATTGTTCTTTGCAAGCTTTTTTGCTTTGGTGGGTCTTCCTGGATGCACTGCGTAGTCTCTAGAATGGCAGCTCCTTAATCTAAAATATGGTATATTATCAGTACAGCCTAGGGGATAATCATTCTGCTTCACTCAAGAATTCAAGATTTCAAAATCTGACTTCATCCCAAATAGGGCAAAAGCCAAGTATTTTGAAAYTTTCAGAAAGAAAAAGAGAASTAAAACATATTGATTAAAAGATTTTAACTGYAGTATTTGTACTGGAAATAATTTTAATATCTTAACATAAATTTGATCAAATTKGTAGTTTTTAAACAGAAAACCCAYGTTTTATTTCAGGAATATTTTGAGGCTCTTGGATCTCCTGTTTCTTATAGTTTGCATAAAGCAAACATGGGCTTGAAAACGTTTTGTTTTGTCTTATGAAATATGTCTGTTAAGGTGTATTCTCTTTGTTCACTAGGCCTTCTATGATCTATCAGAAAAATAGAAAGGATTGTAAGGCTTTTTTCTGGAAGCTTGAACAGAAAATGTGAAGCAGAACCTCAGCTGAGGTAAAAGCCTTATTGAAGTCTGACCTCAGAATTCCAGTAGTCCCTGATTAGAGTTTTAAACTTTGTTCATCTGGAATAGCAGGAAAGCATCATTCCTGCAGCATCCAGTTAGATAGGAATTTTAATTAGGCAGTTCTGTATGTGTGAACATGTGGAATCTAATCACAGGCACAAAGCTTAAATTGTAATTTTGACTTCTGTATGGGCATCCTATGTGGCGTAGGCAGAGCATCTAAGTTATATTGTGGTTGATATTGCARAAGGTCAGAAGTTTAAGCTTAAATATTCAGGATTTACTTTTTAAAATTTCCAATGAGCTAATTAAAGCCACAGCTAAAATAATATTTTACATCTCAAAGTAAAAAATTTCCCTGCACAACACAGTAAGTATGCATTGACGTAAGGTGCCTCTACCAAAAACTTAGAGGAAATGAAGACATAAAAGGTATTTTGATTCCTAGAAATACAAATCCTTTAAAAACATATGTACAAGTTTTGGTAGCCCTAAAAATATGTAGTATGCACTTATTTAGTGCTACATGGACATTTTCCTATTATCTGAATTTAGAGCTGGTTTGCACCAAACCTAGAGTTCACCTCTCCCAGCTGCCTGCGATAGCTTCTTAGTAGGGTTGTGTGYGGTGTGTGTGCTTAAGAAAACAACATTAGGCTGTGCTATCTGATCTTAACATGCTGTACTGTTGTGGTGAATTTCTTAATGCACCAGGGTGTCCATCAGGCCCCAGATACAACCACAAAGCCAAGCCAGTGACGCAAATCAGCAGCTGATATAAACAAGTTGACACAAACCAGAAACTAAGCTAGCATTAAACCTCCGGAGATGCTTCTTTTTTCTCTTCTCTTCTTTTTTTTTTTTTCCCTTCTGTTTTTTTCTGAGATTTTTTTTTTAGTAAAGTGAAACATTTCTCAGCAACTGAAGTCCTTGTGCATTTGTCTCCAGCTTCACAACTAACCTAAATTTGGCTCTGTAATGTGCAAGTTTATGAGAAAGAATGTGATGAAGCCTGCCTGTAATTGGTTTATAGACAGTGTGTTCTACAYTTAGTATGTTTGGTGATTTTTAAAAGCACCCCAATGACATCTTTTCCAATTTATATGCCATCTAGTAATTCATGAGAATACTCACAGAAGAGACCATAGTGCTTTATTAAGTCATGTAAGTTTTTCTTCACCTCTTTACTATAAGTTMGTAAGTGTGTAAAATCCCGTTCTTTATAGTTAGAAATTTCTCTCTCAGTTTCTTTCTTTCCAAATTGTATCCTTCTTTCAAGGTTATATTTAGCACTTTATTGTTACTATTTTCTTCTCACTCCTAAGCACAAGCATCATCTCATCTAGATTTACACCAGGCATTCTTTGCCACTGTATTTACTGCAGCTACGTGTCGTGTTAGTAGCATTATGTGCAAATGCAGCTTTGAGTAGCAGAAGTGCTTTGTTCCGTGAGGCTCCTTGTCCTGCTTTCCTCCTCCATCCAGTAGGGCCTTCCTGCCCAGGTACAGGTGTGTCCATGTAAATGCATCTGCAGKCAGGTTCTGCAGCTGCAGTGTTGCAAGCCCCTCACCTGGCAGACACAGCCAAGCTGGCTGGAGAACAGGGGAACATGGTCAGAACTATCCACCTCCTCTCTTTTCCCAGAATAATTACTGTCTATTCTGCTGCGTGTTTTCATAAAGTCATTCAGGCATCTTATTCTATACAAACAAATCATTAGTAAAGGTGATTATAACACTGTTTTCCACCATTTTGTGACTTGTACTAAGTAAATTCCCTCCTGGAAAGCTGCGGTTTTACTCTACACAATTTTTTCTGAAGGTGCAATACCCWGAACTTATTTTATTCATCTTCAAGTTTTGGTTTCTCTTAAAGAGTAGGGGCCAAACAAAACAGAAGAYGCAACTTTATCCTAAAGGCTGGCAGTATTTAAAGTCATGGCAGAATGAGATGTATCAGAATTCCCCAATTTATTTCTGACTGACACTCTTATTTTAAATGACATCAGTTTAATTGATTAGCCTTTGTTTTCAAACTAGGATAATCGTATTTAGAAAGCTTAAAGATTGYGCATATATTAAATAGGTAGCATTCATTACCAAAAATTCTTTTCACTAATGAAAATGATATCTGTTTAACATATAAATTGCAGTGGAAATTAATGCTTGTCTCCTGCTAGGGAAATGCATATATGACCTTGCTAATGTGTCTCATCATGCTACAGATCTGTTCCTATTAAAGGGATAAGAAATTGGACATAAAAGATCTGTTACTCAGAGCTTCTGTATCATGTATCCAGGCCTGCTGGAAAATACAAGARAAGTTGTCAGTCAGGCCTCCTGGAAGTGGATGTCTTCTTTTTCATAGTCCAGATAATACTGTAACAGGAAATTGCTTCCATGTGTGGCACACACATGTTAGGAAAAGCAGGACATTTTTTGAATCTATTAATAGAGAGATCATCTACTGGATRTTACAATTTACTGAAGAGTTCCCAAGCTTAGTTAGGAAATGTTGGCTGTTGTTGCAATTATGACCTTTTGCAAARTTGCTTTTAATGCTTTCCCATAAAATTTAGACTTCTGACAGAAAGTGGGTTGMTATACAAAAGATAAGGAAACAGTGGTTCATATGTCTTTTTTCTTATGACCTGTATCTACTAAATAAATTACAAATAATAGTGCCTGCATTTTTTTTTCTCTTCTGTCATTATTATCTGTTGATCACAATGTAATACAAAAGATGATGATAAATAGGTATCTTTAGAGGCAAAAATGTGGAGTCTTGAGAGCACCTGTAGACCAAGACAGATTTTTTTTCTTTACCATCCAACTTTTGTGGTTTTATTATCAATTTAGAAAGAATCCCCAAGGAAAAAAAAATTACTAGAAACTAAAACTTTAAGCCACTATCATTAGCTCCATTCAGCTTTGGGAAAGGGTTCCAGGGACTAAAATTCAGGTTTACARATTRTGTATGYATTTAAATTCCAAAATCTACYCTTTTYTACTTAAGCACSTACTTTGCCTACTGCTCAWTTCMTTGTGATATTTGTAATAMACMATATAGTGMCRTCTATTTATTGAATAAAATAATAAYATTATCCTCACTGTGTTGTTGCTTTTAGCTCTGGATTTTACATTTTATCTGTTGTAAGAACTGCTCTTGCAATTTGGAGGGAACTGCTTCTTGTGAATCAAGAATGTTTTTGTGTGTGTGTACTCAGCTGGATGCTGTCAGGCTCCTTTGTCAGATGGAGACAGTGCAGRATCATCCAGCTTCAGTCCCTCAGATGCAGATGGGAGGACATTGAAACTGTGGCTGTGTATAAGCATGGTCAGACTAGAGCTGGTGTCTGATGAGACAGACTAAAAAGAGTGGCCAAATCATGTCCTAAAGACAGGACTGAGAGGGAGTCTCACCTTGCAGTTAAACTCTGTAACCCTGTTACTTCAATGTGGCAATAACTGCAGCAGAGCAGTTCTCCTAGTCAAGGTTCTCACCAAGCAGCCCAAGCAAAATCTACATTAATGGGTGCTGGTAACCCTGCAGTGAGGGTGCTTAGCCCCATTCTGCATGATCCTCATCTCCAGCTCTTGCAGTGAAAGGAGAAGCTGTGTTGCAGTGGACTAACAGAGTGATGATAGGGTATGGAGCTTAGGTCAGTTAACTCTGTCTCCTCAATATTCAGTTTTGCCTACAGTGATGAAAAAAGCTTGAATTGTCCTGACTTACAACAATGACGTAGCCACATCCTTCATGAAGTCAGTCTTCTCCAGAAGCTCTGCTGGGGACAGTGGTTTGAATGTGGAAATCCCCCAGTAAGGAAGACAAAGAAATGACGGTCCAATGCAGAGYCTTAAAAACCGAACTGCTGGCAAGCACCAGTGGATGGGTGGAGTGGCAGCTAAAAACTTTTAYCTAGGCCATCTTTCGAGAGTTGCCYTCAGCACAGCATGTTTGGTCACTGAGGACAGGACACCTCCAAATGCAGTGCTCGAGTCAGCGGAGGACAGCAGGATGTCAGCTGCTCCCTGTGCGAGCTGGCAGAGCCAAGAGGCGCCCTGCCAGCAGCTGTGTAAGWAGGTGGATGGGCTGCAGAGGGTGCTGTGCTCAGGGCCGTCACTGCAGAAACCTGTCACACCCTGCGCTGACTTATCCAGGGAAGCTCTCGGGCAGGAAGCTTAGGAAAGGCAGAAAAACAGAGAGTATATTTTTATTAGAACAGGGACTCTGTGGAGTCAGCCAGGAAAGGGGAAAGTATKCTGCATGGAAGGCAGGTCCCATGATATGGAGGAGAAACTCTTGGCAGTATTAGGGATGGGTTTGGACTGGATTTCTTGTCTCCCAAGAGTCCTATGATCTCACCTGAAAAAATGCCCAATATTAATCTAAAAACCATCTACAACAAGGAAGCTCTTGCACATAGTGGCTTGGCYTCACATGTTCTTGAAGGATGAATCCTAACAGCAGAGTCCCCAGAGGCCGACAGGAGGACGTGTGTACTGTCAGCCCTTGCTTGGGAGTCTGGCCTGGGGGACATGCAGGAAAACTAAGTACAGGAAGCATTCTAGAGCAGGAAGGGGGAAGCCAGACTGCAGTTCCACAGCCTGCAGGGATCAGGGGAATATTGACAGTATGCTGGCCTAATGTGACTGTGTCTAATACAGTCTGAACAGTCTGCAGCTGAAGGGACCTTATCAGCRCTGCCTGGAAGGATTTGTTACAGGCTGGGATATGCCCTAACGCCTCTTGCACCAGGGACATTATTCAGATGACAAATGATGCTATTAAAGTGACAATCTGTAACAGTGTTATAAAAAGGTCTTTAGAGTTGTATTTTTGTGCAGGACTTGTATAAAGTGACAGAAAAAAATACATTGTAAAATTGTGCRTGCTTGTGGAATGGAAACAATGTCAAATGTGAACACCAAAAGGAAAAAAGTGAGAAATGTACCAGTAGGAGAGTACAGAATAGGGAAAGATGCTGCGTAGAAGCTTAGAGAAAGTGGAACATTACCAAAGTCTGATTTGAAAGCAATCATCCAGATTCTATGTTTTTCTAAATCTGGTCAAAAATATCTGAAGCAGTGGACCTTTAAAACCCTGAAGCAGAAGCGTTCAGAGGCTTTTTTGTAATCTATGCTAACTCATACTCATTAGTATTTTTGGGGAACACAAATTGTCATAGAGCATGTTGCATTAATATGTTTTATTCTAAAAACCAAGCTAAAAACTAAAGGCAGGGAAATTAAAATCATTAAATAATGATTTATTGAAATTTAGCATGCAAACTCATTAGATTTAAGACATTTTAGATAAATGTGGTAGGTGAGATAGTTACGTATTTGTTTATCTTCTCTCAGAATATAAACCCCAGGGTAAACTAATGGCATTTTAAGGTAGTACATTTAAATAAATTTAAAAAATAATAACAGATTTGAAATTTACTATGTAGAATGGATTTCCAAAAGGCAGAATAGTCTAGAATTAATGAGGATTCAAGATAGTATAAAGTATGAATACAAAAAGCTTTCTAAATGAGATTTAGAAAGTTAAGAAGAGATTCAAGTTTTACATTTTTTTATAATCTTTTATTCTGAATCTGTAGTGGAGCAGCTGAAAGCTACTGCAAATAGAATGGTAATCACAGCTCCTACTCTGACCATCTCTTCTGATTAGTAGGTAGGTTACTGTATTCTGTATACTGTATTGTGTATACTGTTCTTCTTCTAAAATCTCTTTATGACTGAAAATCTTTGTATCAAACTATTTGAACATCAGTCATGATTACAAAGTTCTTAAGAATTTTAGGATCTTCCTTTAAAAATGTATTGATCTGGCAGTGTTGTCTATTYTGAGTGGTTCTTTCAGAGGACAGGACAGAAGTTTTGCCTCTACTTGCTGCTTCACTGAAGCTCTCCACAGACTATGTTAGCTTCTTTTGTCAGTGACTAAGCCCAGCTTAGTCTTTTTCTCAAAGATACATCATTCTCTTAAGACTTAGACTAGCTGCTTTTGTGACAGTTTTCATCTTCATGTTTTACAGGCATAGAAAATGGTTTTGCTAAGCTACCCCTACCAAATCCARTCTCTAGTATGGGTACCATCAAGAAGCAATGAGAAGATGCAGCTCTGTAGGAGAATAGCAAAGATATCTATAAGATTACATAGCTAGGAAACCTGTAGGGTTGTTTTGTTGGTTAGGCTTGGTTGGTTGTTTTTTTTTGTTTGTTTGTTTGGTTCTTTTAATGCCAGTCTATCACTGTATTTAAAATAAATTATGATTTTTTAAAATTATGGGTAAGAGTAATCAGCTTGTCAGAGCCACCATGGAGTTTTAAAGGAGCTCAGTCAGATATTAAAACAGTGAACTAAGAACTGTGTGTAACATGCCACTTGTAGCAGTTAACCTGTTTGAGGAGGTAAAGAAGAAAATGTGACAGCTCACTTTAGAAGTCCTTGAGTGCTCTGGCAACTTACAGACTCTGTCTTCATTACCAGCATTACMAGCCAAATCTTTATAAATCATAATAATGAATAGAACTAATACCCAATACCAAAACCCTATGTAGAGGGAAGCCTCTCCCGCTCATGTATTGAGCTTCTCAGAAAGAGTCCACAGCGTGTGGATGGTGGTGGTCTAATGAGTGAAACATACTTGTATTTAAAAATAAGTGTTCACAAAGTCCTTCCCAATGGTTTGTGAAAAGGAAAACTTCTGCAAAGTAGGTTCTTTAAAGGATAATGGTCAAAATATGGGTAAGTTTTCATGGTGTTGGGAGATTTCCATTGGAGTCTCACAAGAGTGTTGGAAAACTGTCCAGCTATTCATAAGGAGACTCAARAAAGTGGAGGAACAAGGATATGAAGAAATTTTCCAATAATCAAATATCGTTCAGCATGGCCAGAACTAGGGCTAGTTGCCAGAGGACTTTGTGATCCTTGCAGTGGGTAAAAAGGTTACTTGTGAGTCTTAATATCTGTAATGTATGAGGATGGGGGAAACGTCAATTATGTTTGCAAAGCAATCAATTSTAAGTGAGCTTACTTTGAAGGAAAGATATCTTGGACTCCTTAGGCAGGCTTCTGAAAACATTAGCTCACATATTAYTAGGCAAAGCCAAGAAAAGAAAGAAGAAAGTAGTGGAGAATAAAATAAACAGAGTCATTACACCACTAAATAAATCCAGGATATGCTCACATCTTGAACATTACTTGCAGTCACAGTTACTGSATTTCAGAAAGCAGATATTAGAATATAATGTACAAAAAGTAAGGGATAGGAAGCATGGCAAGAAGTACGGAACACAGGGAGTTAATAGGTTAGGAGAGATCCCTCTGGTGTGAGACCAGAGGTGAGTTGAGAGGAAAAAGCATAATAAAATAACGGAGAAGGTGCGTAAGGAATCATTATGCATTTTGTAACACAGGAACTCTGAAAGCAAAACAAAGGAAGCACTCTTTCACACAATGCATAGTTAAGTTGTTGGATTCATCCCCTCAAGATCCTGAGGCCAAAAATATGATTGTTTTCAAAATGAAATTTAAGATTAATATTGCCAGTAAACATAATGACCCAAATACGCCTTCTGTCTCAGAAGGTCCCTTACTAGATTGCCAAAATCCTTTCTAGAGAAAGGATCAGTCTGTTTGTCTTTTTTATACTCYAAGCAACTGCTGTTGGCTGTTGCCAGCATTACTTTTGGCACCAGTGTAGCCACCCTCCTCATGAATTCTCTTGTTGTTAATTGAAGTTGAATACCTTTTGAGTTTTGAAACTTTTAATMAAGGATTTGAAAACTGGAGTTCACAGAGGCCAAGGTTTCGTCCACTTAATGGTAAATTTTGAAGGAAAAGATACAAAAAGACACCTGTGAAAAATCTAGTCCCTTGAAGCTATTGCAAAATGAAGATATAAATTTTAATTTATTTGTTAAAGCATATTTTAAATATAAAGTATATAAATTGTATATAGACCTGGAAATATTTCCATTTAGTGTTAATAGTTAAGGCTTGTTGTAGCCATGTCAGATAAATGGTATTGTTTCACTATGTATTTATGAATGTCTTCAAATGATAAAGCTGCTGAATTCTGCWAGGATTTTTTTGTGTCCCACAATTTCAGAAAGTTTTCAGGCTCAGCTGGGTTTGTGTAATAATCCCCATTTGAGCTGGGGATCTGCAGAGAACAGGAACTCTCATGAGACTGATGGTATTTCCTGTTTCTCATCAGAGCAGAAATACAGTAGCAGAGGAAGAGCTCTTCTCTTAGCACTGTATTTGAGCTTCTGCCTGAATCAAGGAAGTGCCATAGTGCATAAAACTGAAAGAAAACAAACAAGCAAATTTAGTGTAACCTTTTCAAACCCCAGAAAACATCCCTATTTGTCTTTTGTTTGGACAGCAGTGGTTCATCCCTCCCTACTCTTTTGTTCAGAATTAAGAACTAGTGTGCCTGAAGTTTATGTTTCTGAAGTTAACTATGTGCTTTTTGTAGATATRTTGGCTATAAAGCTCTCACAGAAGTATTTTGTGTTGTAAAGACAGAGGTATTGTACAGTGGCATTCAACAAGCTAAACATAGTGTAAAAATTCCTTGTATGACTAAAAACATTTGTCTAAAGAGATCACCTAGTAAGTTATTAGGTGCATTAAATTAAAATAGGGTGTAATGGATTTTCATGATAGCTATCTAACCAWGTTTTTATATAGTGTGCAGTTATGGATATAAATTGATATATCTGTAGATTTTAAACCCAGAAGGTCAAACATCAATTTCAGGCAGCTTGAGAGTAGGCAAGTGAACAAGCACAGAAGGTTTCTGTTGACATAAAGGATTACAGTATCACAGAATGACTAAATTACATTTGACTTCTTCCAGAACATACACATTTTACACTGCAATGATTTTAAAAATTCACATTAAAATAATTTTAAAATTCTGGGGCTTTTTACASTTGTTTCTTTTAATGGTATGTTTGTGTGTATAGATTATGTATTTATAATAAAATACAATAAAAGATAGCTTTTTCTAGAAAAAATAAYGCAGAGGAGTAGGTCGTTTTGTCTTTTTATATTTCAAATGTAATCCAGCTGCTTCGGTTGTTATTTTCACCTTGCAGWCCCTGTGGTTTTGCTGTGGTGAATATGTGCGTAAGTGAGGTTTTTCTTGTGGGTTTCCTGCAGATACCGGGGAGCTACAGATTGTGCAAAGGTAGCAAGACAGTTTATTATTCCGGATGTTAAGAGATGTAAAAGGTTTCTGAAATTAAAAAAAAAAAAAAAAAGTATTCTTCTTTTGGTGTATTAGAGGAAAAGCAACTGTGAAAGTCCAAAATACGGTACCTAATTATCCTATCTGTGGTGTGTTGCTATGCTTTAAAGCCATTTCCTGTGAATAAATCAGTAACAGAAGCAAATTTGTACTGCTACTGCTAAGTTGAGGCATTTTAGAAACTTGAGATCTTTTCTTAAAAAAACCATAAATCATATCTACATTGTCGGATTCTTAATTTTCTTTTTCACTAGTTTTACAAGAGTGGAAAATAAGAATTTTCCTCTTACATTTAATGCGGGAAAGACTTAAATATGGGGAAACATATTTTTCTTAATCAAAATTCAGATAGCAAAAGTTTGCTGTACTGTGCAAAGTTACTTTTGTTTTCCTCAGTGATATAACTTCTTTGGCTTGAAGAAGGTAATTCAGTTCAGTAATTACAGGAAATGACTAGTGAATCTAGAGAAGATGAAGGTTCTTCACCATCTGGAGATGGGCCCTCCCACACTTCAAGCTGCTTCTTGGGTGAATTCAGAATCTGCACTGGCCAAAGTTAGATCCATTTGTTACTTTATCATTTTTTAGTCCATTTTTCTTGGTGAATTCAGAACACTGAATTGGCATGTCTCCCTCTTCGGTGTTTCTGGCAATGGAGTACGCCAAAACAAAACTCAAAACCTGCATYGCTTTAAGAATGTGATTGACTAAAATCAAGAGGCAGCTGCCTGAAACTAGCAAAGTGGTCAGAATGCTAGAACTGCTGAGAGTGGACAGCTTTTTGAATATTTTACCTTTCTGGAGCCCAGACATAATCTGCTCTAGGCTTTCAGAAGGATCTCCTTGTTCTGTAGARGTGCAATTCTCAGAGCACAACTCCAAACTCTTGCATTAAAAAGCGTGTGGGCAGGACTTGGGTATTTTTTAAGATATGGCCAGAAGCAGAGCTGGTGATGCCCATCTTTTGTGCTATAGGTGACTGCTTAGAGCATTTGTATAGGAAGAATAAGGCTTTGGTCAGTGATTTGCTCCACTTAAAGGCTTTTATACCAATTACTTTCACTACCTGTAATAAAATTTGATTCAGAGGCTAAAGAAAAGTAAAGCAGAATATTTTTCATTGCATTTACGGAAAATGTGCAGTAAAGAATTCAAGAATCATTGAGTCAGGAAGAAAATATATGMGGAATCAGTAGTCTTTTGTAGTTTACTACTTGTGTTTCTCTAAGCAAAAACTCATGGTCTCTAAGATCTGTTCTAAGTACCACTCTTGTGTTTCACATGGAAGAATTATTTAGCAAAAYACAACAGTGGTCTCAAATGGTAGTTAGCATGGTCCTGAATAGAAAACAACATCTAAGTCTACTGACCTTTAGGATATAATGTGGAGAGGGAGTACAGGCAGGAGCTCCTCTCTGAGCAGAATTCAACTTTGCTACCACATTTGTAGAAGGGAGTACAGGCAGGAGCTCCTCTCTGAGCAGAATGCAACGTTGCTACCACATTTGTAGAGACCCCAGTGCTCCAGGAGTGTTTAATGACTGCTGTGAGAATACCAACCAGACTGATCAGCTTACACATTTTAGCAGAAATACGTGTCTTCTGCATCCTGAAATTGATCTAAGCATCAAATTATCCAGATCATTGTGACTTKGAAAATTCTCATCATCCTTAGAAGAATGTTTTCTAAGGGAAAGCATGAAGAGTGGGGTGTGCCTGGGTTTGAGTATCAGATTTAARTACATAATCACCATCTAAATCCTAGGTCCATGCTAGGGACCTAAGTTGTCTGTTGCATCTGACCCACAAAGCCATTTTTACTTGCTGCTTTGCTTTCTTTTTTCTCCAGTCTGTTCTGCTATATGTCTGTTTCTTYCATATATGATGGATTACTGCAGGGATTTAGGAAAATCCTCAGAACTGCACACATGTACAGATACATGTTAAGTCGTTGTATGTTCCTGCAGAACTTCTTTACACTGGATTGCATGGATTTTACTTCATCAGTTCAAATTTATTACATAGAATACCTGTGCTGTAGCTTAAACTGCTTTATCCACATATCMTGAGTGTACTGCTGGACACTCTTTCACTCTTAGTGATTTTAAGATGGCTTCACTTGTTGCAATACTACAGGAATTTTAGAGAGGATATTCCCAGCAGGTTGGAGCCATACGAAATCATAACCAGATGTTTAATCAAACTAGTGTTTAAAATCCTCTATAAGTTTTCTCATGTGTCTCCAGGTGCTCAAAACCAGATAATATGTTGCTGCTTACCTGGCAATCCACTGTAGGCTCTGAACTCAGTAGTGCTGCCTTTGGTGTCTTCTTTAAAGGGCACAATATAACCTCTTTTAGCAAAGTGTGTCAGTTGTGGCACAGAAGGAASTTGCAGCAGGTAGGCCATATGCAAGGACAGTCTGCATTTATCACTATATGATTCATGATTTCTTTTTACTAAACTCTTAGATTGCCGTTCCTTTATTCAAAATTTGCCAATAAAAATGRAACTTGCAAATATCAGCCTGCACAGAAAATTCTCCTTGCCCCCAGTTAAGCATGATTCTTATTGTTATTTACTATCAAGAMATTGCAACATGAAATTTTACATTAAAGATTTCATATCTGGCAACTTTCCAGCAACCCAAAAGACTTTTAACAGTTGTCCCCCCCCAAATCAACAATTCCCTCCCCAATATTTAATTTTTTTTTTTAATTTTTAAAGAGTTATACAGACATGAACCTTGGAAGAGACTTTTAGCCAGTGCAGAGTATGGCAGAAGGTTAGGTTGTTTGTTTTGCTGTGTCAGCAGAACACTGCTTACTCAGTAGAGTCCAAAAAAGGGTCTGCTTTTTAAATGGAAGTACAGCTCCCTGTGCTCTCTGTTCCCACCAGTCCCATGGTGAGCATTTGTAAATCCGTGATTTCCTGAAGTGGGAGAGAAATAAGAATCCTTTGTTRTGAAAAAGTATGCCATAACCTATGGGAAAATTAAAACTTCCTAGTTTGTTTTATTCTTTCTGGTCATGTTTTCCATTCCTGGCTAGAACTGTGAGTGCAAATGGGTGAAAAAAACCCAAAAAAMCAAACAAACCAAAAAGATTCCAGGAGTAAAATACTGGATTGTTGAAGGCAGAAAAAAGGAGAGTGAGATAAGATGAGATGAGATGAGCTATGAAATGAGATAATGGTCCAAGTGGAGGTAGTGTTGTTTGCTCATTTATGTTTATATGTGGAGAGGGGATAAGAGAAAAAGACCAAAGCAGAGRGAAAAACAAGAATATCAAGAAGGTAAAAAACACAAGATAAGTGGYATTTTTAGTATTCTTAGAAGAGTTTTCTTCCATATAATCAGTTTGCAGCATAAGCAAAATCTTCAGTAATATCAGCAAGCTGTACCCACACCCAGCTCATCCACCTCTGGAGACTGGGATTGAATAGAAGGATTTCCTGGAATGAAATGTGGAGAAATGTTGACCAAAACATTAATAAATGAGTGCCATGTAGTTATCAAACATACATCAGTTGTCAAAGTCATCATACAGCCTGTAAACCAATTAAAATGGTTAGTGTACATTTACATTCTTTTTATGGTAAGAGAGGAGACAGCAATACAATAAAAGGAAAGTGTGCCAGAGTAAGGTCTAGAGTTCAACTAAAATACTTGAGTGTAGTTGAGTTAGCTTCAGCTTATCTGCAGTAGTCCTAAAGATATTTCTAAATCAACAAATCTGCCCTCAATCAGATGAAAAAACAAGAGAGAGAAACAGGAGAATGTCTAACATGGAGCAGAGATATGGGAGATMTGATTTTTGTTCCTTTCTCTCCTGTTAGCTTTTGGTGGACAATAATGAAGAAAAAAGGTTTTCCCACACTCCCACTTTCCCTGCTTATGTTCTTGTCACATCTACTTGGCATCTTCTCTACATTTAATGCAGATACAAACCACATCCACGCTGCTGTTACAGTGGCCAGCAGGTGTGTGCTGCACTGACCCTGCTCAGCTGCAGGAATGGGTGCAACCCCACATGTAGTTTTGCTTCACACTGACATGGGGTCCTGTTTGCCTCCCACAACAGGAGCCTCGTAGGGGAGACCCTACAGCACTGTGGCATCCTTATGAAGTCCAGAGAGGCAGTGGGGCACCACATGACAAGGCTCCATCCACACCTAAAATGGTGAGGTCCTTGTGMAGGGATGGCATAAACTTGATTTCCSAAMTCTGGRKGTGATCCCTGAAATAACAYCAAGTTTTCTCAGCTGTTCATGCTAAAAAAATGTGCAAGGCAGGCCTGCAAATGATCATGGGCCCAGACCTTTACTTGTGGCACAGCAGAGATGTAGCCGTATGGACTAGGCAGAACAGGGGTAAGTACATYGTATGACTTTCTCCCTACTAAATAATAATATGTTGCATAATAATATTTCCTTCTGTACACACATTTCTACTCTTTTTCTTGAGGGGAATAATGCAATGAACTCTGTTTACTACATTGTAATATTGCTTTTTCAGTAGCTATTTAAAAATAATTTTAAACTTCTAACTTTCCAGGAAAGAGTTACTTCGTTATTACRGAGTTATTAGCTGTTACTGCACATCTTGGCCTGTTTCCACAAAAATAGGAAAATAACTTTACCAGATGCTGAGGAGTCTTTTGCRCAGTGGGAGCAAGTCTATCTGAAAGAGTGAAACATGAAGAATGATGCCATCAAAAAGTGTTTCCTTAGGAAAACACTGAGACTCTTCCTTAGGGTTCAAAATGTAAATGCACATTTTTCCAGTTCAGTGCTATGAAAGGAATCCTCTGTTCAAACAAGGTGATGGTAACGTTTAWAGGTACAGCTACCAAGTAGTTAAATATGAATGAAATTATTTTTGCTAGTGCTGACTAGGTTACACCTTCCTTCTCTGCTTTCTTCCCTTTACATCCTCAGTTTTTCAGAGCAAAATTATCTTCCTGTAACTTCTTTCTGGAAGAGTTCTAATGGCAGCAACAGTACCACTGTTGTTACTGAAAGATTTTCAAAATATGTACAAAGAAATATTGCATTCAGAGGATTAAGTCATCAGTTGTCAATCAGGGTTATTTTATAACCCCATCTAAATCAATGGATATAACAGTTATGTAATATGACAAAATTTGACACACTTTGTGCAGTTTATTGCTAGTTTATTCTGGCTATGTAATTTCTGRTAATAAATTTAAATGAAAAGTGGTACCTTGGGCTTTTAAAATATTGTCTCTGCAAAGAAGATTTATGCTTTTACTTTCCTCCTACCATCACTTTGGAACAGCTTTTTTTCCCACATTTCCTTGCTCTCATACCAAAACTCAGTCTGGATTTTAATGCTTATGTCAAAAAAATCTTCATATTAGTCTGATGATGTTTAAATTATCAAAAAACTGGTCCACAGAATACTRCAGAATTTGGTGACAGTCTGAATAGAACCATATTAGTGAATGTCAAAATTGTATTTTGTAAGATTGAAGGACTGCTAACAGAAGTAGTAACAGTCAGCACAGCACTGTAGGTTTCCTACAGTGGGATAACTAGGAAAAAACAGGAACAGAAAGACAGTCATGCTGGATTTACATTCCATGTGTTTGTGACTTCTCTAGGTTACCTGAAGTGGTATCTGAACATCCCTTCTAAAGTTGCCAGTCTCTAGGCAGAGTGACATTGCTATTCCCAGACTGTCCTAAGCATATGTGTGAGTGGTATGTTAGTATGTGGAGCCTGGCTTCTTGAGATAATTGGAGTCAGCTTGGAAAAAAAACTGTCAGTGGAAAAGGAAGTTATTCTAAAACACATATTAAGTGCCACTGCTATTTAATACACACATAATTAGAAATACTATAAATAGACACGTTAGTCTTCTGGTTGCTTCAGCTGTAGCAGAAACATCGACAGTGAATGATTGTGTAAGTCCCTTCTTGCCCAGCCATATGACGAAGGGAAAGGTTGGGCATGACCTATTCATTAGCATGCTGACATTTGTATCACAAGGTTGGAGTAATGTGAGATAGATGGTAACTTACGTAATGAACTCCTGAAAACCTTTTTAGAAGCAATTCCAAGAGGCTGGCTTATTTATTATGGAGAATCTGAGGCTGGGCCCATTGGGGAATTTGAGCAGGGATCCTGCATATGTTCCCCAATCCTCTTGCAGAARAGAACCTCAGGAAGAGTGTTGGAAGATGAGAGCAGGATATCTTTGGAAGATTAATTACTGAATGTGGAAAAAGAGTCTGAAAGAGTATCAGTTCTTCCCTCCTTTGAAAAGTGTTTCCCATGACCACCATGATTAATCATAAGCTATAGTTCYTCTGTGTTGCATCAACTGAAGTCTTGGAGCTTTAGTTGTAGACTGCATTATTTGAAAATAGACTACTTTGATTGTGTGACAGATTCCTGGTAAAAATAGACTAGAAGTATAATCAGCAAAATATTGGAGATAGCATGAAACAGAACCCCCTTCTGTTTCACTGTAAAAGTTTTGTGGGATTTTTCTTTTTCTATCTGCATTAACCCGTTTTCCTTTCAATTTCTAATCCATGGTTTATACTGTGCATAATAGAATGTATTTCTAATTACTTTAGCTGTCTCAGGGTAATCATATCCAAAGTCATAAATATATTAACATCTTCAAACCTGTTTGCTAAAAACCAAGATGTTAAACGATGCAGTTGTTAAAATACACTACATTGTTTCCTTTCTTCTAATGATCAGTAGTTAAATATAGCACAGTTACAACATCAAACATCTGAATAACAAACTGAAATCTAAATTAGTAAACTAAATTATACAAAAACATGGAAACATCTGGCTCCCATTGTATAAAGCATACTTGCTTTGAAATAAAAGAGATATAAAATCCTAAAGTTGTAGTTTGGGATACAATGTGTTATTTTTTCACAGTATGGATCAGTTAATAAAACAATATGCATATTTTTCTGAGTCAGACTCTTTTTGCTTTCAATTAAATCTGATTTTTAAAGTAATTTTAAATATGRAAATACTGATCCTGTAATTATACATAGGGCTTATTGACCTTTGAATACAGGATTTCCTGCAAGAACAAAAACAGTATTCTTGAAAAACATTTTTGATTTTTCAGATCCAAGCTTTTCCAGCACCTATAGGTCTCAGGTTAAATAATACCACACCTGGAAAATAGTATGAAATTGTTCAAGGGACATATTAATAGGGAAAGAACGTAAAGAAATTTAACAATGAACATGTTCCAGGTCCATTTTTTCTCCTTCTTATTCCCTAACTGGTAAAAAAATTGAATTTTGAACTGTTCTTATAGGTTTTTAAATTCTTTAAAATCTTACTGCTCTTGTCCTTGAAAATCATCTTTTTCTTGAACTTCTATGAAAAATTCACAAACTTCTGAGTATTRAATAGTCAAATTGATGTCTTAAGGCAAGATTAAACTCATCTTTACAATAGGATTTATCTTATTCTCTTTATAATAGGATTTAAATTCTAATTAACATGGAGTAGAAAAGGGTGTAGAGCAAAGTAATGCCCCTGTAATTATAAGTCATATAAATTCTAAGACTAGTCCTTGATCCTACATCTCCAAAACGTGGGTTTCTAACCACCCAGGTAAATGTCACGCCTTGGTAAAATGTTGGTTTCAAAAGGACTCTCATGTATTCTGAAGGCTGAAGTCAATCACATGAAAAAAAGCCACCAGTTGTATGCCACGAAATTATTTTCAAAAAGAAAACCACTTTAAATTAACAGAATCAGAATTTGAAYTTAAAGGTGGAGGAGTCCTGAGGAGAAAAGCTCTGTTTAATTGTTACATATTTTCTTTACACGTAATGAGCATGTAATTGTTCAAGAAATGGAAAGTTTGAAAGGTTAATAACTGAGTTTCAGCATTTCAAAAGAAATCRGAGSAAGACAAAAGAACAGAATCCTAATCTCTGAAACAATAAACCTTTGTGTTACCCAGGAAGTCTCAGTGCCTTCTTGCTAATTGCTTTTATCATCTATACCCATGCTAATGTAAAAGCAAGCTGAACATAATCTCTTTCCTCAAAGTACTTAAAGTTATGCATTATAAAATAACTTTTTATGTGGAAAGAATTAAGAAGCGCAGGGGGTTTTAGATGTGGGGTTCCTCCTAAACACTTGTTAGAGTAACATTTAAGCAGCAAACCAGTATTTCCATGAGTAGTCTCTCTGGGAATGTGTAAATAAGTTTGGTCTTGCTTTTTTAACTTGTTATTTTTTTTAAATGGTTTTACAAATAAATGTTTTGATTGTATTTAGTAAGCTCAGCTTTTTGTAATTAAGTCTTAGTCTTTGTTAGGAATAATACCATGTCAGAGTTTAGCATGTTAATTTGTAAATACAGACCAAGTTTTAAGCCAGGATTTATTTTTAGGATCTCAAACAAAAGAGATCACATCTGTGATACATCATCCTATACAGAGACAATTGGGCTTTGTACATTGTGAGTGAAAAAGAAAGTGCCTTGCTATTTAAATATTTACATTAGCTGGAGTTCACAGTAGCATCTCTTAACACTAAGAGCATGTGAAGGAAGGAAGATCCGGTATGTATTAACTACAGGAGCCATATCTCACTCTTCTCATATCGTATCAATGTTCAAAAATATGAGAAAAGGCAGGGTCACATGAGCACCATGTCACTTGGTACTCAGAGATGAAATGGACTTCATTATCTACACCCACGGTGCAGTTTGCACCTAAGTCATCTTGGACTTTCTCTACTTTTCAAGTAACCCAGCTGCATGTGGTAATGAATTATTTAATTCATAGCTTTCATTGTTGTTTTTTYAGTCTCTTTATAAGGAAGAAGTTGTCATCCATTGTTTTAGGCATGGGCTTTTCCCCATCTTGCCATGATCCTCCCTTTCACTGGAACAGAATTTATATTTCGTCTGAAGATGAAGCAGAAATTTTATTGATGTGTGATGTATGATGTGTGATRGTTGGCTTGCAGAAAATGCATTTTGTTTTATTAATGGCAGCTGCATACAAGGACAGCATATGACTTCATCCCCTCCACAGTAKAAAGCAGTTTACCATAACTTAAGGATAGGTTCACTTAACAGTTTTGCTTTCAGTTGGAAGGCAGTTTTCTGTTAGAATCACCTTCTAGCATTTTTGATACATCTGTATTTCAAATACTTCTGCCCAAAAAAGTTTAAACAGTACAGCTTCTCTCAACTTCAGAGAACATCCTTTCCCCYAGTAGAAGTTAGTAATTATGATAAATGGATGTACTTACATGTACTCTTTAACAGAAGAGCTTTCTAAATGCACTGTCTTTATATGAGCAATTTACTTATCACTGTCATCTTCAGGTTTATCTAACTGAGGTTTAATCTATTCAATTGTAGGAATAGCTGCAAAACTTATTTCTGAATTTGTAGAGTGGGATTCAGAGATTCTTTTGCTAATAAGRAGCATTTTGCTTTGCAAATTAGGGGCAACTAATCTTGGGGACATAGGCYTCAAATAGATCATTCTAAAGATGAATGTGACTTTGACTTTTGTTAGCAGTTGAATTTCATCCACGCTGAATATTTAGAATAGCACTAAGACAATTCAATTCTGAGGGCTTGTCAGATTTAGGACTGTATCTCTACAGCACAGTGGATCATAGCACAGAGATTCTTCTACTTTCTCACAAATGCCCGGATTCTAGAACACAGTTTAACCACTACCAGATTGCTTCAGGACYTTAGCTCTGCCTGACTCTAGGTTATGTGGATGATTTAGATCAGGTTTACACTGGTGTTGAAAGGTCTCTATCACATGGTAGAGATACACTTTTAATCCTTTTGCAATTGCTGTGTCACTGAGCAAACCTTATGTAACACACAGATTATACTGTCTTGTCCCTTTTAACCTGGAAGGCATCTGACATGTCTCTGGAGGTTGCCTGGGACGTTGACCAAAACTCCCTTGCACTGAACAATTGTATTTAAACACTGAATTGCACTGCTGTGGTTATTGGCTGATAGGATGATAGYAAACACTACTTTAAATAATAGTTTAAATTTTAAAAATTGTGATAAGAGTGCCTGGTCTTGCATGAGAAACTTTAAGCATTAACAATGATTATCAGTCCTCAAAATCAGATACTTGATGCACTACAGCAATAGTTCTTAGATTACACAATATTTCCTTTTAAAATACAGATTCCATTTATGYTCCATGTGGTTGTCATTTCTACAGTTTATGCTATTGGTCTTTTTTATACTTTTGATAGGGAAATATGCATAATCTGAAAGAAACCCTGAAGGTCATCAAAACAATCTCTTAGTATCAGTAAATCTTCCTGTATTTCATACCACAGTGTATTGACCACCAAATGCCCTCCTTGCTGGAGGAAAAATTGCTGAGTATTGTCTGATATCATCCCTGTGAAGCAGCAGGAAAAAAGGCAGGGTTAATAGAAACATGCACATGGTCAGTGGATCATTACAAACCCTAACAGGTGCTGGGCTGTTACCAGTGGAATAATCTGGCCAGCAGCTGATGTCCTCCTATTTTAAGGTCACTCAGTGCTATGGGCTTTTCAGCCAAGTCCTCTTGGTATGGTGATTCTTAGGGAAGTTGATTGAAAAGTTTTATGGGCTAACAAGGGCCTGAAGGGGATTMTTGTTTACAGGTGACTAAGGGCAATATGATTGATCAGACTACATCTCAGTGTCACAATTAGAGAAGGCCCTGAGATCTTTTCAATAACTTTTTTTGAAATTTTTCATCTGTGAATGCTTTCTTTCTTATATTTTAAAAAGAAAAAAATATTTGTATGAGGCATAATTATGCAGATGTGAAAATTTCTCCTTTGGAATTTGCTTTTCCTTGTATGTYAGGATTTACTTGTTTTTCTTAGAACTGGAAAGAAAATATAGAWGCCTAAAACACAGTGAAGTGTCTTGCCTTACCCATTGCCTCTCTTGAGTCAGCTTGCTGTCCTGATCTGCAGATAAGGTGAAATTGTGGAAGTGCTTTAATCTATAAAATACTTAAAGTAATTTTTAATATTGCATATAATTGCAGAAGAAATAAAAATATCAGTAGGTTTTTAGCATACAATAATTGATTTTCACAGTCATCCTGAGCTATAAGTAGTGTTTTGATGTATGCTTTATTTCTATGTCTATTTTTCCAACAAACCATTCGCTACTAGACCAGCCTGGATAATTTTTTAGGGTACTTCTTGAGATATTTATTTGATAGTTCAGTTTGTAGCCAAAAAAGGGTCAACCCATAACATTCATTGAAACAAAGTGACTAAAATACTTTCCTCTTTGGACTACAGAATGGTAACTCTTTCAACTTAAATGACATACCCTTAGGGCATATTATGTTCAGAATAATTTTTTCTTGAAAATCTCTGGTATATACTTTGCCACACAGTATAGAACACTCTGGAGGGATCAATAATAACTGTTATTCTTTTTCTAGTACTGTATCAGAGTCTCTGTAGGGGCACTGTCAGTATTGTATCAAATAGCTGTCACTATTGAGACAGGAGRCCAAAATCAYATCCYCCTTTCTTCTGTGGGCAACTGACAYGGGTACAAATTCTACACCTCTRAAAACTAACACCAGAATAATATACACTTTTGAATGAGGATACTCACTGATAGTTATGCAAAAACTACTACAAATGCTGCTGTATTTGAGCATTTTTCTGGGATAGTGCAGGAGACCTTTCATTACTATTTGGACTTGAAGATCTTGGACGTCTTTTCCAACCTTAATGATTATAATACTGTATTTGTAAGGTGCCACATTTATAGCTTTATACTGAGGAATAAATTATTAGAGCAAGCAAAATGAGAATAAAAACATGTCAATATGTGACTTGTTTTTAAAAAGCTACACATTTTTTGTAATGTGAATTTTTTAGGCCCTTTGTTCTGATACTTGATGGTAATATGAAGTGTAGAACACTAGGTTTTTGTGTCATTTTTTGTTCAGTATCTCCCTTGGCCTTTCTCACTTTTCTAAATAACTAATTAATCTTACTGCACATTTCAAACTTAAGCAATTCGTTATGAGAGGGTGCAGGGAAAGCTGTCCATCCACTCTACTGCAAATTACTAGGAGTGCTGAGTGCGTTTGATATATTGAGGCAGTAAATTTTGTTAAAACCTTTTATAAAGTTGTATGTAATGAGTAAACTAGTAGTTTGAGATTACTTTGTGGCTCTAATATCAATCATTCCTACCACTTCCATTTCATAAGCCCTGACTTAAAAAAGGCTACATCTGTTAGTTAAGCAAGAATCTGCAGGTAAAAAAACAAGCTTGGTGTAGTGCATAATCTTGATTTTCTGAGWTGTGTTTMTCTRTATTATATCCATATYGTAGTTATAAGGACCACAAAGCCCTGGTGAAAGAAAGGTGAATCCATGTTTTATCACTGTCATGGGATACTTAATCCGTGGTTGCTCCACCTTTAGAGACCCATCCCCTCCTTTTCAAATTGCAGAAAGCTTTCCAACTCTTAAAATGTTTAACTCATTCTTCTAAAGCAGCTGTTGCAATCAAAACACAGTTCTCTAACTTATGTTTGTGTTTTGAGGGGCTCATAGGGAATACTTGACCTTGAAGGGTGTGTGAAGGAGTGAAGGGCCAGTATATCTAAATAACTTCTCTGTATTCTTCAAAATGGAAAATTTCCAYGTCTTAGGAGTCTCCTAGACTTTCATGATTCCCTACAGTTTGCAACCCCATTAATGCGATWGTTCTTTAAACTATAAGTCACCCTGAATTTAGTCTTCCATTAAGCCTGCTTCTTTGCATGCTTGCTGCTGAAATACCCTTTTCCCCTTTTTCTTAGGRTATCCTTTAGTACAGCATCTCATGATTGTTTCCCTGGAGTATTTGTTATCTAGAAGCTAAAATAGGTAAATTAATTTGAACAACAATACTGCTTGACGCTACTCCTCTCTATACACAGAGTATTGCCTGTTTCCAAATTGATTTCAGACCTATTTCTGGGCATTTCTCTTTGAGAGAATAAACAAATCTGCTTCTTTCAGCTCTATCACCATCTGAARGGAAATCCTGTGTGTGCCAGTACTGTGAAGCAGTGTGTTGTAACACATTAGTGAGTGCCAGGAAGAGCTAGAGGTAGCACAAGGAACATGAAAGACTAACCTGCTTCTTTGGAGAGGAAGACTCTGATATTCTTTGCAAGGCCAGCTGGACACCATCTGATCATTTATAGGAGATACAATCCCATAACTGCATGGACCTCCAGGGAATAGCTGGAGATTTTGGAGGGTTTTAGCAGCAGGCTCAGTTTCACTGAAACAAGATTGTTCTGATCAGRCATCATAGTCTTCACCAACACCACATATTGCACTCCCAACATACTGCTGATTACCAGCCATAGCTCAGTGGCTTTGTAGCCTCAGTATTGCTAAGTCCATCTCAATGGCCATCTCTCCTCCCCTTTGTTTCACGCTTATCCTTATTCAATATCCACAATGTGCATCACATTCCTGGGTCAGGTCACACTGTGCATTCCCACTTGGATAGCTACAATACTATTGTGATGGGCACCAGGACATGAGATATCATTGTAAGATACTGTAAGGGCCCAAAACAGTCAATGCCATCAAAATATGTGAAAAAAGGCAAGCTCCTCTTTTTGGGAACTAGCTCAGATTCAGTACTTATCATTAGGAGTTATAAAGCCTAATGACAGGTGTTTGGTTTATGCTCAGGAAATCTCTGGTTGTGTCTGGCCTGACACAACCAATGCATTCATTAGCTTGCCTGCCAGAACAGGCTTTGACCTTTGTCTGTCTTCTTTTCTCTGAGTTATTACCACTGCCAGTAGAACAAGGTGTGCTTAGAAGGCAGAATGYATACACAACAGTMATTTTTCAGAACCATTTGAAAATASTTTGACTAGGTGATGTTTCATCATAAACACTGGTTAGTTATGACTGCATCTCTTTGCAGGAATGGATCAATTATGACTCCATTTTGATTAAGAAGAATTGAGCCAAAGTCAGATGAAACTACCTCACATCTGAATAACCAATTTATTTGTGTTCAGTAGTGACTACCTCTGTGGCAAGATAGCAAATAGAAAATGATCTTTCATGTCTCAGGTTCTGTCAGCTGAAATTAGATAATGTTTGTGTTTATTGRCATATTTAATTGTTTTTGCTATAATGTGGACGGTAGCAGTATTTTATACTTTGGCTAGTGTCCACAAGTGTGGACAGTGCTCTGAAGTGAAATTGTATCTGAATCATAGATTGGTTGAGAAGTCCATCCCTAGTTTGCTGACAGATTTGTAAAATATCGTAGGAAATTTTCCCTCTCCTTGTAGCTAGATRTATGTCTGCATATTTATAACAGTTGTTCATCTACTTRGMCATCTCAGTTATRATTTGGGGACATTTTATCACTCCTTGTATTCTGACTACAGGCTTCTGTGTCAGAGATAATCTTGTTTGCAATGCTCTGGGTGTTCAGTCTTTGTGCATCTGGCTTCTTTATCTCATCTTTGTAATTCCAGCATTCTTGTGAGACCTGTGCAGTACCTTTACTATTTTCTGACTACCTCAACAGGGACTATGCAGATGTCAATTTCTTTCAGYATATAATTGCTTTGCAGTTCTTCCCAGTTCTTTTTTAATTTGGGTAACTAGGCTGATGCTTCAAAATGAGTTGAGAATCCTGTTAATCTGCCATATTTTYTTGCTTAAAGACTGGCTTTGCCTAAAATGCAGCTGTGCACACTAGTGATTTGCTTAAACTGTATTTGTGTAGTTTTGGTATTAAGATCAGAGTGYCTCAGTTTGTGTGTGGCTCTCAGTAATCTCAGTGGTCATGAATCACTAATGATCTCTTTTTCCTTGAGCATAACGCTTAAGCATTTAACATATGCAAACACCATTGCATAATAGTTTTTTTATATCTGAAAAGCTCTGGGAGTTTAAAAATTCTGATAATATCTTCATTAATTAGTACCTGTAGATCTGTATGTACCCTGATTTGCCTTTGYCTTTTGCTTGCTGCTTTCTCTGAGGGGGTTGCAAGTTTCAAAACACAGATYACTTTGTTTTTGAAAGTTGAGATTMATTTCCTTGCCTCTTAATGGCAAAAATTAGATCTTCGTGCTTATATATTAGAAATTGAAAGGTATACCTGAAAATGCCATTAGAATGTGTCTTACTGTCAGAAACAAGTCGCTGCACTATTTGACCATAGCATCACTAAATTAGCAGTCACAGRTAATAACAGCAATACTGCTATTCTTCCTCTGCAGATTTCTAGAATCCTMTTCTGTCTCTTGAAAGGAGATAAAGAATGATTTTCTCATTCACTTCTATTTTCCATTATATTGGAAAATATTATGTTTAACATGTCTGTAATATTCATCACTTGTTGGCATATAATAGGCATATCTCCTTAGTGTTTTTGCTTACACTATTTGGGATTTGCTTTGTTTCACGGGATGACAAGTAATCTTGGAGATTTGTTGCTCTAGACAGCAAGTTTTATTTTCATGCGCTTATCTACTGAAACTATATTCATTTACTCCTATTGCATTCATTGTATTCATTAACTGTGACTCCTATTACATATATATTCCAGAATTCATTAACTGAGAAAATAGCATTGAAGGCAGATGATGTTCTGGGTCAGTCAATTTATTCAGTTTGAGATACAGAATATATGAGGATTGAGTTCTTCAGAAATATCTTGGCAAATTTTGTCTATTTTGCTGCAACTATGTCAGGCTGAATTGTTCTCCTGGACAATTTTTGGTTTGTTTGCATATCTGTTACTGTAATAATTTCTCTCAGATTTAATCTTAGATTTGTACATTACTTGTTTTGTTTTGTTTTGTTTTGTTTTGTTTTGTTTTGTTTTGTTTTTGGTGGAGATATTGACCATTGTAACTTTTGCACAATTTTCTTTGTACTTGTGATTAATGTTGTTCCTATGGTCTTCTTAAATTTGATTTGCCATTACTATACAATAGATACTTCATCATGTTAGAATGTCCTCTTTTGGGGAGACTTCTGCCACAATACTGTAACTGGAATACAGACCATAGGAGGTTTATTATAGCTTCAGGAAATTGAAGGGAAGTTTCTTTTTAGAATCTTACCCAGGTAGATTTTGAACCATATTTGCTTTTAAATATTGTCGATGAAACCAGCATAAATATATGCATATTTAAGTATCAAACACTTTATGTAAAAATGATGATCTGCATTTCTATGTCATGYCATACCAGAGCAATTAAAAAGCATTATTGATAGAGGTAATTATTGTTTGTTACCAAGAGATAGATAAGTGCTATCTCAGTATTCCAGACGTGTAGCTGCTGGGTAACCAAAAAGTTACTGCAGGATTCTAGCGGGCCTTTTAGTTGATAGYTTAAACATGAACTTTTGGCATACATACTGGTCCATCATGAATTAARCTTGTTTCAAGTGGTTGAAATAGAATAACCAATAGACAATGWTCAGAAACATTCTGGTATCTAAAATCACAGAATATCTRTTYAGTAGCAATTTTRGTGTTTCATTATTTGCCAYAGTATATTGCAAGAGAAAAAATTCTCCTGTGAATACAAAAACACTCCTCTAGATACTGAGAATTTCTATATAGCAGCATTTAATATTTGTCTGTTTGAAATGTCAGGAGAGTTCATATGCATATATAGACTTTCTGTAGGAGCAAACAATACTTATTTTGGGTCTGAGTTTAGCAAGCTTTCCTCTGGATAACACCTACAGATATGCTGCCGTGAAGAGGAGAACATTTTAACAGGTAGTTTAGTGGTTTATTTATTTCAGAATAGTTCTGGGGAGAATCAGTCTTCAAAAGCCTTGCATGTTTTCACAGACAAGTAGTGGTTAAACTGTTTAGAGAAAACAAACAAAAAAAGAAGTACAGAATTCTTTCCCAGGTTCAAAAACTTTTTTAACTTTTGTAAAGACAGCAAGGGGAGTATTTTTACCTATWAYGTTTCCAATGCAAGAATCAAAGGGTTTATATCTATGTAGATGGGCAACTCTATTGTTCMTAATATTACTATGCAAAAGGCATTTGTTTACTTTGCTGATGTTGAGCTCCATTCTTTTGTATTTGGGTTTTTTTTCTTTCCTAGGGTGATAGGGTTGAAGCAACAGGATGAGAGATCTCAACCATGTTGCTAAATATTGTAGTCTGACAAAACTATATGGCTTCCTTTATCAAAACAGCTGTGTTTTTACACAGTCTTAATTTGGCCTGCTCAAGGATTATGCCTTGTACCCAACTGCACTACCTTGAAAGGTCACCTTGACTTCCCCAAGGAGTTTACTCCAAGGCAATCAGGATGCCAGTCCAGAACTCACAGACTGAGGTATGTTCTTATTTCCTACTTGAAATTATGGTACTGGAGTGAAAAGGACGGCTTCCAAAATAGCAAAGAAAGTTATTTGTCTCTCACAGAACCACTTTGAAACAAAGACTGCTGAATGGGCTGCTTCATTTTGACAGGCATACCTGGTATGGATCACAGGAAATAGTTAAACTTTCTTAAATTCTTAAATAGGGCTCCCATTAAATAGATTTTTATCTCTGTTTACTTGCTTCCCATTGATGTCATTAGTATTGTTCATAGAAGCAAGATAAGGCTGGGACAATGAGTAATTCGCAGTAGTTATACATGCAACATCGCAATTTGCAGCAATTAAATAAATTGGYATTTTATTTTAATAACCATTTATTATAGATAATTTGGCCAATGCTCAGAAAAACTCATTCTTGGGAATGTCAAAGATGAKCTCAAAGACACTGCCCTGTTTATTAAAAATCAATTGCGTGAAAATCATTATTTTATACTTTCATACCAAACTGTATATTCATCACRTAATACAAAAAGGAGATATTTATGAGAGGAATGGATCTATTACTATCTGTGGAAATATTGTGTGATTTTCTTTGTATTTCTGTGCCAGGCAATACCTATAGATGACCTTTCATYTCATGAACATTTTGAAAATGTTCTCTTGGGTCTAAATGCTGAAAAATTAAATATGCTCTATGTCCTGTAACTACAGACTTCCATATCCTGTCAGTTGGCTAGGTGAGATAGCCACAAATCATATGCTTTAGTGGTAGAATTCACAGCTGATCATGAGATCAGTAGTATTGAGGCTTTGATYTGGAATCTGTCTGAGGCTGAGGCTTTAACTTCACAGTGAAGAGTGCCAAAACACATGAAAGTTGGACATGTTTTTAATTTAGTGACCTTATGCAGGATGGAGAGGCTCACAGTAACCCATTCAAGYCTTCTCATTTTCAAGCTGAGATTGAATATGGGTGCAGTGAATTAAAAAAGACAAGCCATGTCCCTTTTATTATTTCCAGTTGTTTGGCTTGGTTTTTGTATACTGCCCAAAATAGTATTTGGACACTAAAGCAGTAGTTTTGAAACCTTCTAGTCTGTTTATTTCTTTTCTATGTGCATACCAACTATAATAAAAGACAACCCAAGTTTTTACATTCAGATGCATGTTAATTATTTGGAACAAATTGCTAGTACACTTGAGGAAAGTTTTTCAGTTTTATTTTTTCATGTTTCCTTAAATATGATGTTTGTTTGGCAAGAAGCAGAAGGCAAGATGTTTTGCAACATAACTTGTAAAGTTTTCAGTATCTTGTCCTTTTTTTGGTGCACAATCAAGCATAGAAAAAAAAATGCCCTGAAAGAACTTTATGAAGTCATGGTTAATATACTAGGCACAAAATCCTGAAATTCAGATGTCCACAGCAGCCAGCACACTATCATGTAATATTTCCAAAATTGTGTGCAAAGTCAGATGTACCAGGTTGGACATAGGGGTTTGTAGAAAGCTCCTAAGCACTGATTTGTTTAGTGCACCGTACCTTGTGCCACCTGATGTACCTCTGCAAACCCCCTCCTTGGGTAAGGTTTTGTTTGCCTGAATCATGCAGGGCTTTGTCTGTGACTGTTGTTCAGAGTTTTACAGTCTGCACTCAGGAACCCCTGGAAGGAAGCTTTGATGACAGCTGACGAGTATTGTGTAGAATCAGATACATGATCAAAAACCAGAAGATTATGCAATATAAACCTGTGCCTAAATGCAGAAGTAATGTAGCATATCCACTAGTATGCTTTTTCTTTTTTTTTTTCCTATCAGTAAATATTCAAAAACACAGACTGCCTGACCTGAAACACAGGAGTTGGAATTCTGTTATCCAGGTGGATGCCCTCCAACTCAGAATATTCTATGATTCTATGGTTTGCAGAGACCCAGAGAAGGGTTCTCCAAGGAAATGACACCTTATTGTAATAAGTGTTTTCTGAGCAAGAGGGAGTAATTTGTGTCTCAGCTGAAGCTTGTGAATAAAYGTAAATAATTTTGTAAATATTATTAATATACATACTGGAATGTGCACAGTGAGCAATCGAACCTTTTCTTCTTCAAAATGGTGTCCAAATTTGTTAGGAGTATAATTATTGCTGCAATATCTGTCATGAAGTCTCACATCAATTTTTGAAAATTTGCAGCTAGATGAAATGGAAAAAGTGTTCTCTTGAGTATTCAAAGGTACACCTGTATGCAAAATATAATTTTTCAGTCTGCTACCACAGGGATTTTATTCTTAAAATCAAAAGAATTACTTTATATGTAACTAGATGCTTGTCTACAAGAAAAGAAAAAGATGAACCATTTGTTCTCAAACTTGCAAGTATTTTTATTTGTTCTACAAAGACATAATCTCAACTAAAGAACTGAAATTTTCAGAGTAATCTTCAGAGAATGATTGACAGAATGAATTTTAAATGGAAACACTTTATCTGCCTCAGTTACATCTGTCAGTAGTACTTCAGCTAGAGCTACATTCAGCTCAATGTATTTCTTTAGCACCCTCTACCATACACTGTCCACTACCTCCATTATGCCCTGAGTGTTGGGTAAATTTCTGTAATATGTTGAATGGTCACTTTAAAAATTAACATGAAATTCATCAGTGTAGAATAATAACATAATATTTTGTTCCACAAATATTGACTCTGTTATTCATTCTCCATGATGCCTTCTTACTGATGAATAAACAATCAGGACAGACAGTAACTACATCAGGGAAAAGGGAAGGTAGAACAGTGAAGATTATTTTTATGCACATATACACACTAAATTAATTTTTAAGTTTAAATTGAGTTAATTTGTAGCCGATTTAAAAATTATTTTACCAAGAAAGATATTGAACTGAGAATGAGGAGACAAAAGCCAATTATATCACACACACACACACACACACACACACACAGAGATATATATATATATACACTTGATTGTGTGATGTTTCTATAACAGGCAAACAAGATGCAGTTACAGAAAGCTTTATTTTGCTGTGAGTTATTGGTAATTAGAATAAGTAATTAAATTGCAAATGTTGTAGACATAGTGTCACTTAAATCACAAAATCATATTATTAAATGTCTTCACCAGAGAGAAGAGAGATCCACTGTCGCTATTCAGCATTTTGAACTAACTCATGGAAAATTAAATCTTAATTATAATGAATACAAAAGATTTTTCAATCTCCTARTTTTACATGTACTTCCACTGGAAYATAAAGGAGTATAAATCATTCATAATCAGCCATCAGACTGTCTTGGCAAAGGAAACAGAAGGGATTCTCACATAAAGAAGAAAATTTTAAGTCCTATTCTATCTCCTTTGTAGAGAAAATATAACCATACCCCAATATTTTTCTTCTATATTTTCTTCTATATTCTTCTGTCTTCCTTAGGAAGACTGGCTATGAAACCATAGGCCATTTAAAGTCTTGTGTATCCCTTCCTTACCACTATTAGTCCCTGCAAGACTTAAAATTGATCTTCCTCGGCTCATCAATGACCAAATGATCTGGAAAAGTTTCACTTTCTATTAAGTACGGGTAGGCTGTAAATTTGGGCACTTGTCTTCACATTTGAGACAGAACTAACCTGCAGCAGTTTTCTGAAGCATTTTCACTGAAAAACTGAAGAGCTTCTTAATGTTCTGTTTCTGTAAAGCACATCTACCTCACACATTAAAATGCTGACAGTAAGTGACTGGTGCAGTTTCAATCTAGGTTTCACGAGAAAACCGCTGCTTCTTCAGATGTAACTGAATCTTGCAGTACTAGAAATTAGGAGCTTAGCTCAATGTATAGTTTCTAAGAGTTAAGTAGTATACCTTTTAATTTAGGTACTTGCAGCAGAGATATTCAAAGTGTTCTTAATGTTCTACTATCATATTAGATGTAGATAAAAAATATCTTATAGACCTTATAATTTAATAAGGAATTTGATGGAATATATTTGGATTGTTTTTTTCTATGGTGACATCAAGAAAATTCTTTCATCTCGATTTACCAGAATCTGATCCAGTTAGTATCACAGATTTTACATACATAAACTCTTTACCTACTGGTTTCCATCATTACTTTATATTTCTTCTAAGTAATACTGCAGGAGACCTAATAATGGCATGCAATCAGATCTAACACTTTTCTTCAAGTGAATTATTGCTAGGTGTGAGTCAACATAGCAAAAAACCATCACAGTTAAAGCAAGAAAAAGATGGCAAAACTGAAATCATAGGGCCTCTGAATTGTTATATTGCTGGGCAGTATTAGAGTCTTTTACCCATTCTTTGAAAAATAGTTACAGAGTTAATGTCACACACTGTTAAGACATTTCCTTGGCAACTATCTGTATTCATGCAGTGAAAAGGGAAACTGAAATATGAATAGGTAATTAATGTCTCATTATTCACTTTCCTAGTACTGGACAGCTTGAAATATTTTCAGATATTTATCTGAGATTCATAAGGAGATAAGCTATAATTCACATAAAATCAATAACTACTGCTTGTCAGCACCGCAGGGCGTGTAATTGTTAATATGTTAACCTCGTTAATATGTCACCTTAGAACACATGTGAACCACAGTTTGAGTGCTTCATTCAATGATAGACCTGAATGTCAGGTRTAACTTCTTGACTTGTTAGCATGATATGATTTAATTTTTACCAGATTCCAAGGAATTAATTGACACTAATCGCTGATCTGTTTTTTGCTAAGGGCTGTCAGTTCTGTTGGGAATATTTTAACAACATGAACAGGCAAAAATAGCTGTGATATGGCTAAATAGAGGCTAATTTTATTTCCCAGTACTTTAATTTCAACTCTAGCATGGTCAGTAAGTTGATTCAAGGTATTTTTTCTTAAATTAAAGGGAAAAAATGCTCTAAAGCTCATTTTTGTATTCTGCTATGGTTTGTATTATATTGATGAGTCTCTGCTGCTTAGTCTTCAGTAATTAAAAGGTGCAGGCAAAGAGATAGGATCGTGGTAAAGCATAGCTGATTTTAATGTTCTCAGAGCACCTTTCAGACCAAAAATTTTATCATAAAATCGATGTTGTCACAAGCTACATGATACAGAAGTGTAAATCGGTGGTCTGGAAATAGAGCAGAAATCATGCAGAGGCACAAAGTAATCATGGTCTTCTTAAAAGACACATGGGGAGATCCAGTTAGCTTAAACCACATACAGGCTTTGGCTAACAGATTTGCTTCCAGTGATGCTGAAAAACACCTTCTTTCCTGACTGTAGAGAAAATGAAATGCTTCATTTATAAGGGCTGCTTCAATATACACCCAAAATATATCTATCCACACTAGAGGAGAATATGCAACCACTCGTTTCTCAGTCTACCCAAGGCTGAGAGAGTRGATACTTAAGAGGAAAAACAGATTATGTATGACCTCACCAATTGTCATGAAGGCTGAAACTAAGGCAGAATCCATCACAAAGAAACATAAAGGAGRAACTATGAATGTAAAAAAGTTGATAGAACCAGAAGTAGAAAAACCTGTCAAGTTTTAAAACAGAATTTCATCAGGAGCTGTACACAGGGTCCAGACTTCCAACCACCCTAATGGACAACTGGACAAGGTGGATGCTCATGCAGGACTTTTCTCTCATTTGTAATATGCAGTGCAGAGCCTGGGAATTTTAAAAAKACCCCAAACTAAGAACATATAATAGCAAATAAATGCATGAATAGATTATGTACCTAAACCAGGTGGAGCTGTGTCCATCAATATAGATAGGGTAAAGAGGAGAAAATTTAGAGTGCAAAATGTTTTCCAAYTCCTAATTAGTTCAATATGAACTATTTTTGCCTTCTGTCCTATCAAGATCAGATATCCTTTTCAACAACATAAAATTAAACCTGAACAAAGGAATCCCCAGATGAGACTACTTAATTTCTAGGATCACATGAGCTGGTCTAATAATTTCTTCTGTCCTAAATCTAAAAGTGTCATATCTTTAGGCATAATACATACTGTTTTGTTTGACTCATGGTTTGTTTTTTTATGCCTTTAAATCCCAATATTTAATATATTTTTATTAGCATTATGTATATTTATTATTGCTATTTCGATGGTATCCAGTGAATACACAGATGGCAATGGACACAAATTGAAGCACAAGAAATTCCACTTATTCATGTGAAAAAAACATTTTTACAGTAAGTGTGTAAGTTATCCAGAGAGATTGTTCAAGCTCCAGCTGGAAATGCCTCTGAGCAACCTGGTCTAGTTGTCCTTGCCTTGAATAGGGGGTTGTACTTTATGATCTCTAGAGGTGCTTTCAATGTTTAGTTGATCCTAATATTAATATTACGGGAGATTTGCATTTGTATTTATAGACCTGTGTAGAATTAATGGCAAGAAAGGTGGAAAATAATGGAAATGCAATTTCATGTTAGACTCTAGAAATACCCTTTGTTGCAGTACTCACAATAGGTCATTCTGAATTTGAATGCTTTACAGAATTATTCATTTGTGAGGCCAAGTTTGGTTTTTTTTTTGTTTTGTTTTGTTTTGTTTTTTTTTTCCTTTGTAACCAGATGAGAAACATCTCGCCTGTATTGATGTAGCAAGAAGGCAAAATCAAATTTTAAATGTAACTAGGGAGGGCTACACAATGAAAATGCGGTATGGACTTGCATCAAAAAATGCAGTAGAACAAGGGAGACAGGAAGGATGCAGTCTAGAGCAAGTATGATCTTGGCACTGCGGGGATCTGGATATTATGAGCAAGTGATTTTTCTCAAGATAGATTCCCAGACTAATTAGTCTCATTTCCACCATTTGTACCTGAGGTCGGCATTTCTGATCTTCAGGCACGCTCAGTTTTGGGTAGGACAGCAGAGTCCTGAGGGGCCGCCAGTGAGAAGTGACGGCGGCGTCTGAGCGCCTGTCAGTTCCTGCCGTGCTCTTCCACCACTGCTCCTGGCTGTCTATCCATGGCTGTCGAGGAGTCAAACATTTCCTGCTTGGCAGCCGGATGGAAAGGAAGTCCCATCTGCTTCCTGGTGCTGGAGGTGCCATGGAGAGCCAATAAAAGCACAAAGTGAGACAGGATTTGGTGACCTCTCAGAGTGWAGCTTTGTGTCATTCTGCTGGAAGGCAATCGTTGTTCCTGTGTATAATTAATTGCATGACTAAAACCATATCCACRGTCCCAAAACAAAGAGGATTAGAGGGTTTAAATGTTTAGATATTCCTGTTTCCGTTTTCTTTCATAAATGTATCTTATGATGCATTACTGGACTTGGATCAGTCATGGTTTTATCACTCGTATATCACCTCAGGGAAAAAAARGGATTTTACTGATTCTTTAAGGTAATTTAATGCTTATGAAAAGTGCCAGGCAAGTTGATAGACTTAAAGCCTTCCTCTTCTGAAATGATTATCCTCTGAATTATATGCAGTGCCTTAATTTGCTGCTTGAAATCCATTTCCTGCATCTGAAATCTCTCTTTTTCTTTATTTTCTGACCAGTCCTGGATCCTATGTTGGTGTAAGTCATCATAACAATGCATCCTGACTTACTTACTTTTAAAGAGAAGTAGAAGTAGATTGATTTTTGCCAGTCTTAAAGTAGGTAATTTACTAGATTGYTCTGCATTTCTTGTTAATTCCAGCTCATTCTTTTTAAAACCTAGGGATTTGGTTTTGGGGTTTTTTGTTTGGGTTGGGTTTTTTGTTTGYTTTGGTTTGAGGTTTTAATTTTTTGTTTGTTTGTTTTTATTYTTTCAGTAGGTTTCTCATGTTTTGTATTTGAAGATAATTTTTACCATTATCTTTGACTTCACTGTTATTCTTCTCATCAGTACAGTTAACAAAGCATACAGAAAATGCTTCCAATGTCAAGTTACTTTATACTTATATTAGGGAGCTCTTTTTAGCTTTTTCCAGAGAAAAAAGGAAACAGATAAACTGGTATTTTGACTAGTTTTTTAACTAGAAATTTTCATGTTTAATGTTTTTGCTCTCTTTCTATAAAAAACAGGTCACAGACAAAACCATGGCAGTTAGGCTTTTAAAATCCATATCACACAAACACTCTYGTAGCCATTAATTTTCCATTACAAGCACTTTATCTGAGTGTAGTGTCTATTTTATTTGGTTACATTTTATCTGACACAGATGTTTTGCTCTGCAGTATCTAACAATATAAGACTTAAGCAGTGGGGAAGACATATGGATTCTAGTTGCAGAGTTCTCTATTTCTGCACATATGGGTAGCAGGTTGATTTAGGAGAAAAGAAAACCTAGAAACATCTACCAGTAGGGCATAGGTGATGATGAGCAGTATTCYAAAGGCATAGGACACCAGAAAATTGCTACACCTTAGGGAGACCTTGAAGTGGAAGGCATGGTCCAATRCTACTTAAGTCTTCAGTTTGCATCMTAGTATGATGTTCTTCAAGGACATGTTCTCCATGAGGTATTCAGAGATCAGAGATGTTAATAAAAGAAGAATGGCATCTATGTTCTTCTGGAATTCCAGCAGCCACTTTGTTAACAACATTTAATAATATCAAAATACTCAGTGGTATTGTGATATTTTTGAATCAGTCTTGTGAAAGATTGAATTGATACTGCCCATSATTTGAGGAAGCAGACACCAAACATGTCCAACAGCAGTTTCTGAAGCTGTGTGTGGGGAGGTATAATCATGACAAATTGCTTGTCAGATCTCCCTCAGAGTCCAAAAACTGATCTTCCTAAGATCAAGATCAGAAGAGAGACACTATTAGAAAGATAGTATTTAAAGCTATCTCTGAGAGCAGAAGCAGTGATTGACATTGGGCTAACTTACAGGTAAGTATATCCTCATGCTGGTGCCAGTTTGAACACTTGAACCAGTTTTGGCACAGACTTCTCTGTGGTGAATAACATCACTGGATCAAACATCAATGGAGATTTTAAATCAGGGCTATGCAGTTTCTCTTTTTTGAAGTGTTCCTTGGTGAAGTCACTGTCTGAACTTGAAGGCATTTGTATTTTTCTGTCCTACACTTCTTGTTCTAAAATTGCTTTCAAAGCATTGAAGTGTTTCTGTTCTTTAAACCTGAAGTGCTCAGGTTTAAAAGTTATTTAGGGTGTTCACAGAACTTGCCCATTTTCAATGACTGAAATAATWTACAATGATTCAGAGTGTTTGAACATTTGTTTGTAAAATAAGATTTCTTGTCATTGCTGAGAGACAGAAGTTTCTCTTAGATGTTAACTTTAARCTATTCATGTTTTCTTATCAAAACTTGCTTCAGCAGATAAATAAATTGAGGTCTAGGTTGAAGGGGAGTGAAACAGCTATGTGAAATATTGTCTCATCTCTACAAGCAATTACATACAAATACTTATTAAAAAATTGAAACTATGACATGAGGCTATGAAATTTTAAAATTTAAGATGATATTCTCATCTTAAATTTCTTAACCCTCTTGTCCAAGACTGTMTTTACTGCATCAGTAAATATAATTATAATGACAATCCTTATCCTTGCCCTCTGAACCCTCTTTCATAGCCTTCATCTCTTATTTCCACTCTACTCAGTAGTGCTCCATGACTTACTTCTATCATAATTTGCTCCCCTCTCTTCACTAACTTCTTTTCCCCTCTACTTTTAACTCCCTAAATCAAAAGGTATTACTGAGAGACCTAAAGAAGTGTTTGCTGACCTCAGGTGCTCAGACTTTGTACTTGGAGCACAAGTTATAACAACATCATGTTCAGTCCCTTMCAGATGGCACCTCTGGGGAATTAAACTGTTAAAATCTTAATCTGTTGAACAGGTGTGAACTTCCTTCTCCACACACACACACGCACACACACACCCCACCCCCCAACAGTATGAAATTTAATCAACTAGGGTCAGATTTCAGAGGGATGCCAAAAGGCACATCCTTGATATAAAGTGTGCTTATTCCTCCCTCTGTCCCAGGTTTTAATCTGAAATGTGAAACACTCAGTTTAAGGTCACTGGAATCAGTTCACATGGACAAAACTTCTTTTTCCACAACCTTGTCCTTGACAGCAGTCAAAGTATTTTTGATATTATTTATAGTATTTTGATTARTAACCCCAAAATAAACAAACAAAAAWTKTAAAACTCATCCAATGAAGACAKCTAARATGGAAAATTTTATCTAAAATGAYTGAAGCTTGGTAATGATACRAGYACCTGGAAAAAAGAGCYATTAAATGGGAGGTGTCAGGGAACCTAAATAGGTTTGACTATCATCTTTGGCTTTGAAGTATGTATTAAAAGCATTACTTTACAGATCCCAAGGTGTTAATCAAATGTATTCATTTTCCTTCWCAACTGACTGTAGACACAGTAACCAAGGCAGCAGCTCTATCACAGGTAATGGTGACTAAATACAGGTGCTAAAATATTGCCTGTGCTTTCGTCTTCTGAGTCTCTGTAAGAAGTCCAGCTCTATTCCCAAGCTTTGATGTCTCATGGGAGTGTATATGGTGAACTGAACTTTTACTGTTCAAATGCTTAGCTTGTGTGTTAAGATGGCGAGATGATGGAGAAATACAGGGCATAGGCAGAGTAATCAAAATTGCCTGCTGTTGTCACTAATAAGAAGAGATCCYATGCACTACAGATAATTGTCTTGAACAGATAGGTATCTGTGGAGGTGGGATTTTCAGACATCCTTTGGCCTAAGACATGGCATGAAGGGTTAAATGCCAGTCAGATTAGTGGAACTGGTCAGTGCTGTTCAAACCAATGAGTTTTAACTTACTATTGCCCATGCTACTGCTTCTGCAGCTACTGCTGCTTAATTTCAGATTACTCAGGCTTTGAACMCCATTTGAATGGTTCTTTCCAAAAGCTCTGAAAAAATAATTTTCATTCTAAAGTTTAAAAAAAATAATGTGAAACCCCCCGCCCCCCCCAGCACCCCTTATTTCCATGAAAAAGAAAACCAGGTTCTGGTCTAAGTTACTTTTAAAAAAAATTGTGGATATAGGAAATTGTCATTTGCTCACAGCATGTGCTAAWACAATTAAATTGGAGCATCCAAATGTAAATTAATTGCTCCTTTAGAGTTCACAGTATATTCATAGGAACATCCTGTGAATATTGGCTCAATTTCTTTTAAGACAAGATCCATACCATTTTTGTTTCACCTTAACACAGCTGATATCTCAAAAGTACTGAACAGGATTGATTTTTATTTCTTTTTATCTGTTGGGGATTTTCTTTCTTGTAAAATTGTCATCTGTAGATATGGTGATGGCATTACTTTTCTGAGAAATGAAACAAAGATACTCAATTTTAAACACCAGTCTGTTTCCTTTGTTAACAAAACAAACAGCCCAAGCAAAATATTTTCTGAACTCCATAGGAACACTTTCTATCTCTGAAAAATGGTTSAAAAATCAGCTGCTGTAGCTCAGTAGTATCATTTCCTGTGTCACCTCCCTCCATGAACTGCTGGGCAGAAACTATCCCTGAAGTGTGTAAATAGAGGCTAAGGTTTCTGACAGCTGTAGAGAATTTATTTGCCTCCTAGGATAATTTGTCAGAACTGTAGAAAAATTACCATACTCCCCAAATTATGCCATTCTTAAACCATTTTAACCCTGTTGAATTATCTGCTAAACTAGTTTTAGTAACAACAATTTTGTAAACTTTTTATACCAAAGCTGTAGGCCCTGAAGACATCAGGAGGTGGAGAAAGTCCRCTTTGCCCAATGCCTGTGGTTTTGCTCTGCACCAATGTTCTATCACGGGGATCCCAAAAGCACTTGAGTAGACTGCATTCAACTCCATGCAGACAGTGTCTCATGATCTCACTTACCACATGATCACTAAGACCATTTCACATACCCTGTCATCATATAACATTCCTCTGGAAGGAACAATTTGTTTACATGGGAAAGATCTCATGTATTTTAGGATTTTTTTCATCTGATATAACAGAGGAAAACAAAGATAACAATCAATTTTCAAAGAGAAATACAAACAGGCACCAAGTAGCCTTTTAGAAATACTTTTCTTAGCTTCAATACCATCAGAAACRTTTACTTTGGATTTTGGGACATTTGAGAACAGATCTCCCCTTTGCAGCAAGAAATCTGAGAGTGGCATACACAGTCGTGCCAATAGCTGGTAGTTCAGCATGCTGTTTCTGACAGGGACCTCTAYCAGTTGCCTCAGAAAATGTTACAGAATCTACTGGCCACAGCAATGTTCTTCTTAACCCATGTTTGTTAGATGTTGATCTGCCTTGAAGCCTARCTCCCTCCACAAACTCCTTTGGGCTTTTAGAAATGCTTATTTTGGATGTTCTTCCTACCCACACATGTCCAAGATTTTTTTTGAGTTCTTCTGGACTCTTGACCTAAATCATACCTCATGGCATGAATCCCAGACTGATTGCATGTTCCTGCTAATTGTTTCATTCATATTCCATTCCCCACACCACAAATGGGAAGCAAAGTTTAAGTTAAGCAGATCTATGCACACTAGAGCTGCACTGTTGTTTTTTTTTTTTAACATAAAATATTGTTGCTTGTTTTGCACTAGCAGTGCAAGCATCTAATACTATTTAGTTTATGCTGCTTGATTTAAAAGAAAAGTTTTTTATTTTTATCATCATTGCAGAAGTCACCTGTATTTTGGTAGTGTTGAAACCTTCTGGCATGAGTCCAAAATTTTGCACCCACTCTGAATCTCCTAAGTCCTAAGAACTGAAGTAATGCTCTAAGCTACAAATTAAATGACTAGTGGTAAATATCTACAGCATAGTTAATCAATATAAATATAAGATTTTATTGTGTCTTTGGCCTGAAGATTTTTACAAAGGTTAGTTATGAATCTTTCTGCTTACCAAATGTGGAATAACACTGAATCAGTACGATAGTAATTTGCACTACATCTGCATTCTTTAATGYAATATAAATATGATGCACAGGAGAACTGTGATTACTGTAGTGACCTGTATCCACATATTTATTTCCTGTTTGATTTGGAGACTRATGCTGCCTCTATATCCACAGAATATAAACTGCTTCTAAGGTCACTGTTGTACTAGTGGAGGTCATAGGGACATTTTCACTGGAGACAAAATGACCTGTGTGACATTTCCTCACTGATGCACAAACAGGTAGATTTTCATGGGGAAAAATTGTGGATGGAACCTACCAGCAACTCAGTGGATGGAACCTACCAGCAGCCAAGCAACTGCAGAAAATGCCCATTTCTGGATTACTCATTTGACAGTCTGTCTTCTGTAGTTTCTGGCTGCTTCTTCCAGATCCCACCTTCCCTGGTTCACCCACTTTTCAAACTTATTCCCCTCTGAAATAAGCTCATTTAAACATTTAGTAAAGCCAGAGATGACTGGGTAGGAATTTTTCAAGGAATCTGCCATTGTCTTTTACTTCATTCTGTTCCTTTTTTCTGGTTTTCATTTTTCAAAAGGGCTTCAGGAYAAAGACTGTGTTATCTTAATGTTTGCAGATTAACTAGCACAATGTTAGCTCCCTATTTTTGTTGGAATTAAGAAGCAAAGTATTTTTCAGATATTGKCRTGGTGTGCCAGTTCTACAGTTCACYRCCATTGTCTGTGGCTACTGAAGCATGAGATAATACACAATTTAAAAATACAGGAGAGCAGTATGTATCCCTTATTTTTTGTTAATTATTCATCTGGATAGTGYTTCCATTCAAAACTGTATATTAAAATGCCATCATAGCTTCGCTAATTAGTCTTAGCCTGAGTAGAGCTTCAGTTCAGAGAGAGAGAGTTTGAATACTCTCCTATTTAGTTATCTGTATGTTATGACATCTGTCCACAGCAGTGCRGAGTATCCTGTACTGGATGTATAACACAGGGTCTGCACTCTGCAAGTGTGAACTCTCACCTTGTACACCTGAGGTATTTCAGAGAGACAAGGAAAGGACCAGGAGACAACACTGGCCACATAACCTGGTGCATCCCAGATAAATGGCCCTCAAACAGAGAGGACACCTGCAAAACAAAAGGGAATAGCAAATGTCCTGACAGAGATGAGGCCTCTGTGCTCTCACCAGCACAAAGCCCATCCTTCYTTTCACAAAACAGGGTCCGACACCAGGCTGTGAATCATAGTGAATGTTGCCCATAGCCAGCTCTAGAGCTGACCTGGAGTCTGCACTCACTGGGGTTTGGGTGTGGAACGTGCTAACCTGGAAGKGGTTATCCTCTCCCAAGACTACTCAACTTGAATTTCTTGGCTGCTTCCTTTTCTGTTACAGGGTCTTAGTTTGTGGGATATTTTCTTCACTAAGTTTGTGTGTCACCTTTCATGCAGAGAGAGAAGGAAAGGGCARGCATGACTAGACAGCTAAGGCTGCAGACAGACATGCCCCTGCAACACTGAGGACTAACAGCTGTGCTGTCAGTGTGTCTGGAAAACCACAGCTCCATGTGGACTGAGAAAAGGGAGTTGGCATCAGCATTTCAGCGTAAGAGACAAAAGGAAGCTCTTCCTCACCATATTGGGACCTGAGGTCCATGTGGGAAKGAGAGTGGTAATGTGACTACAAAGTTTAAAGGGAATGTTGTCCTAATAATAAAAAAGGAAACGTTCCAGGTGTATGATTCTTATTGTCTATTTTGGAGGTATTTAAAGTATTGGATGTGATCTTTAAAGTAGTGGATACTATAGAACTGCCCAAAGAATGTATAAATGCTGCCTGAGTTTCTGCCCTTCAATTTTGCATTACTCACTGCTGAAATGCAATTACCTCAAAAGAGATTCAATAAATGCTCTTGGAAATAACTAAGCTTAGAAAAAAGGGATGCTGCATCTCAAACAGTTTCAGATAATTCACCTTCAAARCAACTCAGAACTATGTTAATAGTGGGCAGCTCCCTCCAAACTGGGATAATAGTGTACAGGTTTGGACAATAGAAGGAGGAGAGTAAATTCAGGGTGAGGCAAATGCTAGGCTAAATATATAGTAAGAGAATGGAAGACTGACTCAAACCACTGTATATTTTTCCAGTTATATCAATAGTAMCAAGATTTCATAGAATTTGTTTTGTTTCAATTATTTATTTTTCCTCAAAGATGTTTGTATTAGTATAGAATTCAGGAAATATGCCTGTTTGATCTCCAGAGCACTAAAAAGGTTTACTCCCAGCACAAATGCGTCAAGGGCAGCAAGAGATCAAAATGTTTCATAATGACATACTTATGGTCTCCTTAGGATCTGTTGTCCTTTTTTTGACAAATACTCTGTTTTTCATGTAATCCTTTTGAAGTCGTGGGGCTGTCCATTGTTTCAGGGATTCAAAATCTGACAACAGAAGAGTTCCTTCTAAGGGGAAAATGCTGATTATTTGTTCCACCCTTGATATTTTGGATAGAATATCTCACAGCCATGCTAACTGTGATGACTTTTGTTTTCATGATGTTGAAACTGTTGGCTAAAGCCTTCACCTGCGTAATTCAGTATTTGATTTTTCATCTGGAGGAAGGAGAGGAAGGAAGAAAGGGCAGTCTGATTTTCTTTGGCTGAAGTTGTCTTTTTTTTTTCCCTCACACATAATAACAAGCATATTAGTTAAAAAYCTAAAAAAAATAATTAGAGATTTATGTTACTTTCAGAATTCTTTTATAGTGTGTGTCATTAAAAGCAAGGAAGGTTTGATATGGKCAATGCACAAAATTAGTCTGTGCTTGATGTAAACATATGTGGTATCAGTAGGAATTCTTTTTATATACAGAAGGATAAGCAAATCTCTCAGTTTATATATTCTAGGAAAACATTTATTTGCTGAGTACACGCTGAGCATCTTTCCTGCCTTTTCTCAGAATAGACTCTTGTCTCCCTGTGGTTAGCCAAACTGAATTCATAGTTCATGTAGTTTAAGGATTACTTAATTTAACAAACCTCTTTCCTTTGTACTTTTCCTTTATGTTGCTGGCACACCACGTCAATGGCCRGATGTGCATTACTAATACAGTGTTTTTCTTTTTGATTTTGCCAGCTTCATCTGAATCATATGTGCAGCACTGGATTGTTACTGAGCCTGTACATATAGAAGTGAAGGAAATTTTTTTCTTCCTTTCTTATTAATAAAGAGCATACCGATGGGAATAGTGCCAAAATAGTTTTGTAGAAGCACAGATAGGGTAGAATCTGGTCAACAACCCCAAATTCTGTCTTTTCAATTTAGCTCCAGATAGTGGAACTAAGCTGACTGACAGGAACTGAAAAACTTTGCCAACAAATTCTTATCACCTAAGATAAATGGCAAGGCAAGATCTGCGGCAGCAGAAACAAGTGGCTGAAGGCTTTTTGACTATTTCCATGATGAAGTTTACAAATTGACATCAAAAAAATTTGTGTATCAGTAGTAACAGATTATAGAAACATTAGCAAATCAGAGAATCATTGAGTTTGGAAGAGACCTGTAAGATGATCATGTTCAATTGCCAACCCAGCACTGCCACYGTAATGCCCAAACCACTAAACCCCATCACCCAGCACCACATCCAGACCCCTCTTAAACACMTCCAAGGATGGTGAAGGAACAAGCATTCTAGGATAATAACAGCACATAACCTCTTAAGCTTAAAAAGCTTTATTATCAGAAAAACAATGCAGCTGGAACCCAAGTCTGAATCTCAGAGGTTCATCTTCCTTTATCTTACTCCTTACCTTTAGCTCCTCTGCCCCCAAGCAACTAAGTTCTGTATTTGTCAGGATTTTAACACAGAAAAATGCTTATGACACAACTAAGTTAAGTTATCTCTCTTGTGTATGTGCTGCATGCACCTCAAATGCACTTTCCTGAGTCTATCCATGTTTCAGTTATTCTTACCTGGCAAATTCATAATTCACAGCCAGGACACCTGAGGAGCCATTCTTTATAGCTTKCAGTTCCAGTTCAGTCATAGTCACGAATTGGAAATGAGATTTATTTAGGACTGAGAACAAAAGCTCATCCATCAATTTAAAAGCCACAGGGCATAAATTTATTCAGCTCTTAACTTTATAAGTGAGGTCGGGAATGAACCAAGAGACAAACAGAGTAGCAAAATTATTTACTCAGAGCAAYTGGAATTAGATTAGCTGTTAGGAGATGTTGACCTAGGACAACAGCAGGTTTAATGACAGTGCTATGGGAACACAACTACATTAATAAGGGTATTTAGGAGTAGTTAGAAAAGACTTTTAAAAGGCTGTGAAAGGGGTTAGTTGAGCAGGAAGACTGTAGCAGGCACTCAGAGAGTGCATTGTTCTGTAAATTGTGTTTGACAGTAGCCATCTCTTCATATCCTTCTCTTTGGAAAGGTASATACAGGAAAATTCTAATATGTCCAGGAGCTGGATGTGTTCCACCCRTGAGTTGGCTTTATACATTACTATTTTTAAGGTCTTTCTAAGCAATATTTCTTTCATAAAGGGACTCATCACATAATCTTTGGRCAAGTTCTACTTTGTGTCATGCTGGTGATCATATCCTGCGATCAACTCTCTGAATTCAGGGCAGTTTCAGAATGACTCTGATGCCAGCCCTCATCRTTCAGAAACTTGAGGATGTTGCTGGGGACGTGCTGCTTATGCATCTCCCTRATTATCAGGTTGCTCAAGGACACAAGGGTTCAGAGAAGGACTATACATGGACTAGCATTCCTTGGGCAGTAGGGAACAAGAAGAGAAGATTARTATCAAGAAACCCAATACTGATTTGCAGATCATCAGCTGCCACGTACCTATGCATGAACTCACTTGATGGCATCTGTTATGCTAATTCTAAAAGTTACAGATATCTGACCTAATTTCATCAGACGGGTCTTCATTACCACTGCCTGACTAAATCTCTGGACAATGCTATAACCTTCAGGAAAGAAAAACCACAGGGATAGGAAAGGGAATGGAAAATGGAGAGCTGCCTGCAGTGAAAGATGAAAGGGAAGACTACAAGGCCTTCTTCAGTAAAGGGGCAGAAAACAGAGACCAGTCCTGGTCTGTCTGAGGAAACAAATCCAGGAACACACTGCACAAGAGACATTATGATTGAATAAGAGGAACTATGTGATGGTTGCCTGCTATACAAGAAGTAGGTGTGAATAACTTTTCAAGAAAGAGAAAGAAATATCTTTCAGGTGAATAAAAGAAAAACAGTGGTGAGTGTTTTAAAAGACGCCCCAACTTACTATAAAAATTATAATTGAAATCAGATGAAGATTAAGATTTAATAAGAATAACACAGTTGCCCTAAAACTCTTTCAGAGGAAGCTCTGATAATCAAACTAAACTTTAATACTTGCTACTTTTGCTACCTTAATCTCTTTAAATTACTGACCCCCATCCCACCAGATTTTTATGTTAGCAGAACTCAAGAGGCAAACTTAAGTTCTTTATTATTAGGCTCAAAGATGTCATGCTACCAGCACTGCAGAGGCCATGAAGGTGCAGTGATATGTGAGAGGCCAAGCTAATACAGAGAGACACGTAGTTTCCTTGGATAGCTGAGAAAAACAGACAAGCTTTACAGTTCACATGCCTTTCCCAGTCAGTGCTCCAACAGTCTAGCTGGGTGAGGGTGGTTCAAGAATCCAGTTCATATTGATGCCTGAAATTGCTAAGCAGAATTCTAGAGCCTGGTTGCTTGCAGCACTGGCTCCCTCCACCTGCTGTTTGCTTTGTCTCCTGCAATGACAAGATAAGCCACCACTGAAGTACATGTGCACATGAGCAGGGGGAAAATGTGGCAGCCAGTGCTTGTCTTTCATTTCAAAATGCATTCAAATCCATGAAAGAAGATCACTATGAAAGATGTTGGTATTTATTTTATGGCATTAGTCGTACAGCAGCTGCTAGACAGTGTATGACATCATTTGAAATATTCTCAGTCAAAGTTGCTATTTGTTCTGAGCACTGATTGCTTGGATAAATTTTGTGAGAAGTTTGTGTGGGTAGTATGTGTGCAGTATGATCTGGGTAAAAATACTTGTTTCRTCAAAAATGCCATTAGTTTGAATAGCACTATAAAATATTCTAAAAGTATTTCCTTAGAAGTTTCAGGTCAAATAAACTGACCAGGCTGTTAGTGTTGAATTTAAACCTAAGTGAATAATAMATTTTGAATAATTTGAATGTTACTTCTTTTTCTCCTTACAGGATAACCAAAACATATCCCACCTTCTTCAATTGCTTTTTGGATGCATTCAAACATTCACAAAAAATGTGATACAATTGAACTCTAAATTTAATTTGAGCATTTGGCATTTCTTTCAATAGGTTATTTCATTGTTAATGTCAGATGTCTTATGGATTCATTATCACTTTCAAACAGGTTAAGTATAAAAATGATTCATTGCAAAGAGTATTGTGCTCTGTGATTGCAAACCCAACAGCTGTCAGCACTAGCATATTTACTGCAATATTTTCTTTTCAATGAAAGTTTAAACCACTTCATCCTCACTTTGATATTCCATAGATCACATCAAAAACAAAGGACACAAATATAAATTTAGCTTGTAATGGGAATTATTGCAGAACCAGTGMCAGTGAATTATTACTGACTTTTTTGTAGTATTCAGTCCTCCCTGCTGGATTGTTTGATTCAATATTTTGTTCATCCTTAAAAAAAAAAAAAAAAGCCACAGTACTGTGTGTTCTGTGTGAAAATATCCTTGATAGTTGGAATTTAGATTTTGTACTCTTTAARCCCTAGTTTCTCTTCTTCCAGGTGCTTCTACAATGCTGACAAATTAGAAAAGCAGGTCCTAACCTGAAGTGAGCAGTTTTACTTAATCAGTGTCTCGTACATACTTTCAGATAGTAATCTGTTATTCCAGTGGTTATTTCTTTTGAATCCTTTGGAGTATYCTTTCTCAGATCTCATGGATTTGCAAGTCTTTAAAATTCACCCCATCTGTGGATCAGGTGAGGAATTTTATTTTACCAGTGCATGATGAGGGTAATGTGTACACAGGCTGTCAGAATCCACCATTTACTTTGCCATTACACACAAGCTGTCTTAGAGCAGCAATTTCAAACCCCATTCACTACAAATTGCAGCATTAAGTTCTGCATAATGCCACACTTGTGGGGCAAGATCTGCCCTGGCCCATACRCTCCACTTGGGAGCAAAATTGTGTGTGTTTTAATTCTTACAGATTTCCCTGAATCTGTAAGAATTTCAGCTGCAGGAGAGGACTGGCCACTAAGATTTAAGCAGTGCAGAGCTGAGCAACCAACACACAGAGGGTAGTTATGAAGTGAAGCTTCCAGACTTCTCATAAGATTGGATGGGTCAGCTTTGCCACAACACACTTGATGAGAACATTGCAGATCACTGTGGAACAGCAGTACATAAAGTATACACTCCATAAACYGAGGTGGAATAAGGTGAGATAATGACATCTCTAAGTTATTGTCTCTGTTCAGCACCCATTAAAATTCCCTTCTGGAAAGTGTTTTTCAGAAACGAGGGCCTGAAAAAACACACTTATTTTAGAACTGTATCCTGTAAATTGATTTTATAAATCTACTGCAGGAAMAGATTTATGTAAGAGCTCCAGTAGTCTCTCTTCTTTTCCTGGTTATAGGTGTATGATTGCTTTCTGAGTTCCCAAGCTTGGCACAGACAGGGGCCTTGGGACCTATTGTCAACTCAGAAATGCAAATGGGGCCTACCGTCTCTTAATTTTTCCCAAAAAATCTTCGGGAATGACACTGACATTTAAAGAAAATCTATTATTTCTGCCCAATTACAAAACTGCTTTTAGGCAGGACCATCTACTGTGGAGTTTAAATGACCCCCCTGYGTTTTACAGCTGGCCTTAAAGTGGCTGAGCTGAGATGTGCAGAGGTTCAAAAAATTAAAGCAGAAAAGGGAGAAGTTGTGGGACAGCTGGTTGAGAGAACAGGGGTTAAGGCTCTGAGTGACATCAGAAAGTGGCCTTCAGAAGAAAAGTATAAATGCAGCTATTGAATACATAATGTTGATTTATTCCTGCTTGTTGAAAAGGTAAGATGGCCTTAGGGTCAGCATTGCCTTACCACAATCCTGGCCCCAAATTAAAATTTCTAAATTTCTGTAAAAGTTAAATATTTGGAAGCTAGAGATGGTAGTAGATGTTGATTATTCGTTAGACAAAATTTATAAATCCTCTTCATAGTGTGAGAGGAAATAAAAAAAAACTTTCAAAAAGCTGCTGATGAAGTTCTGCTTGTTCATGCCAGCAGATGCAGCTCTTTAGTCCCTGCAGGAGCCAGGACAGGTGGTAGCTTTCCTCTAGAAGAAGTTAATCCCAAATAGGCTCTCCAGGGACATTACAAAAGTATAGTTTAGGCAGACAGCTTTCACAGAACCACAGAATCATTAAGGTTGGRAAACACCTCTTAGATCATGAAGTCCCACCTTTAACTCCATGTTGCCATGTTCACTGCTAAACCATGGCCCAAGGGACAACATACACACATTTTTGAGCGCTTCCAGAGCTTGTGATTTCACCATTTCTTTGGGCAGCCTGTTCCAATGTGTGACTGTCCTTTCAGTGAAGAAACTTCTCCAAATATCCAACCTCAATGTCCCCTGGCACACCTTGAGGCCTGTCACTTGTTATCAGGGAGAAGAGGCCAACCCCACCTGGCTACATCCTCTTTTCAGGCAGTTGCAAAGAGGTAACCCTTGACCCTCCTTTTCTCCAGGCTAAAGGAGCCCCAGCTTCCTTAGCTGCTCCTCACAGAACTTGTGCTCCAGACCCTTCACCAGCTCCATTGCCCTTCTCTTAGACTTCCTCCAGCAGCTCAGTGTCTGTTCTGAAGGGCCCAGAACTGGACAAAGGATTTAAGATGTGGCCTCACCAGTGCCAGTTACAGGGGCCGGTATGGGTATGTCCTGTAGTTCTGTCCACTGTGAATTCAACAAAGTAATGAACTGAGATTTAGGRTTTTTAATATGAGGGTCCAAGGGCTTTTTTGGAGGTTGCAATTTCCATTTGTTGTGAGCTGTACAGAAAGGGAAGCTTTGTCTTTGTAAGCCCTGCTGAAAGCATGACAGAAACTCTGCAAGAACAAAGGATGTGACCCTGAATTCCTYGTCCTAGGTGCTCTGCCAGTGAGGGGCTTGCTGCACTGGATTCTGGCCATCACCATCTGTGGTGGGTGTCATCCTTAATTGCTAACCTTAATAGAACTGAAAATATATTTGCACTTTTCTTAGAAACCCAGATACAAGAGGCATTGACTTTCATAAAGTGCTTTGGCAATGTGCATTCCCTCGTTTATCCCATCAGATTGGACTACAGCTGTGTGGGACATGCTGTACTTCCTCAAGGGCACACTTTTACACAAGCCAACAACATCAAAACCTCGTGAGCAGCATGAGCCAGGGCTGCACATGCTTTCAGACTCCACAACCATTTATTCAGCAAGTGCTGCAGTATCTCTGATTAAAAATGGTACATATAAAGCCTTTTAAGATTTTTTTTTTAATGCATTATGGGGTCGCCTTATGAAATGCAGGTTGACTCCCRGGGGCACATGTCACAGGGAGGAGTGGGTAGTAGCCCTGACCTACCATCAATGTCCAAAGCAGCACAGATGTGATGACATAAGCTGCCCAAACAGGTTAATATTTTTGCTTCTGCAAAATTTTATGTTTGTGCTCTGAAGTTTGGAGGCAATAGAATTAATCAGTGAAACATTTGCAAGCATTCAGTAAAAGGAGAAAATTTACTTTTCTTCAACCATACTAAAAGAAACAGCAAAACTTTTTTCTTTTTTTTTTTCAAATGGGAAAAAAGGTCAAGTAATGAAGCAATGAGAAAAAATAAAATAGGTTTGAATAAAATCATTAAGGTCATAAATTCTGGCTAAATTTATAAGCAACTTGATCTGATCCATTTTGAAAATTTTCTGGTTCTTTGTTAATGTCAGCCCTTATATTAAAAAATAGAAAATGCCCAGGACACTTAATAGGGACACTGTGCTTAAAGCAACAGGGTAACTCTCTCCAGGCAGCTACCACAGATCTATTTATCAGCAGTAGTAATCTCTGTGTAATTTCATATACAAGGTCTTGGTTTACCTAATTGCGATCAGATGCTGATGTCTGGGTAGAGCACCTTCCCTGTTTAGGCAGCAGTCCTGCAATCTGAGCAGCCTGAGGAAAATCAAGATTACTGGTTAATCTGCTGATCTTTGTCCTTAAAGACTTCTTCTAGACAAATTCAGGAAGCACAGGTATTTCCAAACAAAGATGGTAAATATTAAATGGTAAAGCACTGAGATTATTGCAAGGAATTTATTTATTGTGATAGACAAATTTAAGAGGTGTTTCAGACTTGCAACACTTGCAACTCTTGAACACTCTCAATGGAACAGTTCCTGAGCTCAGAATGAGAGTAACTCTTTGGGCTCCTGAATTTTTCAAATTTACAGATACACTTGTGTCACTATCTCAGTCCTCTACTTTTGTTTGATTATTACAACATTAAAAGAAGGTAGTTTTGACACTAGAGTGACATTAATTAATTGTTAAAAAAAAGAGAAACTTTTAATTAATACCTCACAGTTTTTAAAAAAATACACAATGACTCATTAATCAAAAACCTAATTTATTCCTTTTTAGATGAAAAGACGATAAAATGCATACACAGCAGAGAAAGAAAATGGCAAGCTACAAATTAATTTGCTGGGGATACGTAACATATTGCAAGTTATACAAGCAGTAGGTATGAAAATACGGAGCTTTTATATRACAAGTACCAAGAAAAATATAGCTCACAAAGAAAGAGATGAAATATATAATTGAGTTGACGTAGTACACTGAATAAATTTACCAAATTTGTCATATTCAGTAGAATAAAGAAAATGTAATATAATGGGAGCCAACCATACTGAACAGGGAAAAAGTCTTCATAAAACAGTTATAGAATTCACAGCACCAATCAAAACTATTGAGTCAATAAACAAAGCAAGTGAATAATMCTTGTATCAAGCATGTGAAAGATACTGAATCAAAAGGATCATAGGAACTGAGGAACTGAAAAGATTTTGCTTCACAAATTCTCTAAGTGTGTTGGTTTTGAACTGTTGTATCAGTTTCATGTTTCATGAAGACCTACCCTGTTCAGTATAGYTAGTATCTATTATATTACATTTTCTTTATTCATGTTACTCTGCTGTGGCAATAGAAGATGTGTCTTTTGGTACTGTTCTAAATGAGGGTTCTTACAATCTCAGATGCTGAGGAGGGTTTGTGCCCCGTACAGTTTTGCTTGAGAAGGGTCTGAAGGGGTKTGGATGCAGTGTTCATAGAACTTAGGGGTAATTCAGTGATCATTTTTCTTTCCACCTTGTTCCACTSTTCATTGTGCAGTATTTACTTTTTTCTGTCCTGACCAAGATGTTGGTTTTTGTCCTCACTTTATTTATATTTTTACTCCTTGCAGACTATTTGTCATGTCAGCATTTTAATAAAAATATCTGAAAGAAAAGTTCCTGGTCAGTGTTGGTATTCATGGTTTTCATTCCTCTGAAGCAGRTCCAAAGGTGTGCCTGTGTTAGACAAGAAATTTTCCCCCCATTCATTTTAGATCTACTATTACAATTCTAACTTTGTCTCTCTAGATCTTCTAAATAGTATTGAAATAATCTTGTGACTATGACTTTTGGTAGCAACACAGAGTCCTGAAGCACAGAACTTTTATCTCCACCTTCAGCACCTCTATCACCACCAGAATAGACTGAATCTTCACCTTCAGCACTGACTTCTGTGAACATGGGGTGAAGGTTGAATTGTTCTCTSTCTCTGTTCTCCCACCTTTAACACAGAAAAATCAAACTATCAACAGTTTGCTTAGCATTTGAAATACATGGCTCAAAAATTCTGGCTAGAGACGTGTTCAATTCTGATAAAACTGTACAATTCCAGTGTGTTGGGGAGGGAGACTGGCTTTTTAAAACATCCTTAAAGAATCTGAGTCGTTTTCCAGAGGGAGGCTGCGTGATATCTGTAGAAACTGACTATTCAAACTAATTTTATTTTTCCTCTCCTTGTTGATCTTTTTTGTGCTTTCATTTATGTTGACATCGTTCATTATATTTGGTTGAAGACAACTGTATTGTCAGTACTGTACAGTATAATCTATAGTGTTCTGATATATAATCATTGTGGGAAATAATTGAGAGGAAAGACTTTGCTAAATTAATTCTTTGCTTTATACTTTAGCATGCATTTCTGCAAGATTTGTTTGTAAATTATTTCTGAAACTTAAAAAAAAAAAACAACCCAAGGACAATATACTTCAACGGAGACTCTTGGAAATGGTTCGTAATTATTGTAGTCCTTAAATCATGATGGAAAGGGCTGATGTCRAAACAAGAAGACTTTGATATCACTGTTATATGACTGTTATCTGGTTTACTGAAGAAGAAGATTAGAGTGAGAAGGGTGGCTGAATGAGTGAGAAGTACTTTTGCCAYAGTCACACAATTAAATTTCAGATCACAGCAGAACCAGATCTAGAATTTCTGGCACAGTGTCTTACAGGCTAGAAAGCTGCTATAAGCTTAAGACCTCCTACCATGACCTGATTTCAGACAGTTGTGTTAGTTTAACACTTCATTATTTTTTGTTGTGGAATGTGATAAAATAGAGGCAGTGTATTGAATTTTCTCCTTACAAGAACTTTGTAACACAGAAAAMTGACTCAAATATAAGTATTTTCAGATTAAAACAATGTTTTACAGATGAAAAGACAGTTACATACTTCAGCCATTGCATCTTGATTTTTGTCAACTGTATTTGCACATAATATTTGCACTATAATATTTAAACCTTACAGAGTATTCATCTTTGCTAGGACATATATTTGAATAAATGTTCATAAAGAAAGAACTCTTTCTTGATAAAAGATTTTCTTTTCATGATTAAATTCAGGAAGTAATTTRACAGAGAAATTTAACAAAAGAAAATTTACTTAAAAAAGAAAATTCTGTTCTCCCATGAGGAGCCTGAGGCTKAAGTGTTTGTCAAGTTTAAAACTCAGGGTCTGGAGCAGGTCAGATCTGGAGTAGATTAGTGAGAGTGTCAAAGAATGAAACCAAGCACAATTACTTTTTGTTTAAAGAGTGGTAGCCCTTTGGCTGAAGCCTCTGTGTAGTTCCTGACAGCTTGTGTACAAGAAGACATTTTCTGAATAAACAAATTACACGGCAAAATTACTTATGATTGATCATAAGTGATTTCTGCTCTGAATGCAAAATGGGTGTGTTTCTTTTCCAAAACATTCATGCTATTATTGCAAGTTTTATTGCTTCCTTATTCATTGCTACTTGCTTCCTTTCCTCACTGGATACACAAATTTTGGAATGTTCAATGACCAAAACYGAAGCAGAAGATGAGTATATTATCAGCCTAAACAACCCAGAATCATTAAATTTAAACTTGGTGCTGGGATATGAGCCAACATCATATAAGAAACAATGGTTTATGAGGGAAACTGAAACAACAGGTTCTAGAAGTTAAAAGTAAAATACAGAAGTAAAGGAGGCCTGCAGTGGAATCAAGGACAAGGAGAGACTGTTAGATAAAATGAGAAAAAAAGGCTTGGCCTGTATACCCTAGCAAAGTGAAGACTGAGAAGAAATAACAGGTTTTCTCCATAAATGCATTGGGGTGGTGCATTTTGCCAGAAAGAGAATACCTATTAAAGTTGTCATGAAAATCTTAGGCGGGAGATTAGAATAGAATTTCTAACCACCAAAGGCACAAGACTCTAAAAGWGGATCCCAGTAGGAGTAGTGTAGGTAGGCATTGTAACCACTTTTTGATTCCTTCATGAAAAGGACTACATGACATGCAACAGCAAGAGATTGATATGCTTTTATGCTGTCAGATATGTAAAACTAACATTATAATTCCACTGAAATTTCAGTTATAAAAATTACTTTTTAGTGAGGGACAAGAATATACTTGTTTGAGTCATGGAGGAAAATTCCAGAATGTACATGGYTTTAAGGAGGAAAAAAGTGAGAAGAGCTGCATACAACTTTCTAGGTGAATGCTTTCATGGACTACTTGAGATTTTCTAGAAAATATGTCTCTGGATACATCTTGGGATTGTGTATWCAATAGAAATTTCATTAGCTTCATAGAAACTAATGGTTTGGCTTTAAAGAGCCCTTAAAGATAATTTAATTTCAACCCCCCTGCCATGGGCAGGGTCACCTTCCACTAGTTCAGGTTGATCAAGGCTTAATCCAGCTCAGCCTTGAACACTTCAAGGGATGGGACATTCTCAAGGTCTCTGGCCAATCTGTTGCTGTGTCTCACCACAATTACAATGAAGAAATTCTTCATAATATTTAACCTAAATAATTTAATTTACGACTGTTACCTTGGTCCTATTCCCTCATAAAAACTCCCTCTCCAGGTCTCTTGTAGGTCGCCCCGAGGTACTGAAGGGCTGCTGTAAGATATCCCCAGGCCCTTCCCTTCTCCAAAGTGAACCACCTGAACTCTCTGTCTCCATAGGAGAGGTGCTACAGCCCTTTGATTATCTGGCCTCCTTTGGACCTGTTCCAACAGGTCCTCATCTTGTGCTGAGGGTCCCAGAGCTGGACACAACACTCTGGGTGGGGTCCCACCAGAGTGGAGCAGAGGGGCAGTATCCCTTCCCTCACCTCATCCAAAGCTGGCCACACTGCTTTGGATGCAGCCCAGGACCTGGTTGTCCTTGTGGGCTGCAAGATCACACTGCCCATTCAAGTCCAGCTTTTCATCCTCCAGAAGCCCATGGCCTTTCTCTGCAGGACTGCTCTCAATGAATCCTTCTCCCAGTCTGTGCTTAGGTCTGGATTTGTCCCAGTTCAGGTCCATCACCTTACACTTGCAGAACACTTTGAAATTCTCACATGTGAAGTTGGAAGTCCTCATGCCTACTTCTCAAGTGTGTCCAGCTTTCTTCTCCTTTCTTCACAGTCACAAATAATACAAACAAATAGTTTCCAATAAGCTCACTTAGGCTGGGTTTTTTTCTTTCATCAWTTTTTTTTATTATCTGCAGCTTTTTGCTTTTTTTATGCTTTCCATGAGAAAGACATTATGATGCAATGAATTGTCTGAAGATTATGATTAATRTATGTGGGGAATATTTCAGAACTTCACATTATTGGCTCCATTCATATAACTCAGAATTGTTTTATTTAGAATTTTTCTGGAATTGAATATAAAATAACAGTAAATTAGTTCAATGCTAATTTTTGTTTGTAATTTTTGAGAGTGATTGTATCCATCCYTATGCATGGATATTAGCTAATTGACTGGCATTCAGTCCAGTCAGCCTGAGCTAATCTTGGTGAGCTGTAGGAAGTAATTGTATATATGTAGTGGTTCTAATTGTTCTTATTCAATGTTTTTGTTTTTCATGACTTATGTTTACCAAATAGTCTAGTGTTGAGGCCAGGCTGCTGTAAAATGATCACATTCCAGTATTGCTGGGGAAAGCTATTCCCATCTTTGGCTTACAAATGGCTTTGGTCTACTTTGAACACAGACAGGGCTTTTTCCATTTTGAGATAGATTGTTTACACCTATTATGAGCCTTTGAATTTAAATCAATCCAAAACCCATAGCTGGTACAGGATGTCACACYTGACACTTAACCACTGTGTTTTGGCAGCATACAGGCCAAAATGAATTCTCACAAATGTCCATGTGAGTTTCCAGATGCAGTTGAAGATATGGATCATTTTACAGGAATGAATTGGAACCCACACATCTCAGTTTTATGCCCTCTGTCATCCTGCTCCAGCTCTGCCCAGTGGAAGGATTTGAGCTGGATCAAGAAAATAGAAGAGAAGAGTAAGTGAAAAAACAAAAAGAAAGAACAAGTAAAGATAAGGTTTTTCTCTTTCAGGAACTTTCAGCTTTGAATTGAGTTTTTTTCTGTCTCTTTTTTGGTTCTATATTATCAAAATATAATTTTCTTGTGTGTTCACAAGAACATTAACCTCTTTACCCAGACTSTGAAAAAAACCCAAAACATAAGAAAATGGCATTTGTAAAAAATGAAAATGTTGTTGGATTTTATTTTTATTGCAGAGTAGCTTTGTTGGTATGGGAGTATAGAAGTATCATTAAAATACCAGGTTAAAGATTGGTATACATACTCTGCTTTTATATGTCAGATTTTTACAGCAGAAAAATATGTGACTGCTTGCATTTTAGTAGGTAATGTGTGACGGGATCCCTGGAGACACAAACTATCACTTCTGATCTCTAGAATACAAGATTTCAGTCATAACTTATTTTCCTCAAGATCCCCGCCATTGGTASTAAAAACACCTATTTATTACACTCAGGATATGAACAATATGTATAAAAATCTAATGTCAAGGTTTCTTCTGTTTGTTTTTAATTCCAAAGAAAGGCTCTCATTCTTTCTTGCGTGGGGATTTTGAGGAAGATGACAAATAAATTACAAAGCYTGAGAAAATTGCTTCCAGACAACACTAGCAAAGAACAAAAAGCCACTGAAACCATTTGACTCAGCCTTGGTTTCTTCCAATGTTTAAAAAAATCCATCTGGTCTCAGAAACAGAGGATTAACTTTAAAATTTAGAACTGAGATTGTGATAAATAAAATACAGGCTAAATGAAAAAGCTTCAATTGTGTTCATGTGGGTGAAAAATATAGACAYCTAATTATGACCTTCCAATACTTGAAGGGGACCTACAAGAGAGTTGGAGAGTGACTGTTCACTGTCCCTCTGTCATGTGGTGACAGGACAAGGGGGAATGYCTCCAGGCTGGAAGAAGGTAAGAATAGGTTAGATATTAGGCAGAAATTCTTTACTTTGAGGGGGGGGTGAAGCACTGGAAGAGATTGACCAGAGAAGCTGTAGATGCCCCATTCCTGGAAGTGGTCAAGGCCAAGTTGGATGGGGCTTTRAGCAGCCTGGTCTAGTGAAAAATATTCCAGCCTGTGGCTGGGGAGTTAGAGCTAGATGATCTTTAAGGTCTCTTCCAACTCAAGYTGTTCTATAAGACTATGAKTCTAATCAAATGCTGAGTAATTTGGGTGTTTTAAAAAGTGCTTACAATCAGCTTTTAYAGGAAAAAATATTTACAGAAAAACCCAACATTATGGTACACTTTTCTGTATGTGGAGAGCTCTGTTAATCTCTCTCACAACTGTCTMTTCATATGTTTTATGTTGGCAGCTCTGCATTGCAAAACTCACAAATTGCATCAGAGCATCATTAGATCATGTAACCAAAGCAACAAAACAACTAATAGGGGAAGGGTTGCACATCTCCTTGCTGCATTAATGTCCCTTGGCACCCCCCTGTCATGATCTAAAATACTAAATGTATCTAGTTAGCAGGTTGCCAACAGCATCTAGCAGATAGCCATCAGAATATGCCAGAGATGCTTTGGAACTGCACAGCATAAAGGTAGCATGTAGGTCTGGTTGGGAGAGTAGTCCTGGGAGATAAGGAGGGAGACTCATACTCCATGCATCTGGCCTGACATCTGGCTTTTAGCTGAGAGACTTCCTCATGAGAAGGTGGTCATGTCAAGAAAGATATTATTAGTATGTTCAATATTTCAGTGATAGCCTCTTCAGAGAAACTGTATTAACATTTAGTACAAAAACATTGATGTGTTTTAACTAACCATGCTGAAATAGTACAAAATATATATGTACAAGAAAGTGCCCACACTGCCCAACCCACAATGTTGCTTCCAACATAAAGGCGTCATTCTTGGAAGCTGGTTACACAATAAAGTGAAAGGACTTGCCCAAGCAGCTGGTCAGGGGTACCACTAGGAATACCACTGCCTAATGTTACTCTCCAATGCAACTTAATTAYGGAACCAGCAGTTTTCTAAAACCTGTTCTTGCTTAGAATGGAAAGAAGCTGCCTTACTCTAAACATGTTCCAGTTTATRAAAGCATCAATTTGTCTTGGGGGATTTGATTGTGATTTTCCAGCAAAAAATGCAAAATCTTGCCATATTTAAAATAAATGAACTTTCAAATGAAAAATATATGTTGTCTCCTTACTAAACTACAAAGRCGAGTGAAAGATGGAAGGTTTTCCTTTTAGCCAATTCTTCTCAAACCAGAAATAAGCCCCAAAGAGAAACAGCAGGGTTGGCTCTTTCAAAAGCAAGGGCCTGAGGCAAAGCTAGAGCCTGGTAGTGCTGCTTTCATCTGGTTCAGCTCAGGGAAACAGACGCACTTCTCAGCTGAGGAATGCAAGGCCCTTGCCACAGGGTCAAGTCCTGGGAGGGGAGCGTGGGCAGTGCCCTTTCACTCCACTTTAACAATGCTGTGGAAAAAAAGACATCCACCCAGGGACTTGCACGCACGTGCCCATCACACACGTGCACAGAAGTATGTGCATGCACACGTTCTGCTCAGCGATTGCCAAGCTACCCAACCTGCTCCGCTTTCCTCGTGGGTTTTTTTATGCAACCCAGCTAAGGCAGACTTCTCTGAACTGGAAAGGCAGTATCAATAATGAGAGTTTCTGTCTCACTGGAACACCACCTGACAGCTTTGTAAGACTCGCCTGCGCTGCTGGGTAGCCACTCCTACTTCACAAGCACATTCTTCTGGCCTTATTTCTATTGCTATGAATTTTTTACCATCCTTCATCACCATCTGAAGTGAACTGACATTAGTTTTGGCAGGAAAAAAAAACAAGGCAGAAAAAACACAGTTCAAGTAAACCTATTTGAACCTTCAAAAATATTTGATGAATTATTAAAACACAAATGAAATACCCCCACATTATTCAGGAGAGGTCCAGATTAGGTATTTGAAAAAGAAAAGGGTGGTTAGGCATCGGAATTAGTTGTCCAGGGAGATGTTGTCTCATTGTCTCTGTGAATATTCAAGAGGTGCCTGGAYGTGGCTTTTGAGGATATGGTTTACGGGTGATTATGGTGGTYCTGGGTTGATGGTTGGACTAGAYTTGAAGGCCTCTYCCAACTTTGATGCTTGTGTGATTCTGTGATATGTAAGAAAATGTTTTATAGTTTACTGTGTAATCATAGAGACACACGTCCTATAAATCTCTGRAGCTGCAATGGGGATATGACAAGGGAGTGCCAAACGACACTGGGATGCTGTTAATCACGGTTCTCATCTAAGCCTATGGTTATTTTTGAGCTGTGTGATTTACCCTGAAAGAATCCTTAAATCAGAAATCTTTATTTCTCTGGAATGATCTAYTGCAGTGGGGCACTTAGAAACCTGGGCCTACATTTTGTTGAAAAGTCTCATTGCTTTCTGGCCTAGAATTGTTAGGGGAAAACCCTGAAGCTGCAGATGAGGGCTCTGTTTCTGGTTATTAGTGGCAATAAATCAACAAATGCAAGGTCAGAAATGAGGTATTTGGATCTTGTGAGTTTGATAGCTGATTCTGTGAAATCTTGTTTCCCAAAACAAATATGCATGCTTATTACCTTAGGCAGAAGATTTGTGTCCTCTCAGCCCCATCTCCTTTATTTCACCAGCTGTTCTCCCTGCTTGTGTGGTCCTAGCAAAGCATACTTCATCGTTCCTTACTTTGATTCTCCCTAAAGCATGAAAGCTTCTCACTATTTTGGTTTAATTTTTGTTCAGGACTTTATTAACCCTCCTGGAGAGCAGCAGAGTACAAAACCAATGCTGTGTGACTGTGCTTTGTGTATTCACTCCATTCWGAGGCTGCAGCAGACCAGCTGTACTGGAATGCAAATGCTCATTCCCACCTCAGCTCACTRGAGCTGGAAGCAAGCTGTTGGTCCTGCTTTCCCTTGCTTTCCTTTGCCCCTCAATACATGCTTTGGTATCAGCACAGCAGCTGTTTTGAYTAAAGGAGGGATGGAATCAAGATCACCAACATTCTCAAGAGGATATTGCTGTACACTTGCAGGGTCTTCTGGTATTTGATAATAAYTCATGTTTTTGAAGCCCTGACTTTCTTTTTCACTGTTTTTGTTTAGTTCTTACTGATTCCAAGTGAATGGATAACCACACTTAAATAGCAGCATTAAGCCAAGGACAGAGTGTATACCAGTCCAAAAAAAAAAGAGTCATTAATTTTGTTAGGATGTTGGAAAACTATATACATTTTTAGAAGTAGTGTGTATTTAGGTTTTTCCTGTAATCACTGGCTTATCTCACAAGACATGAGAGCAAAACACAAAGCTGGTTTTCATGTGATCCCATTATAGCAGCCAGCACAGCAATTACTCCCTTCTGATAAAATGCAGCCCATAGGTATTCTTTCATTTCTGACCTGCATTTGCCAAACTTTTTAGACCAGACAGTGTCACTAAATTGTCTTGTTTGAATTCCTGCACAAGACATACTATTTCATACTCTAACTCCAGTAACAAGATGGTTCTATAGCCAAGCACATGTTCTTAAAGAGACACTCAGATATAATTTGAAGACATCAAGAGAGCAATTCAGTTACTTTCTGTTGTACRTTGCTGCAAAATGATTCAGGGAAATTAAATATTTATCCTTTGCAATACCTATGAAATTCTGGCCTGGGCTCAAACCTCATTGTGGGAAGTTTCACATGCATGTAGTACAAAAAGACTGAATGGATTTCCAGATGGTGCAATTACTCAAGGAAGAAGTGCTAATCCCTTTCTTTTGGCTAGACTCCTATCCAAATCGACTCTGAGTTCTCTTGCAGACWGTCTTGCTGGGCTTACTTATTTCTGTTGAGTTAGCCCACAAATTCAAGTTTTAGTAATTCATTATTTTGTTGCCAAATTGCACAGTGTTATAACATGTTTAGTCCAGAGTTACAGATTACATTTTGGGTAAACCAAACCATAATATGAAAATCATTTTCTGTAGCTGTACTTAGCTGGGTCTGCAGAACCTGATCTTTGAAAGAATTCAGTAGAATAGATATAGATGGTTGTGTTTCTGGTAAAGGAAAGCTAATGAGCTGAGTGTACAGTTCAACCAGACAGTGCCAATCATAACACTTAAAACACTTTCAAGTTCTTCGGGATAGAATGTGCTTGTTTTTGGATGAGGTATAAGTGGAAAAAAAGAGGAAATCAAACAAAGCAGCAATGTATATTACCTTTGTTTACTTTTCAACACCCATACACTGTACACTACAAGCATTTTTGCCTCTTCTCCAYAACAGTCACTGTATTTTGAATATATAGTCAATCACAGCCCCCTCATCTGCTGTTCATATTTCTCAGATCTGAGTTCATTGCTTCATTGTATGTGAGTTATTTCATAACTCTTACTTTCTTTGCAAAGGGAGATAAGACTACARTGAAAAGAGCAGTTTGTAGGAATGGCAATTTGTAGGAATTTCTTTACAAATTAAAAAAAATACTGTGAAGATTTTCTTAGACAAATATATATATATGTATATGTATATAAAGTGAATGGCACTTGCAATGGAAAACTAAACAAAAGTTTTGCTCTTTTAAGTCTTATCTGGAATTTGGAGGTCTTCCAGCTTTGCCTTTCAGCATTTGTCATATTAAGCATTGGCCCCAAATGATTGAACAAACCTCTTTCAAGACCTCATTTTAGTTTTGAAAAACTAGATTTTGAAACCTCTGAATGTTTGCTTCAAAAATGAAATCAAATTTCTGTGTGGTTTATTGTGAAAGAAAATTTTTGCCAAATGCCTCCTATTCTTCTCATTCAGTTACTTAATTTGTGGTTTTGATCTGTGCCCTGGACTGCCCTCAACCTTCTCCTTGCTTTGAATATTTAAATGGAGAATGGATTTGGTTGTGTCATAATGCCAGCTGAGTGAGAAGTATTTACTGATGGAAATCTGACCTAGCAAAGCTTTAAATCCTATTGGAGCAAGAATATAGCCAACAACATTTACATACAGAGATAACTTTTTAAAATAGAAGTATCAGTTTTAATACAGACTAGCACTTAGAAGTCTAACTTGTGCCAAAAATTAGGCTTAGATGGACACATTTGGAAGTCAAATTGGAAATGTTCCATAAGCCTCCTCAGCTGAAACATACAAAGGAAGGCAATTCTCTGTTAAATGTTTTCTACATGTCTAGTCATAACATGATGTGTTTTTATTTTGCAGGTGCTTAAGTCAGGCCCTGTTYTGCCTTAGATATGCCTGGAAGGTGCTGTTCTTTGTGCACATGCTTCTGTCCCTTGCATCATATAAGCTACTCAACACTTGAACAGTGCAGAGAAATATTTTTGACAAAACAAAACTCTTTCTATATTRTGTCTTTTTGCCAAAACAAAATGCTTTTTGTATTATTTCATTCATGGGTGTTGGGGTGGAGTTCCACTGATTTCTGCTTTCTGTTTCTTACTACTTTTTTCCAACTCTGTAAAACAATAAGAAGGTTGCACTCAGCTCTGACTTCACAGTACCTTTTCTGCCCTTTTTGCTTATGGTAACCTGAAATATACATTCATGTTAATTAATATTTTACCTCTGGATTTCTRTCATGACCTTGCCATGTTTCTGCAGCAAGTTTAATCTTTCACCATCACCATCTTTTAGCAAGTGTATTTTAGTCACAGACACAAGTTTAGGTTTTGAACAGAAGTCACTGTTCTTTTAATTCCTGGGTGCAAACACTGTGATCCGTACATGCATAAGAATTTCTTGGTAGACACAGTTTTCTTTTAAACATGGATAGTCAATAGACTTTCAAACTGTCARGAGGCTTTGGCACTCAAGCTGACCACTAATCCATCTTTGCTGTCAGTTCTGGAGAGGACTGATGACCTCAGCTCTGAGGACATCAGGTCTTCTAAACTGACTTAGAAAAATACTCTTGCACCTTCATTCTCCTTCTATTTTCTGGGTAGATAAGAGGGCAGTTCCCTTTGACCACAGGAGCACCTGCAGGTGAAGCTTGGACAGAGCTCTAAAGAAGAATGCAGAAGAACCACAGTCACTGAAAGTAAAGTTTTCTTTCTCCTCCAATACTCATCCATATGCATCAACACTGTGGGTGATCCCATGCACTTCAGATAACTGCTAATTATCTAAAGGTAAAACTCCTGTTATAGCTTCTTCTGAAAGACAGGGTGGGGGGACAGGAGTCAAAACACTCATTACTGTGGAGATCCAGAAACTGTATTCCCACATGGTAACAATGCCAGAGAAGAGATGATGAGAAAGGGGGATAAGGTTCTGTTCTGAGTAAAGGGAGAAAATTACTCACAAAAGAATTTTATGAACTCTAGCAGTGTGGGAACAGCTCAGGTCTTYCAACTAGTTCTGATCCATACTAAGAGCAGAAGCAAGGATGGGCATGAAGTGGTATGAGCTGAAGCGGTTCCTTGAGTAAGAATGTTTTACATAATCCCTCAAGGCTCATAGTGTAATACTGCTAGGTATAATCTATAACTGAGAGTTTTTTTGTTTCCTTCACTTCTGTAAGTTTCCAGTCTTGAAATCAAGAACTTTAGTTTTTGCTTTCCTTGACTGAACTTTAGTTTTTGCTTCTAATCTTTGTTGTAAAAAGCCTGACTCTGGACAAAAATTCAAAGAAAACCTACTAGAGAGCAACTAACTAGCTACTCTAGAGAGTAACTAACCCAGTAAAACTGTTTGTGCAGGCAACAGCCTTCCTCCTGCAATAATCTGAAATATGACTTTCARCAGGGTATAAGGACAAGTTTGAAAAGTGCAATGAGCACTTTTATTCAGGTTTAGTTGCAGAAACATGACGTATAGCTGCAGGTGCATCTCAGATCATCAATGTGCTAGATTTTAAAATTAAAATAACCTGTTGTTGAAAATTTCACCCTGAATCTTCATGAGTTTTTGAAAACAACCAATTAAATCTCATGGTTTTTGGAAAACAGAAGCAGACTTTAGAATTAGTAAATGTCAATGAATTACCAGAGTGTTTGTTTTCAATTGTTGAGTAATTTTTTTCTTTCACAGGTCCAGTATTAACTCATTATCATTATTTCTAAAATAATTTGCTGTCAGRAATGCAAAATAGGTGAATTCTAATTTTTCTTAGGTCCTATGGTCCTTCAAGACAGAATTTAGTACATGGCTGGGAGTGCCTTATTACTCTGATTAGGAGCTACTATACTCTTATTAGGATGAAAGACTATGATAGACTGAGGCCACAAGTGATTTGATTCCAATGACCACCAAAGTAAAGGTCAGCTTAAAGAGCAGGAATCAAGTTTCTCATAATCTGCTTCAGAAATCTATGAAAGTGTTGTGCATGTTTATTAACATCTGTTGCACAGGGTTTTTTAATCCACTTAGTAATGCAGATCAAATGTCCCACTTTGTTCTCTTGCTTGACACAAACAGATTAATTTAAGTTCAGCAAATTCATACTGAATATCCTTAATTTAATAGTTTTGTATAAGGTCTGATTGAAACAAAAATGATTGAGTAGTTGGTGAAAGTKAAAAAGAGCTAATAAAAACCAATCAACCTTTTATAATTTAACCTTTTTCTCCTAGGAAACAAATATTTGGCATGTATTAAGTTTAGGCAGAATAGGATGCTTGTAAACCTAATTTGTTGATCATGCACAGGTACTAAATATTGGGCAGCTGAGAAATTCTTGTGGAAAAGATTTGATTTTCAAGAACTGTCTCCAAGATCCATTCAGCCACAACAACATTGCTATTTGTGACACTAAATATGGTTTTGAGCTCTGWACAGATGAGCTATTTGTAAGAATTTCAGATTTCAAGCCTTTTGATCATAGCCAGTTGTCCACAGAGTCTCTGATACCTGCTGTTTGATGCAGCTGCCCTTTGAACTGCTTAGCAGCATCATTTCCTATTCCTCTAAACMTAATGCTAAAAGCAGCTTAAAACAAATATGTTACACAGCACTGTGGATATCTGTGTCCTGATATTCCTGCCTGCGATTACTTGGTATTTATGCCTCTTTCCTSTCTCAACACTGAATTTGCTAAAATCTAGAAACAGAACCACTCTGCTGCCTTCCTGTCATACTTTCTTTTATGTAAGCTGCAAAATACCCAAATTCTAATATTACTTGTGCCGCTAGCACAAAAGCAAATGCAGTTTGAGAAGAATGGCTCAGGAAGGAGGGAATATCAGGATATTGGGTAAAGAAAGCATGAAAAAATCAACTGCAAMCAATATTTCTTGCAGGATGAGAGTACTTTCTCCAAATTCTATAAAAATCAGCAGCTGCCAGTGACTTTGTGGGTTGAAATAAAGATTGAARCCTTCTCTCCATTCCTGGGAATTTTTCTCTGGTCTGTTTCCTCCAGAGCTCSGTTTTGAATCCTTAGGCAGTGCTGCAGGCAAGCTTGGTCCTCTCAGGAATATCCCAGTCTGTACTCATGCTGCTCACCATTTCTCTTGTTGTCTTTTCCATTTGCATTTGAAAAGTTCTGCAGAGCTGAGCTTGCTCATGAGAAAACRCAATTCCCCCTTCCTTCTCCTTTCCAGAAGTTTCAGTTTTACTTAGAGTTCAGCAGCCAGAGTGAGGTAAACACAGAGCCTTCTTCTCGGTTGCCTTCTTCAATGCAAGCTCTTTAAGATAACAGAAAATACACTCTAGATTCATGCAGTAATCTGGAAACAATCTATCATTTGTAGCCACAGAACCAGAGGAGCAAAGATTTCCAAAGTTAAACACTTAACAACAATTTGGATTTAAGGAAACCTTGTATAGAAGTTGAGATTTGTCCACTATTATTTCACAGTTCCAGGAAATACTGGTTTGTGCTTTTTAGCATATAGGACACCTCTTCTCATAGGTATATGAGAATAATATACTACCATTAATATATTTTTATTTGATTTTTCTTTGGTTTCACAGTGGACAGAGCTTATTATTAAATAAAAGCCATTCAGTTTAGCTTTCTTACAACACCAATGGTCTTCAACAAGGTGTTATTCATTGTATGAGCTTATTTTTACATGAGTTGTGGTCAACATTGGTTTCTGTTGTGGTCAACTCCTTTAACACAGAACTAGCAATATGCATCTGAACCATTTCTGATTCTTTTAAATCACCTGAGGATTATAAASCCCAAGGATTTCCTATTCCTGCCATTGGACAAATAACATACTAGGGAAATTGCTCTTCCAGTGTTTGCCTGTGATACTCTGCTAGTCTGTAAAATCTTTGATTCACATTTTGTCATTTTGAATGTGCTTCTGCAGAATCTGGCTCCTGCCTTCATTAGGGTATTACAATACCAAGAATTAATACAGTTGAAGTGTCTTATTCTGTAAATGCAGAATTTGATAGAAGGATTACGACTTATTTTGTTTGCAAATATGAATTATAGGGAGTAAAAAGTAATGCCTGTTTTTCCCAAACATGTGAAGCAGGACATATGTTGCTACTAATTTTAACTTCAGTAACCAATTTTAAGAAAATTTGCATTTCCTATAGCTAGACAGAATCTTGTGTACCTCCATAAAGAAGTGAGTAAATTGAACTGATCCCATTTATTTCTACAGGGACTATATTACTATGACAGCTAGTACATTCTAATATGAAATAAGTACTCACAAAAGCTTTTAGACCAGTGATTTTGTAGTCCCACAATGCCAGTAATTTTTGGAACTAAATGCAAAACTAATTTCTCTGAATTAACTTCTCCTTAGTAAGTATTTTAGCAAAGGTCTCAACTACAAAACTGATTGGTGGTAAAAGTGAGAACTTTTAAATATATGTTTCTGTTTGAAGTGTCAAATTAGAAAAATATGTTTATATGTCATTGTCTTCTTACTTTGCAATGAAATTATTAAATGAAATAGATGTTATCACTATGCTAGGGATTTATTTATTTATTTATTTATTTATTTATTTATTTATTTATTTATTTAAGTAATCAGCAAATATAACCTAAAAAACTCTACAACTTTCAGCCAAAAGGGAGAAGTATAGCCTTCTAAATACACTGTCAAAATATGCAGCTGAAATGAAAAAAGCAAGATAAAACTGAACCAGAGCATAAACAAATGCTTTAGAAGAAAAATTGTTTTCTTGAAAACCCCTGGTCATCAAGCACACCTACACATTGAGAAAAGGCAAGGAAACAGTTCAGCTTGGGTTGCACTATTCTGTCCCAGTCAGCTCTAGCTCAGTTTATTTGCTGGGCGAGGAAGGAGGGAWCTTCACGGCTCAGAATCCCCACTGGACAGATGGCTGCTGCCTCCCAGCTCTTGGATGGCTGCGTGACTGGGTCTGGAGCAGGGTACAACCTTCAGGCWGTGTTTTGTGTGGGCCTGGCTGAGATTRAGTCWGTTCTTGTCTTCAGAATCTTCTGACTCCTTCAATGCTACTGATTACCCAAGTAGCATGAGAACAAAAATAAATTAATATAAACTAAAAAAAAATTCTCTTAATGGTGCCTCAAGTATTTCTCCACTTACTCTCCTATATTTGTTTTTGTTTTGGTTTTGTTTGTTTGTTTGTTTGTTTGTTTTTGGCTTGGTTTGGTTTTAGGGTTTTTTTTGTTATTGTTTTAGGATTTTTTTTTGGTGGAAAAAAACAGCCCTCTCAAACATATCCAATATATATTACTGCAGAAATCTGTACACTTGCAGCACTGAAACCTGCAACTCCTTGTTATATAAATGTACTAAACACTGCTTTCCAAAGCCAGTTCCTTGTCTCCTTAGCAACACAGGCTGCACAGAGCTCACCAGCCTGGTGTTCTGCTGCATGTATGAGCTTCCAAGTCAACTGGAAGAGTTTTGGTTTAGGATTCAGATCCTTCCTTTGACCAGTTCAAGCTACAGGTGAGGGAGACTCTTCTTTTGCATATGGTCTCATGAAAGCTAYAATTTCAATGTTTTTCATTGGAATATATAACCAATGAACCAAGAGAGGCTTCTGAGAAAAGAAAACTTTCATGGCAGAAGACTGAGCACTTTATTCAGTTCCCCCACACCATGACCATAGAACAAAATATTTTAATACTGAAACAAATTCTTTAATATAGCTCCCCTTTATAACTTACAAGGATGCAAAAATGTATACAAGATCAATACTATGTCTTTCCCAAAGCTTCTAGAAAGTAATAATTTTTCTTCTATTGTAAGGCAGAAATGTGAAATCTCACTACAGACACATCTCTCTGTGTCACTGCTGTGAGGTGCTATTATAGGAATAGCAGTTAATATTATTGTGCCTGGCTTTAGCCAGCAAAGATGTGAATTGGTTCTGGAAAGGAAAATCTCCTTTTAAATAATTCCTTCCCTGGTGCCTTCTAGTTAGCCTGAGGTTTTGTTGGGTTTTTTGGTCTTTTTTTTAAAGCTTCATTTTCATGCTAGTTCTRTACACACATAAGGTTACAGTAACTTTGTTTAGAGTTAAGATCAAATTTGTCTCATTTCAGCAGTTGCCACCATACTCCATTGCATTCATGATGTCAACAAATTGATGAGGAAATCACTAATGGAGGCAACATCACGTGCACTTACTTTAAAATATTATATTACACAAAACATTCATGGTCTTCTTGATTATTTTTACCCTGTGTTGTGAGGAAGCCCAAGAGACCATCAGTGAGCTGCACAYACCAGGATCCTGTCTTTGCCTCCAAAATAGACTGATGGGAAAAATGATACAGGCAKGAGGTCGTTCTGTACTTCTACAGAAACTCCTTTTTCCTATTTATTTAAATAAATATGCAGGGAATAAAAGTGAGGCTGGCTACATAAAGATGGGCAAAGGTTCAGCTGAAGGGAAGGAAAAATATGTTCTTGTACCAGGAGATTTTCCTGCCTGAACCAGTGGGGAGCAGATTTGTGGCTCATTTGCTGGAAAGCCTTGGGACCTGGAAGAATGGRTAAGCATCTGTCAAACAGACACACAAATCACTCATTTCCCTCAGCAGCACAAGTCAGGATTGTTTGTTGTTTTCCTTCAGGGGTTTCAATTAAGGGAAAAGACTTAAAGATCTGTGAATGAAGCTTTCAAGTGGAGAAGTCACAATGCCTGACTGTGCTGGTGATGCCAGGTTGCACATCCCCCTGCCCCAGGTCTGGGAGCCTGTTGTGTTTGTACTCTCTGTTCCCTGACTCTTCAGCAGCAAAACAYGGCTGGGTCAAACACAGCTTTTTCAGCATTTCTGCTCCAGAGCAGCACGAAATCATCATCCCCAGAAAAAAAAATCCATTTAATTAGATTTTCCCACCACATCCATTTGGATCCAAGGGACTTGCTAAACATTGTGCTGCCTGCAGGTAATACAAGAGAAGGACTTCTCCAGTCTCTAACAAACCCTTGCCAGGAGGGGTTTACTCGTGTTACTGTAAGGCTCTGTAAAATAAAATTTAGTCTGACAAAAAGCAGCTGCAAGAGAAAAACAATGCCGGTTTCTGATGAAAATTTGAATGACTGGATTGTGTGCTGAGTATTATATTAAGGAAAAATATTTCTTGTGTGTATCTTGTGACTAAATTCAGTTGTCTTATAGCAAATTGCAGCTGAAATAAAAGCAAAACATTTTACAAATGGATTTYATAGTCATGTCACTTACAGGATATGTAGTACCTTAAACCTAGAAGTGTACATACAGTTCTTCATTCTTAATCTGTAAATAAATCTGAGTTAGTGAGAATATCTCAAATTGAAACAAGCAAGATCTTTGATTCTCTTTTTTCCCTCTGTTCATCAGAATAAATTCAGAATAGGAGAAGCGGTTTGCAGATCTGTCATTGCAAACTAAATAGAAAACAGAAGAAAGAGTATAGGAAGACTTTCTGTMTGCTGTTTGTTTCCCAGTCTCTTTCCCCAGCTTTTGACCTGAAGTAGTTTCCAGTGAGAAGCTGTACTCATGAAAAACATGGAGAAATTTTGTAATGCAGCACCATAAATGTTAAATCAGCACTGATAAATGTTAAATCATCATATTTATTTTTTGCCAGTGACAGTGCATTAAAGAAATCTGCTAATTTTCATTTAGTGTTTTGTGTTTGAATGAGTGATTGCTTCGTAACCACCTAGCTGCCTGAAGTGAGGCAAGTCCTGATTTAATTGTCCTTTGCTTATGCAAAATACTAGTTATGAATAGTTATTTGAATCAGTAGTAAGTGGTACTTCAATATATTATTCTGCAAAATAATTTATTAATTAAATATTATTCAAAAAATCCAGATTGACTTTGTGTATTCAGCCTGTTCATGAATTAATTTGGTTTGCACCTTATGTTTATAGATGGGCTGGTTTCAATAACAAAATGCACCAGATATTATTAAAGAAAAACACCACATATTATTTTGGGGAGATTAATATAGACAATAGGTCCAGACAAATCCTTACCTGTGGCTAACCATACTGAAAAAACTACCTGAATTTGAGAGCACCCCTAAACTTAAATCAAGTAGAAAAATAATTAGGTTTTCCTCCATAAAGATAAAATCTGCACTGCAAATGCATGTGCACATGGAATTAGAGACAGATTTCCACATAAAACTTTACCTCTGGCATGTCCTAATTTTTGGGTACTTAATTGTGCTGTCTTCATGCATTTTTAATTGATGCTTTTCCTTTTTTGAATGGAATGTTTATTTGTGCTGTAGACAGATATTGATCAAAGATCTACCTGTGGATGTACCTTGCAGGCTTCACCAAGAGAAGAACACCCAGGATTTGGGTCCAGAAACACCAGCCCCTAGTCAACCACAGATTACTTTTCCATAAATATAGGCTATAGGATATACTCCCTCCAGCAGAGGGCAGTGGAATGGTAGGTGTATGTATCTAAAACAGCATTTAAATTTAATTTAGGAGAAAAAATTCAAATAGTCATTAAAAAAAATTGAAATGAGACAGGCAATAAGCAAGAAAGATCATTTGCATTCCCCTTCAGGCACAATGTGATTTTGCTTTGGCTTTATTCCAAAAAATACAGAGGAGACCTTTTGATTAACAATGGTATACCATTATGAAAAATATTCCAGTGCTTAATAATTAATAAAACGTGAATTTCTGAACTAGAAAAAAATATTCTGAATGCTCTGATTACCAAAATGTCTCATTTAAACTACATTTTCACAAACATTTTTTCTCTGAGGAAAAAATAAGGTGAATGTTTCTGTCAAAAGAATAAAATCCATTGAGATATCCACAGCACTAATGGTTTTAATAAAAAGACATGCAGATACATAGAGGGCCTATGTCTTTAACTATTTATTGTGAGATGGGGTGTTGTTTCAGATTTCTGATCTGTGCAAAGCTGAAAATGCTCCCAAAATGTTAAGACTCAGGGACAGGTTGGAAATCTCACGGCTTGGAACTGCAATTGCACAGTTAAGAATAACTAAGGCCCAAAGCCTTTATTGATAAATGTGAATAATCTTTTTCCCCCTGCATTTTCATGTATAGTATCTACTCTGAGAATTTGATGCTCAACATCTGAACCTTAGCAGCTTTGGTGGCATATGGCAAGTGTTAAATGAACATGCTTCTTGCTATGTAGGCTGAACATTTCTCTTAGAACTTCCTCTAGAAGTCTGGTTARTGAAATTGCTCCTTCTTATAGCTACCTTCATAAAAAGCAAAAGAAGAGCAGAATTTTCAGTTCCAATGAAAGGGGCATTCAACTAAAGCAGTGCCACAGATGCCTTGGGAAGGCTGACCTGAAACAGAGACTGGACAGAGCTAGAGAATWAAGTAGAAATTTATCCCTCTAGGATATATTTTGGGCAGGACAAGAGCCTGGCCAGGACTGCACCCAGGGTGGACTAAGAATGATCACATATGGATGACTGGTTATGAGGTCTTACCCTTTTATAAGTTTTGTCCATTTGCATATTGGGGTTTAATTGTCCAATTACAGCTTCAGGTTGTGAGGTCTCATCCTTCTTGTTTCTCCCTTCACCATTGTTTATGCTTTTGGGCCTGAATGTTGTACTCATTGTCCTTGGTCTTCAGCAAGGAAAGGATTTGTTTTGTCTACCTACTCTGTGAAGAGAACTCACTAGCACTTAATGTGAGGCTCAGAACTACACCTGAGGCAGCACAGAATTTGAAAAACATAAAAGCTAAAACTTAAGGCATCACCACAACTAATAGTTTTTGACAAGAATACATGAAAAGAAAATAAATGTAGTTGTCTGAATCTTCATTTTCTGGTCTCTTTTTGCAGGTGCCTGATTTAATGTCTTTTTTTTTTTTTTTCTGTATATCCAGAGTCTGCTTTTCTTAAACTCAGTTTATGCTGTAAAATTCTGTAGATAATATAGCCATCCTGAAACAAAAGAAACTGGAGAAGGAAAAAGGGTAGCAAAAAAATAAGAACCTTCAATCTGAAGTGAAAAGAAATATTGGCATGATATTGAACTGCCTGTTTTTCCTTAGGTATCTTGAAGCAAAACTGCATTCCACATCCTCGTGAGCTGAACCAGTTGCTAGGTCAGGGTGTTACACAGTGTTGGTCTATCCCTAGAGTCAAATAACTCCGAAGACTAATTGCTGAGTATTCCAAAGACTGCTTTCTAAACATGCTATGATGTGGTCTCACACTATAATTTCTTCTAGAATTAAMCCCCATGATACTGGTTATTTTGGGTTTACATGGTTGTCTTTTGCACTTTTTAAAAAGTATGTGAATGCATTTTACATTTTCATAGTATTTTCTAACCTTTTTCCATTTCATTTRCATTTGTGTGAAAGAGATTGATGGAAATAAATAATCAGGATTAGGAGGAAGATAGTAAATGAGTTCTAGATATGAATGTAAAATGCTGGCTGTGTGTAGGTTAGGTTCTGAGCTAAACTCCTGAAACACACTTCAGGTTTGAGATATGACTGGTAAGCAAAGAWTCAAGTTTCAAATTCCAGCTATTTACTTTGTATAAACACCCTTGTTGCAAATTAACCACGAAAATGTTGGATGAAATGATGCCCTTCATCTGAATCCACAGTGAATCTACAGCCAGAAGAAGCGTGTTGTTCTTTATTGACACATCTCAAAACTCCTGGTGAGCTTCCAGTCTGCTTTGTTTTGCTTGCCTTACAGCTTCTGCCATCCATAAGGACTGCCCTTTGATGTATATCAGGACYTTCTACTAAAGTAGCTCTGGAGCAATAGACTGAGCCTTCTATTAAGTAAATAAATCTACTCTTAACTTCCAGAATTATAAATAACATGAGGAATGTCAAGGCAACCTTGGTGGTTAGCCAAGTCTTGGAACAGCTGCTATGACCTTGCATGTCAACATCTTAGCCTTTATYAGTGTTTGATTTGTGCACAACATGRAATTTCTTGAGTTTTATTTTAATTTAATATTATTTCTTGTTTGCTGGATATTATAAGAATTTTAAAAATAACAAATATTAACAGGCTGCATAAGATTTCCTGGGAGGTTTGCTTGGTAGGTCTCTGATGCTTTGTCATCCATAATAAAGAAAACATCACCAATTTGCCCCAGCACAAGGTAAKCACTGTGGATGTCTTGTAAGATTCTGTGAGCTAAAGCCACTCCACTGTCCTCACTAGAAAATTTTATCTTCTGTGACCTACCACACTGGACATGGGGTCAGAAAAGAAGCTTTTCTTAAACAGAGAGCTGTGAATAATGGAAGTTTTGTAGGAGCAAATTCTCTTCCCACTGCAGGAAGACATTAAAGTGTTCTTTAATTAATGTCTAATTATAAACTTGCAATTAGTCAGAGTGAGAACAATAGACCTACCTGTGTTAATTTCTTTTACGTGTCAAAGCTGTACTGACTTCAACAGATGKATAATCAAGTCTCTACAGCTCAGTAGTTACTGGATAAAARCTAACTTKYGTGCTCAATGRAAGACTGAGTTCAACTTCTCTTTTACAGTTCATCAAGGTTTTCTGAACACCTCTTATTAGATATGCAGTAACTTACATTGCCACTAGACTTTTCCAAAAACTGAAGCATCACCAAGATGCTTCTCCCAGAATCTCCACTGGGCTTGGTTATTCCAAGCAGTAGAAAGYACACTGCCTTCAGCTTTTCTGAACTAAGCATGAATTTTTGAGGCAAGTATATCAGTAGTACTCYRAAAACCACAGCTAAGAAGTATATAACATTGTCTTTGATTTTTAACATTGTTGATTTAATTTCCATCACATCTATATTACSTTTTTTTCCCTGCTGTGTCCACTTTATGGTTATAACAAATATACTTGTGCTGGGAATAAATGCTAGCAGGGACCAAAACACTACCCAAACAACAAATYCTTGTGTTTCAACAGCAATATGGATTCAAGGTGACAGGCAGAGAAACTCAAGAATATATTTAAGAGAATGGTGTGCTTTCCATGTCAAAACTCTGTYTTATGAAGAGGATAATTTTTTTCTCCAGTTACTTTGGATATCAATACCTACTTCATATACAATCATTCTAGACCTCAGCTTGTACCACACTTGCCAAAATTCACAACCTGAGTCACAAGTTCAGATTTCCAAATCCTAATAAGGAKACTTAAATAATTAACCTATGCATGCCAAGAATTTAGGGACATATAGAAACCTGTTTTTTAATGAATTTCCCTCTTATGACTGCTGAAGGACTCATTAAAGAAAGAAAAACCATAATTAAACATGACTGACATGCCTATAACAAGATAGATCCTAAAGCAGGATCTATAAAACAAATCTCTATAGACTATTGTTTAAAGAAGCTTTTGAAAATTTAGCCATGAAATGATTCTGCTGCTGTTTCCTGGGAGTTCAGGGATGCTATTACCAAAGTATTCCTTGACACTTTGTGCATAAGTTAAAGAATCTACTAATGTTTTGAATTATACACATGTGGCTGAGCTTTACCTTTGGCCTTTCTGATTGTTGTGGGTCCAATTAATGGAAGGGAAAATGCTGCTTGTATTGTTTTCAGCATATTACACGTTCATCTTAGCTCAGATGGGAACAAGAGGAAATATTATGTTCTGTTAACTTTTAATTTTATGTAAATAGAATGAAGTTTAAATTTTAGGAGACTTCATTACAGTGCWCAGTTTTCTCGTACTTTCACAACATTTTTCCTTCTCAGGCTCTGCCTGAAGGCGAATTTGTGTAAAATCCATTCAGCTCTACATGGAGCTATCAAAATGCAAAAGGCATGTTTCCTTCAGTGAGGGAAATTTTCCTTTGATTTYCTTTCTGTCACTCCTTCCCCCATCCCTTATTTTTTCAGCACAAATGTTCAGAGATCAGCTTGAAATGTTTGTGGGTACTATATACAATATTYACTGAAAAATATGTTTTCAGCTGTGTGAAAGGGAAAAGGTGGAAAACCTTGGAATTTACCAAGTATAAGAATGCCTCAAATGATGTTCACATCAGTGTGGGCAAGCAACCAAAATAAGATTTTTAGTGAAACTTAAATGCACAAATGTTTGCCTAAAGGTATGCTTAAAAGATGCATTACTATGAATGTATTTAACATTCCAGGCTGTTCTTTTCAGGCTATTCCCCAAAGAGTATGTAACCCTCTCTCTGTCTGCACTTGGCTTCCAGCAACAGTACTTCTCAAGGAAGATGCCAAGATAGACATAAGACTGAGTGGCAAATATTTTTGCAGGTTGTCCTAGGGTTTTAGGCTCACCCAAATCCAAATGCCTGGGTTTTCCTCCTGTAGAAAAAAGTATTCCTAAAGACACACTTTCTTGAACACTTCTCTGGGACAGGATACAACTGAGGCATACACAAAGATCATATGTGTATGATCTTTGRTAGATCTCAGCTGTGCAGCCCAGGCTGCACTCACTAAACTCAGGCTTCTAAATATATCTCAACATAATTGGCTTCCCAAAGCTGTGAAAGGCTTTCCCAGTCCCCAATAAGGCTTGCATTGCTTTGCATTGTAGGTGATTGTTCAGGTGTAAGTAAAGAAAGAGATTTGATCACGTCAAAAATATGGCATTTTATGCTAGTATTACACATATTTGTGAAATGGTCATGTCAGGCAGAAGTTTATTCATTTAATCTAGCTACTTTTTTTTCACTACATGTTTTAATATTGCCACCTTGCTCTGCAGAAGTACAGTATTTGAGCATGGAGAAGCCCATGCAAAGACAAAAATGACAAAGAGGAAAAAAAAGGAAAGCAGGCCAGCAAAGTGTTACTTTTCCACATGTCTTTTCTCTGGTAAGATGAGAAGTTGCATTTCAGCCACTGTTTTTTATGTGAAAGCCCAGACAGGGTGTGGAGGTTCGGTGCCAGCACATCGACAAATGGAGCAAAACACGTGGARCAGTAGGTGTCAAGCCCCAGAAGTGCAATTAATCATGTGTGCTGTTGCTGCACGCTCTGGAGAGGTGATGAGGTTCATTCCTTTTCAGCTGGGCACTTTCAGCAGCACAGCTCATTCAGCACGAGCACAGCAGCTGGACACGGAGCCGCATTAGTGCAGCACCGTGGCCCACCAGAGTAATTGAACAGCAAACTGGGTTATTTGCCCACCCCCTTTTCCTGCATATTAAACGAGAGATAATGAGCAATTGCTTATGATCTGTTTGGAAAAAAAATATGTGTGTTCAGCACTTTGAAATCATAACTCAATATATGCTGCAAATGTKATGTGCCACCTAACAGCCTCATTCAACAGAGAGTCACACTGGAGAGGGAAAAAGGTGCTTCTCCCCGGCTCTTACATGCTGCCTTCTGCAGAAAATAGTGATGGGCATGATTACTTTGTCTTATTTTGAGAACAAATATGTCCAAGGGGGCTAATTCACCATCTTGCCAAAGTCAGCAAATCCTAAATGAGGCAAGAGGAAGAYAGACATTATGGTTACGTGGATCACTTTGACTTCCATAATCATAACTCTTCAATTAGCAATCAGGTGGCACAAGAATTTTTTTTTGGCACTCCTAAAACCTTTCCAGGCACATCAAGCTGATTTTTTTAGACAAGGCTCTAWAAAGAAAACTAGTATCTTTATGGAGCTATTTCTGAGGGTTTCTTCCAATGCTGGCTTTTGTATCCAAGGCTGAGGACTCCTGGTGAGATTCATTTCTCTAGTTCCCATTGATGGACCAAAGAAGCTGATGYCTTCCATGAAATGGCTGACAGAAACTTCCAGGGCTCCCTGATTCAGTGGTTTTCTCGAGCTTTTTCAGAGGTACAAAATTTCTGACCTCTTTTCAGCACTGCACTACTCCCTGTCTCCGTTGGTCTCCTTTTCCTGCACTCAAGGRATCTTCCAAGGGATGCCCTGGAAACAGGGAAGATTGTAGGATTGCAGCTTCTTCCAAGACRCTGCAAAGAAAAGAGCTGAATTAGATTGCCTGGATTTACTACATTCCAGAACTGTTTAACTGTTCATACCATTGTACAATATTCTGTCAAAAAACTGGCAAATCCTAACGATTTCGTGCATTAGTATTTTTTTAATGTAGTCACAAAAAGCTGCAGTTAGATTTCCATTTTCAAGATTAACTCTGCTCTTTTGTTTTCTGCCTATGCCGTGACCATGACTYTCCAACCTGGGGAGTTAAGCCAGCCTTTGCAGCAAATCTAGAGCATCTAACTGATTCATGTGATTTTGTAATTATAATTGTGATCTATGGGGGTTTTTCTCTCTGGCTTGTGATAACGTAGCTGCGTGGAGAGACGGTGACTGAGGTGGAAATGCACTTACATTCAGTCCACCACACCTTGTCCAAAATACATGGCTGACTGTTAGAATATTGCAGTTACCCATAAAAGGGACAGAATGAGGGAAAAAAAGAACGTGGTGTTTTTTTAAACTTGTAATTAATAGGCATCTTTACTTCAAAAAAATTCCTCGTGGGTTCAGTGGATGCAGTTTTATTTATAGTTTAYTTTAGCTTTATCTTCTTTACTGTGTGACCTACACTAAGGGGKGAACCAGCAATCCTCACAGCAAAATGGAGGGAATAAGGAGGGACCGGTTATGCAGGAACAGCTGCTTGTTTTCAGCAGCATCAGTTGAGAGTTTTTCACATTCTCCTTCTCCGCCTCTCCCCAAATGTTCAGCCTGCTGTGTGCAAGCTGGGTGTTTACAGTTCAGGACTATGGAGGAGGAGGAAATATTTTGCCTATTGTTCAGTGACGTCAATGGCTTCGCTCCCAGTCACTTGAGGGACGCTGGTGCTTAGCAAATGTCAGTACACTGCTGCTACTGCATGTGCCTTACAGTCTGCTTGCGGGGATTTAAGGTCTCTCCTCCAAGATAGATCCAGCTGGCAGGCGAGGCGGGTGTGAAAGGCAAGGAGCAGTAGCCATGGAAAGCTGGTCTGCTGCTTTTCGCATGCGAAAACCTCCCTATGAGTTTCTTGCTGAGGCATTAATATGGCATATTTGTTGGCATTAAATACAGAATTCAGCTCAAAAAGGTCTTTTATCCTGCACCCAGGTCTTTCTTTTCACATTCTTTTTTCTCTGTATTGTGAGGAATTTTCAAACCTTGTATAGCAAGGACCTAAAAATCCCCCACAGAATACACCAGCAGTTTTATAATTAATCAGGATAAATAGTTAACTCAAAATCTGATGCAATTCAGTGTTTTTCTGAGACATTCTCACATCTATTTTGTTACCAGATATTGAAAATGGAATGGAAAATGTATTTTGCTGAAGACTTTTTTAGGCTCAGGRCTGAATTTTTTTTTAATGCATGTTTTTTGAAAGAGTGCTGCAGTTGACATTCCTAACTGCAACAGGAAAGCCATTCCTCAGCCATTTTATCTTCATTAAAACATATTTGAAATTATTTTTGAAAGACTTTGCAGCTCATATTTGTGATTTAAAAAATACATCTGCACCCTTTGTACATATGTGCAGGAAGATGGGTTTTACACAGAAACACAGAAATTTTTCCTTGGTGTTTTCAGTGTTTTAAGTTTTTGTAGCTGAAATTGAAAAGCTTGGTTTTGAATAACTAATTATATATATRAACAGAGATGTGATTAAGGATGGGACCATAAGATCAGCTTACTAATTATCTTGATGTGAGACCCTGGATTTATTTCATATTAGTATAATAAACACCATGAAGCTGAAAAGTATTTTTAGGGTTCATCAAAGCTTATAATACGGTGTAGCACTATATTGATACCTGAAGATAAAGGGAGAAYATMAATAGATGCTGCCATTTTGTAGGGRAAAATAGAAAAGCTAAAAGAAAATACCAATAAACAAAGAGTTTAACCTCGGGGTTACAGTGGAAAATAAAAGGGTGAGGCAAACAATTGTCAGTGCTTTCCAGGTTAGCCAGGGATCATCATCCACTGACAGTTATACACAGTCACAAAAAAAGATTCCATTGATATCTTGTAGCTTGTCTTTCTGTGCTGAGAAATAACTTTAGATATTTTGAGATGATATGTACTTAAATCTGCAACTTTTTAAGTTGCTTGTGCACATGAATCATTCACTGATTAACAGACAAAGGCCTTACTCCATTATATTTCCACACAGAATTTTTCTTGTAGATGACTGAGGAATGTATGAATGACTTTTAAAAAATATACATTAAATTATAGGACCAAATATTTTTGGAAAAAAAATATATATACCTGCTTTATTTTTTATCTTGAAAAATCTTGATCACCCTCTTTAGATTTGCCCAGATCCAGGTGTTTTTATTTTCCTTCATTTTTATATACTGTGGTTTTAAAGTAGCAAACAACTGCAGAATGTGACCCTATAGGTAACTGTTGTGCTTCTGGTTTGTCAAGCCGTCCAGATCAGAATACTCTTCAAAATAAGGATAATCAAAAATCAAATATTATTTTTTTTTCCTGATATACTGTGCTGGGTTTGGTCAAGATGATAAATACCTGGCAAGATCTCTAAGCATTCTAAGAAATCTGTTTTAAATCAGTGTTGAATGTTGGCTTCAACATCCAAATAGAGARACAAGAAAGCCTATTATAGTTTCACTGCTTTTATTCCAATCACTCTATAATCTTTCAAAATGAAAACAACTGTTAAAGGCAGATTTGTTACCACCACCTTTCTTTCAAAAAGGAAGATACCAAATTCAGTGTGTAGCATATTCCTGGTGAAGAATGTTTGGTATGTCTTCTACAAAGTATTTCCAATATATCTGTGAATCCTACATCAGCTTTCATACCAAAGGCAATAAATATTGAATTCTGCTTYATCTGTTAATTACAGAATGCCCTGCCACTTCACTTAAAAAGCCTTTTTTATAACACTAACTCAAAACAAATAACCCTTTTGTAGAGTAAAGGCACACCTTTCTTATTTTCTATGTAGTCCTTTTATCTCATGGATAGAAATAGGAAACTAAAAGGTCTTCTGAATTTGAATCACAACTGAACTACTGTTACCACAGTTCCCCAGTAATGCTTTCCTGACYTTTCAAGAAGTTTCAGAAGCAGTTCATCACCTAATAAGAAGGAATGTAAAGATTGTAAGACATAATATACAGCAGGAAATGTGATACTTAGTTTTCTTGAGGGACTTTTACAACAGTGCACACATACATGTAAATATCAAATTAATGTAAAACAATGTACCAAACTAACATAAAATACTCTTGCGATGTATATATATAGTTATARTTATCCTATAAGTCTCAAAAGACCAAACCCCAAACTATGCTTTGCACTTAGAAATCTTTTCATAACAGAGATGTTAAAAGACACATCCAAAATTATTTGTATAAATATGAAAGRGATGAATGTTGAAATCCTCTTCACTCAGCTTTGTTTCATAGTACCCCACTAACCTGCAAAYAAACATCTTTTTGCCTTTCAAATTCTAGAGGAGTTTCTAAATCAGACTTACATTTTTTCTCTACTTGTCTTATAGAGTTTTTTCCTTGCAGCATCAAATAGCTGTTTGCCAGCTTTCAGCTGTAACAGGGGGGAGATCTGTCATCACCCATAGGAAAACAATGAATTGTGTCTAGCCAGAAAATAAAGTGAGCACTTTCTTCACATAATAAACTAGTTCTTGACAGAGCTAGTTTTTCAAACAGACAATACAGAAAGAAGAATATGTCATGAATTCTGTTGTTACATTCTCCTGTATACCAGGTATAAGAGTTTTTGGAAGCAAAATCTATGGCAAGTTTTCTTAAAAAAAGAAAAATAAAAAACGAAATTGCAAGCTATTACATCACTTTCTGCTTCAGTGGGGCTGGGTAGGGACAGAAATTAAGAGAGGGAGTTTATTTTTCTCCTTCCTTCCCTCCCTCTCTCTGACTCCTTCAACTCTGTCTCCTCTCTTTTGCCTTCCCTCCCCTTCCAGCAAGACACGTCTAAAGCCGTTCCTCTTTGTACTGTGGCTTCTTAATTTTAAACTCTTGCAAACAATTAAGAAAATCTTCTTTAAATTAACCTATAATGGTTAGTTCCATCAGTTGTTAGGATGATATTCATACTATTAGAAAAATKATTTYGGAGTAAATGAAAAGTATGAAATAYRAAAATTTCATCTGCTCACAACACGATTAAATTACGTGATTGCTTTTTTTCCTGTGATTGTAACCTGTGTTTTGGRGAAAATCTGAGCTTGTGAATTTATRTTCTCTACAGTATTATATCCACCTTTTGACCTTTYGTAATGGCTTGGGCTTTACTCTTCAGATCCCTTGAGAACTGCTTTAGGGTAGTTGTTTCTGAGAAAATTTTTTGTGAGCTCCACTATACCACATGTAGTGATGGCTCACAAGCCAGACTTGCCAAGAAAGMAGAGGGCCATTCTAAAGTGGGCATTTCTCTCACTTGGGCTCAGAGTGAAGACAAGCTTTGCCTTTTGACCATAAATCACATTTTTACACAACAWTTTTTTCAGTGAGAGAGCAGTCGCYAAGGAATAAGCAGCTGGCTGTTTTCATTAAAATCAAACTGAAATGAAATAAAAACATAGTGAACCTCTTCAAATAAAGGAGGAAAGTACAGTCCTTGTGGTGAGCAATAACGCCACTCTTTAACACTATATATGATTCCTAAATAAACATTATCACAGGATATTAACATTAAATATGTTTATAATAGTGTCTCAGATCTTCTGGGAGTCCCATATTTTTTGCAGACTATTTCTCAGTCACAACTGCAATGCAGTGGGTGGAACATTAAAGCTTTCTGCATCCAAAGAAGTACACAGAATTTTTCAGGAGTGTGCTGTGTGCAAGAAGGACAAAAAACCAAGCTAGCCATCAAATTGGAAGCTGGCAAGGAAATATGGAGGGGGGAAGGAAGAATATATACTTTTTAATTTCTAAACAATAAGATGTTGTTTCATTTCTCCTCTACAAGATTACAGCATGTCAGCATGACATACGAGGCTCATGTCAGCATATTAGCTAGGGCATCTTCAAGTAGCTACATATTTGAAAAGAAATGGGAAACAGATACAAGGAGACTGGAGGAGGGGGAATTTGGCATATTGTTAATAAAAGGATTTGGGAGGATGGTGCTTGTTGGAAAGTACCTCCTCCCCTTTCCAGGATAGCATGAAGCATGGGATAAACACCAGATGCAACACAGAGTTGAGAAACTAATGCCTAGAGGGAATGGTGTCACTTGGTATTTGGAGGGGTAACTGGTCTGGAAGGGAGAAGAGAGTAGGGAGGAATAAGACACAATACCACATTCAAGAGAGGAGCTGTTAAGAGTCTGGGTCTAGTGCTTGGCAGCAAGAGCTGCTTAGAGCTTAGGAGGTAGGGAATCTCATTCCTCAGGTGGGCAGGTTTATCACATTAAAGAGTCTGACTCCAGACATGACTACAGAAATACCCACAAACACAGAAAGGGATATTTGTGTCCAGKCTCAGTCTGGTTTCAATGATGAGCCCAGTGTCAGCATGATGAAAATTCAACTTTGGAGAGGCAAAACATTACCCCAGTTTTGTGACTGGTTATGACTCTGCTCTATCACTTGCAGCAAAGTTGGGCTGCATTGCTGAGCCTCTTGAAGATGCTGAAMACCTAAGAGTCAGAATGAATCCTTGCTGAAGAGCAGAGATCCATGCAATCCCAAAGCTGAGGCACCTTTTTTACTCACACTCCCAAGGCAGTGGGCAAGACTATCGGGGTAGCTGTCAGGATTGCACTGGGAATTGTCAGATAGCTGTGCATCTGTGCCAGATACAGCATGTTAGCCTGGGCTGAACGGAACACTACTGATCATAACTTAACCTCTCTCCATAAAATTTGGATGATATAGCTCTCATGATAATAGGATCAACATTTCATGTGAGCCCCCTTACCTGCCATTCTATGCTTAATTCAGCAATTATCCATAGGAGAGAAGAAACTTAAACYACCAAGTGCTGTAACCTCAATATATCCCACGTAATTTACAGCCATTTTTAATTTCTTTTCCTTTACAGAAGATTTTTATCAGTTTTCTGTTTCCTATAAATAGCRTTTACTGCCACAGAAGTGGTACTAGAAGCAGTAATGTTTGTGTTGTATTAGTCTCCAGAAATTCCAGTGGTGGTTGTGATACGTGTAAATACAAAAAATCCTCAACATGRTCTTTGCCTTGCACAATTTACATACTGAATATTGCTGCAGCTATATTGTGTTTCATCTGTTCTCCTCCAAATCAGAAAGCTTAATAGAGAGTACAGGAGTAAGCCTGCACAAACAACAGGATTCCTRTAGTGCATGACTTTTTCAGCTCATTTTGTCCAGCTCATTTATTGTCTGCAGTTGAATTTCATTGCTTTTTCACTCCATGCCAAGAACAGGTAAGATTCTCTTGCCACATATAAGCAGATCAACATAGAAAAGCCTTTTTGTTTTCCCCCATATGAAAGCCCTTTTCCCTGAATCATGAATGAACAAATGCTTACATTTAAAAAAGCTTTTAATTTCTTTCCCTGTACACAAGACATGCTGTTTTATCTTGATAGCCTAACATGGGAATTGCCACAGGAATACTTTGTTCTGTTTTCTATGGCAAGTAACAGTCTTTGAATATTGCCTTACTTTCCTATGGAAGGATGGCTAGCTGKGATACACCCCCAAAACAGCAACCCCATGACAAAACACTGTTTCATGCAGAGTTTTTATGCAGGTTTTTTATACAGGAAACCAGGCTGGGGTGAATAAACCTATCAGGCTCACACAGAGGATTAGCATAGTTGTCACAGTGTAGAAAAGATTGTTGAACTATGTCAACATGAACAGTTATCAGTCCTGCTGCCTCCTGAATTGCCACATAATCAATATTCTCCCAGACYTCTCTTCCTTTTCTGATGGTCATTTAAGGCAGCCCTGTCTGCTCAGCTGARATGTCTGCTGCTCCCCTTTGGTGCCTTTAACAAGGAGCATCAGGATCATTTCCTCCGAATAATTGAACTCTTTTCTCACTGTATCTGCTTGTGGTGAGTGTGTGAATGGCACCATTTTTCTGTGCCTCCCATCAGTACTTGTGACTGGAGAAAGGAGGGGAGTGAGACAGGGTAAAGATGAAATTTCACAGRTCTATAATGAGTACAGGACTGTTGCCATTTYAYCTCATTTYTCTTGCTGCTCAAAGAGGAAGCACRGGTARAAGATGCTGCCAGGCAMTTGTCCATCCAAGKGCATCTGCATGCAGGAATTTCTTGCAATGCAGTATGTCCTTTGAAACAGTAACCAAATTTAATCAAACTGAAGACAGGATGGGCATTATCTGAGCAAGGTATGGAAAGATGGACAGAACAGATATTAAGAAAGGAGGGCAACACAGTGAAGCAAGCAGATGCTCTGAGTTGAGGCTCAGCAAAGTAACAAAACACGCTGGGCTTATGAGCTTATTTTGCAAATTCTTTTCATTAAAAACAAGGAWGGAAGATGTACTGAAGACCAGTCACACCTTAACAAACATTTGAGTGCCATCAATGGCAGTGACATAACTGTTGGGCTGAAAAGGCTGGGCTCAGTGTCCTCATGAACCTGATGAACAGGTTTGGAGACACAGAGGTAAAGCCCAAGAATGAACCAGGGTTGGGTGAATATGATCTCTCTCACTGAGTAAATGCTCAGAGACATCTAACAAATAAGCTTAAGCAGGGTGTTTGTAAATGGACTAAAACCAACATTCCATTAGTTTATTGTCTTCCTGTAAATGCATTGTTTTTAATTTTAGGTGTTGACCATGTTCAACCAAAGCTGAACARTAAGACTGTCAAGTTTCCATGCTCACCTCTTTCATACTTCCCAAAACCAGAGGGAAAGAGCACAGCCCAGGACACTTGGTGGCTAAGTGAAGTGGACAGGTGCTGTGGACTAACCTTAAGCTGTAAAGTAACTACAAATTCCAGCTCTGATAGAGGCATRAGACTGAAGAGAAGAGAGGTTCTTGTAGCAACACTGGCCAAAGTAGGCAGGAAAAGCTACAGCTGTGACAGATGACCTAAATTAAAGAGTTCTGTTGCTGTTAAAATTTAAAGAAGATCATGTACTTAACAATTTTTAAATGCCCATCCAAAAGCCAACATACTCTTGGTGCATACTGCAGCAGGACTTGTTTCTGAAAACACCCTGAATGCTTAGGGAGCTTGATTTGACTCTGAGTTCAATGTAAATTGTCTTAGGATAATAAAGAAATACTTAACGATGTTGAATAAAATTAGGATTCCTTGCARTGCTTCAGCTGGGTGTATTTTCCTGTATTTTTGATTTTACTGGTGTGTAGTGGTACGTAGACTTTCTGACACCATTAATTTAATGACTTTCTCCAATCCTATAGGTGTACAGATTACATTCCCAACACTATTTCCAAAATTATTTCTACATGTRTGTGCTAATAGTGATTCCTTTGAATTTTCTTTCTCTGCACATGGACTACAGCTATAGCTTYATTATTTACAGCCTTTATTATAAATCTTTTTGACAGCATGTCAACCAAGACACAGCAAGAGTGTGAAGGAAGTATGACTGGACAACACTTTGCCTTGTTAGGCATGTACCAATTTGTTTGGTTGCTATGACAATTGCTCCAAAGCCACGAGTGATGCTGAGCTCTCATAGGACAAATGATACAGGGCAACATTGAATAAATTAAAGGGTTCATTGGTCTTCAGTGTCTTTCCAAAGCAGCCTCTCTTTATTTTGCCTGTTTTCTCCATTCTCTGAAGTTTCTTCATCTGACCACTGTGGAACAAAACTGGAAAATTTTTTAGCATGTAATAAAAAATGAGCCAATATAAATTTAAGTTAATGCATAAAACCAGGCATACTATTYTTTCCCTTCCCACAACCTGCTGCTTTTTCTTTCCAGTAGTGCTGGAGAAAAAAAAAATTTTTTTTTTTATTGGGGGCACTTTTTGGGCCATTCTCATTTCAAGGTACTGTATCTCTTCTAGTAATCAATTGAGTCAACTTATACAGAGGGTAACCATTTTCTTGAGCACTAAGAAATTTAGGAAGACACTGAAGACCAACTTATATACTCATAGTCTCAGTAAACAAAAGATTATTTTATTATATTATAGAAGGTGGAGAAAAAAAAACAGTCACTTCACTTAGAAAGAAGGTGTCCCATGATTTTAAGTGAAAGTAAGTTGAGCAAAATTGGCTTTCCAGGAGGCAAACTTAAGTATGCAGAAGAAATCCTTCACAGCAAGCAGACATTCAGAGCATGTAAAGAGCAGGGTGCTAAAGAAAACAAACCAAAAAATCCAACCAGTCATCAGGTCTACAGGGTCTGAATATTCCAAAACTTGCAGACAGAGTTGGCAGTCGCTGCTCATAAGGTAATTCAAGAGTGGAACATCATATGGTGTTAACTGTCAGGACTGAAGTGCTTTGGTAGCAATGTGTGTGGGAAGCCTGCAGAGCCTGCCTGCAATGTGCCTAACAACCAAAATTGTTTTGCATTACATTCACCCACAAATTGAAAATATATGCAATGTTTATTCTAGTATAGTTTTTGGCATAGGTTGCACCTCTAACACTTTGAACAATTTAAGCAAGCCTGGGGATCTTATCAAGGGCAGTAAATTAGAACATTTTGTTTGTAGAAAAAGGATTTGCTGTACTCCACTGCAAAAGCCAAGCCAAAGTTGAACYATGTCCTTTAAAAAACAAAATAAAACATTTTTATAAGATAAACTGTCTCCATCTAGAAAACAGTTAAATAATGACCTTATTGACAGCAGCTGAACAAACTTGCCATAGAAAAATGTCATTTTCAACACATTTGGATTAAGGAGTTTTTGTCCCWGTTTTGCCTTATATAAATATATTTCTATAGTGTATACAGACCCTCACTAGCATTTGAAAAAACAAACACAAATCTGGGAAAGATTTTATAATGATTTCAAGTTTTTCAAAAGTTTGCTTTCACAAAATCCTGAGGTACATATGAATGCTTCTATCCTTTACAATAATATACGTATGGAGGCACAGACTAGGTTTTAGACTGTAAAAATAAAAAAAAAGGTATTTCCATGACTGAAATCTTCTTGTAACTTGGGTGGACATGGCCACTTGCAACTACTGACAACAAGCTCTGCAAGCTACATAAATCCTCAGTGAGGCTTTAAAAACAAACAAGGAAATTAGGTTCAGCCTACTTCTGAATAAAATTTACTGAGGCCCTTTGGCACTATCCCAGAAACAGCTTCTTTCTCCTCTACTTTTTGTCCAAGCAGTTGTCTATCTTCTCTCTACTGTAATTTACATTACCCCATTCTTTGCAGCACTGATTTTTATGAAGCTTCTGTAGATAGAAAGATAAATACTTTTATAATCTCATTATAAGAGAACAGAAGCATTGTAGATCCAGAGTACTTGCTGAGTTTTCACAATAACTTTTGTAGTATATCAGCAAGTTCACTCAGCATCAACCAAATCCCAAATGGAGTAAGTCAAACATTGCATCATTGAGGGTAATTTAATGAAAAAACCTTGTTTTTTTCCAGAAATGCAGAARATTTTCTTTTTCAAAACCTTGTTTGGTAGAAGCTACAATGGTTTTGTAGCAGAACAAAACATAACAAAWTTTTTTTAAAAAAGAGAGAGAAAAGCACAATTTGGAACCAGCTCAAACCTAAATCACCATTTTAGTAGTATAAACTGGTCAGCCATAATGTTAAAATTCAGAGTAAACACTGGGCAAGCAGAGTCTTGAGTTGATCTCAAAGCAAATCAAATTGTCAGCATTTGTTCCTGGCAAGGAGGCTTTCTCAAGTGGAAGCAGATTCCCAACAGAAGATGCAGTTTATAATATTTTTACCTAAGGCTCTGCAAAGCTTATGTTCCATGAAGCGAAAAGTTAAGGAATATAAGAGAAGCTTTGTGTTCCTTTTAAGGAACCAAGGTCCACAGAATTTAATTTTTATCTCTACTTCATGGTGCTCTAGATGTTAATATAAATATTTCTATTTTGTGCATTTGCTTTCTTTAACATCTGGTGATAACCTGTGGCAGAAATTGGGGGGTGGGRGGTAGGGGGAGGTACTCTATGTAGAATCCAGCTAGAGCCCTCATTTTCTGCAGATTTTGCTTCCTCTTTTAAATTAATTTCAGTCATAAGAAGAAAATGGCAGTGTTTTTCTCCAGTAATATGGAAATCAGACTGAGCATTTAAAATGTATTTGGATTTATTACACTGTATTTGATTTATTTGGTTGAATGGTTGCTTYACATAGGAGACCCAGCAGGACATCACATAGCACAAAACTGGTAGTTCCTTCTAAATCTAGTTTATTCTACTGCCATTCAACCATAGGGAAACCTAGGCAGAATGAGAAAACTGGAGAAATTGCCAGCAGCAAATTAGTTCCTTGTCTAACTTTGCATGTTTCAAACAAGAGTACCACAGAGAAAAAATAACTCACATATATGAATTTAGTTGTTCTTTTTCTGTGTTTTCAAACGTTTGTAAAACATTGTTTTGTTTCTGCGCTGTTACTATGATTAAACACGTTAATAAAGAACCATTTTTAAAGTGCATAGCAAGGAGTGACAGGCAGTTGGAAACTGCTGGAGTTAGTATGTATTATTAAACTGATGTGTTCTGAGATTGTGAAGTGTTTGAAGAATTTATTGTAAGTGGTTTATTTAGACATGACAGCAGCAACTTGTAGCAACTTGAAGTACTCAAGCCAGCCTGATGTGATGCAGCTTGAAGACCAGTGGCAGCTCAGCTGTGGCACTACAAGAACTCTGCACAGGATCATTTGTCTTGTTCTTGGCTGCTTTTTTTGTTGCCATCTTCTGATACTGTCCAGATTTTGTTTTAATGTTCTTGTTAGCCATAATTATTCACCAGATAATTTATGCAAATAAGTTTCAGTTTTTAGATAGCTTTTTCTGTACCCCCTTACATGAAATATGGTGTCACTCACTGAGTCACATTGTTTTTGTCCTCTGAGTCTATACATGACATGACATAATAAGAGTAATAAGACCAAATGCAACCAATGCTCATTTTTGTAAACTTTTGAATTAGTTTTGGGACTCACAGCTCTTCCATGAACAAAATACCRAGCCTCTGAATAGTACCAGAGTATAAATAAATGATAAATACTGAAAAGCAACWAAATATTCTGTTTCAGTGGAACCCTGTCATGTTGAATGGTAAAATTCCCACTGAGTTCACTGCATTCAGGTTCTTACATTATTCATTTTAATATATTCCCTAGGGCTTTTTTTGTACCATTCTGCCAATTTATTGACACCATGATTCACTGGATTTTTAACATTTGATGCTACTGCACTATCCTGGTTCCAGCCAGGACAGGGTAAACTTTTTGCAGCAAACCAGGAGCATGGTATGCCTAGGACACAGAGATTATTCTATAACACATCACTTCATTGCTGAGGGTGGGGAAAAGGGAGTCTTTTCCAGCAAGAAGGCATTCCTGCTTGTTGAGAAAACATGGCAGAGGGAGCCATCCAGTATTTTCTATTACCAGATTGGTTTTTTCTGTGTGGATCCTTTCWTCTCTTCTACCCTCTGTCATTAGCATTGTTGCTGCTACTGTTCTTATCTCATTGATGTTTCCAGTAAATTGTTCTTATCTCAACCTGTGGTCCTTGTCTTTTATGCCTCCAATTCCCCTCTCCAGCCAGGAGGGAAGGAGGAGCAAGCAGCAGCATGGGAGCCCGAACCTGGAGAATACCATTCCCAACCGGGACAAGCACAATCACTTCAGCTGTAATATTTTCACTTGTAATGAAAATTAAGAATATGTTAAGAGTCCTTATTTTTCTAAAAATCACAATTGTTAACAATAAATAGGGCTGGATCCTCTAAAGGCTGGAGTTCTGGCTTTGTGGGTTTGTTTGCTTGCTTAGTTGTCTTTTATTTACTACAATGACAAAATCTCAATGTAAAGATCTGACCTGAGACTGTTTCAAAGCCCCAGCAGAGCCCTGTGAGGAATMCTCAGCTGCTTTGTTATACAGTATTGAAAACATGGGATTAACACAGCTCAACATCAATTACCAGAGCTAGAAAAACTCTCTTCTATTTGTATCCCATTTGTGTTCCTAAATCATAGGCCAAAGAGAAAACCCATTTTTTAGCAATGTAAGATAAATAACTGAAGTGCTAGGTCTTAACCAGAATTTAGGCTAAATTAAAATCCTAGGGCTTTCCTATTATCACTGTAAGTTCAAGGATAAAAAACTGTTTCCTCAACACCTAAGGTGTCTTTCCAGTTTCTTTCAGATGATGCTCTCAGTCATATGGTTTAGTTTTAAGTAGYCCTGCATGGAACAGGGACTTGCACTCAATGATCCTTATGGGTTCCTTCCAACTCAGGATATATTCTATGACTTCAGATGCCTAAACTGGCATTTTAGCTCATCAGCTCACAGTCACATCTGCCCCTAATGTCTAATTTATTACACAACAGTAGGGTCTCAACCTAAAATGCAATATGCTGAACATGCTGGCTTTACAATAGGTCAGGAAGACATAACTTCTGTAAGAAAYTTGGGGAAAGAGAGGATAAATGAAAACATCCTCAGGCAATTTGGTTTCAGCATGACTTTTTTATTATAGGCAAACAAGCCAGAARTTGACTCATTATTAGTGTAATATAGTAAGAGATAAGCAAGGAAGTTACAAAAAGCAAGAAATACTCTTAAATGAAGAGTGTTTAGAAACTGGAAAGTCTCTGATGTTACAAATTAATTAGTCATTGCTTATTAATGTAATTAGTTAATCCAAATTAAGTGTTAAAATAATTATTTTAAATCACATTAGGAACAAAAAGKGAAACTACAGACAATATTCCATTTGCAGAGCCTCCCCAATGGAGGAAAAAAAACTGCAGCAAGGCTTACTCACTGTCAAAAATGCAGTTTGAGACAACAGACTGACAAGTACTTGAAATTAAAACCTTTTAAGTCAGTTTGAGATCTATCAGATCAGTCTAGAGTCAGGCAGATCTATCAGATCAGTCTAGAGCAAAGCAAGTCCTCTTTTCTCCAGCTCTGTAGACATCACTGAAGTGAGTCTGGCTCCTGCCAAGTCTGTGGTGCAGAAAAGGCACTTGCAGCTTGAGGACATTCCCTCAGTAGTTGAAGTCAAAAGTGCTTTGGGAGCCAGTGTGACATCCAGAGTGAAGGACCTTCCCTGTACACAGATTTGACTCCACAAGCTGTGAGTCAGGGGGAAATGATTTTTAATGGGATAGCTCACATTTCAGGCACCTGAATATTACATTGTCCAGGTCAAACCTGTAAGTCTGGAACATTTTTTTCATCAATAGTGATGGAAAAAAATACTCTTGGGGAAAATATCTAGCAAGAGATMATTTTATTGAGGGAGTTTAAAAAGAGTATTACTGCTTTTGGAGGATGTGATCTAATCATCTTACTAGATTGTTAATAGACTAAGGAGAGGACAAAGAGAGTAACTGGAAGGTTTGTGATTGAYTAAATGTGATAAATGCTTCTTGCTCCAAATTGTGAACCCACACCATTTAAACTTATAGTGTTTTATAAGTTAGCCCAGTTTATTCCCATTTGCACTGCAGAATTCCTTAATACTTATCTATTTTAGTGCTTTGTCAAGCCCAGTTTCCTTAACAGTACAATGATATACAGAGAACTGGATACAGAGAGTGCTCCACTGTAAAAAAAATGATGTTTATCACCTCATAGATGAGGTTCAATAAATGAGGTTCAACAGACACCTCCTTTCTTTAAATATAAGATTCATTCTCTCCTATTATCTCTGAATAAGTCATCTTGTTGATGGGCTCTACGTCCTTCTATTGCCTTTAATAAATAATATTTCCATAGAGTTTGCACTCAACCTTATTATCTGCCCTACATCCCATAYCTTTACTGTCTCAGTCTATAGCTTCTAAGTTCTTGTCATAGAAGACTTTGTAGTGTTCTTAACATCTAGRAAGCTTTTGATTTCAGCAATACAAATCCAGGATAACTTCACTAACAGTATGAGTAGTGTAAATTCTCACCCAAGAACAGGCTAGCCTGATGCACTCAACAGTCTGGAAGACTGATGCCAGATGAAGAGATGCATCAGATACTTGCAGCTKCCTGTCTCATCCTGTTACRTGTGCTGTGAGATTTTGCAGGGTAGTTGGTGTTTGCATTCATCCTTTGCATGTAAAAGCTATGTGATTTCTTTCCAAAGGATGAAAATGGGCTGTAGACACATCCACACATGTTTTCTTGTTTGGAAATTTGCTGGCTGGATGTGTAATTTGACTAGTGTTTTTGTATTACAGCAAACTTGGAAGGAGAGAGAAGTATTTGCTTGGTTTTTAGAGCAAAAATATTCATTGACTTGGTCCAGTTATATCCTGTTAGCCTAAATCTTCTTTTAGCTTTTTTGTACTGAAACACATGCTTTTCTTTCTGTCTCACCCCAGAGCCCAATGACATCAGTAGAATTGTTCTGGATTTACAGCAGTRTAACTGAGAACAGAACTTGGATCTGTATCTAGCTCATTAGGACTTTCATTGTAACACATTTCCAATAAGCAATCACTCTTCTGCAAACCCTCAYCACTCTGCCTACTGAAGTATTCAGAACAATATTTAAAGTGAAATTAATAAAGTTTGCTAACTTTAAATGCACCTTAATTAATTAAACTGTGTGGAGTTATATTGACACCTAAAATGAAGCTCTTTTAAGTAGCCCAGATGTATTAGATCTTGACTTTGCATGTGTATTTATTTTAAAGGAATTTTGAGTAATAATACTACTGAAGTTATTGCAAAATAAGATCCTCAACACTTCTATCTATTCCAGCACTGGCTTCAGACATTTTGTTGTATCTTTGACCCCAGTACCTAGCACTTGAAGTCAAACTGGAGATTTTTAATTAAAAATCAGTTTCACTTCATCTGTTGATCATTCCAGATAATCGGTTCACTTATGATTAATAGTGGCACATAGATCTGAAGTCATACTGCCCTCAATCATTACTACATTAATTTCTGGTTRTGATTATTAGTTGTTTGGTGTGGTTCTCATATTCCACATTTCTGTCTCTCCTATTTGTGGCAAGTTGCTTTTTCCTTCTCTAAATTTTATTGTATTTTCTTCTTTGCATCTGTGTATTTCTAATCATTCTTTCCYTATATATTATTTATCTGTCCTTTTAATATTCATTGTGGCTGARTGCCCACTGTAAGAAGTGTTTTGCCTTATCTTCTGTGTTACCAAACTTACTTTTGTCTTATTTTTATACTAATCTTATTTTACTGACTCTTACCCATTTCAMTCATCCTTATTTGAAGATAGAAATTACCCTACTGAGTCATGACCCCTCTATCCTGATGCTCTGATGGCAGCTGGAGATGCAGCTTAGGGAGAACACCCAAACCTCTCATCTTTCAGTCACACACTTGCCTTGTACCCCACCATTACTCCAGTTGTTGTATTAGAGTTGTCAGAATTTTGCCTCTTCTTGATGCTGTATATAGACCTGCTTTCCATGACTTTGTGTAATCCTTTCTTATATCTGCTGAAAGCCTCTGCAGCCCAATTATGTGGCATYTTGTCATAAATCTTATTTACTACTTGATCTTGTAAGAAAAGCATAATACATCTGTGATTTACTGTTGGTCTCAATCTTGCTGGTTTGATTCAAGTCCCTATTCCACTTTAAGCAAGATCTCAAATAGGAACAAGTAGTATTTGGTCCTTATAAATGAACATTATCTTGACAACTGAAATAAGCAATGATATAAAAAATGAYTGATTTCACAAAAGCAGAAAAATAGTGAGTCTGAAGAGTGGTTATGTGAGCATGAGATTCTAAATAATACCAGCATGAGTAGCCGAAATATATGAATAATAATAATTTTGCTTTGTTTCAAGACCTGCTCCAGTGTGGAGCCCTCAATCTTACTGGATCTTTAAYCAGTAATTTTTGAAATAACTGGCATATGTTTATTCCTTCTCTCCTAAAAGTTATCCAGCTTTTAAACTCATGTAAAAGATTCAAATAGCAAAGGGAATCCAAATTTCACAGCACACAGACCAGGAAAAGGGAAAACTATTGTGWATGCTTCMGACATTTAATTTMACTTCTGCAGTTCTGCCAGYACAGATTTTGCCATTATATGCTYATTTAATCTGGTRTTGTGTCAAAACCAATCAGAATTTCATGGCAATACAATCCTGTCCCCTCTTGATACTTCATCAAAGTGACTTTATTTACAAAGCCCGGCATTTAAACTTCATAAACCAGTTTTACAGGCATCCTCTGTTTCCACATGCAGTCCTAATCATTCCTGCTACGCTTTTTTTGGTGTATGTTGTAAACATAGTAGCATATCAAGCCTTTGGTAAGTGTGTAGCCCATCACTTTTTCATTTTTACTGCAAACCAACACTTGAAGTTTTTTGACCTACTGCTTTTTCAATAGGCTTGGAAATGTATCCTTGTAATTTTCAATTAGAGTGAAATCCTTGCTCCATGTTCTTTGGCTTCTGTTCTGAGGCTAGAATTGCATCGATTTAATAACTAGTTCAATACAAGGTAGAACCTTAAAGTCAAGCAAGATAAATTCAAYAACAACAACAGCAAAAGTCATAGACAGAGGGGAGTAGCATGAATTCAAGTATTTCAGAAACTTCTATAGAAGACTTTGTACTTCCTGAGTCACAATAAACAACTGCTGTAATGAAAATGAACTGCAGAACCTTCTTCCAATGTTGGAAGTAATTTATTTTTACTATTTGTTTTTTTAAGCATCACTTCACAGTACATGATTCACACACATTCTGGCAGTCAGTCCTCAGAGTTTAATAGGATGTACCAGGATCTGAGCCCATTCARAAAGGGACAGTTTGGTAGATGTGGCTCAAGGATCTATCTAAGATGAACAGTTCATAGGAATGGATCATTAGATTAATCTCTTCTTTGTCTTTGAAGTACCGTTATCATTAATGACACTGTGGGAGAAGTATGAAGAGAGACAATAAATAACAAAGTCATCCAGTACATGCACTTTTTGTCCAGTTTTACCTCAGAGATAAATGYTACAATGTTACACTGATAAAATGTCACTTTCACAGAACTTTCTGACTTCCAAGAAGAGCAGTTCTGTCTTTCCTTCCCTGAAGTGTTTACTATGTGCTCAGAACCTGTGGACCAATTCCCAGTTCCTAGAATAGCCAGAGCATCTTCTGTTTCCAGTTTTAGAATGAAGAGGTAGGGTCAGGAGCAGTGACTCATTCCTGTGCTATGGGAGCTGCTATTGATGGCAGGAGAGGAAAAAGACAAAGAAGTTTTCAGGAAGAAAGMATTATTTTCACCAGCAAGGAAGGCAGACTGAACCTTTCACATCACAGCTCACTGTTGATGGAATGGAAATGTTCAACCTTTTCATTACTGCTGGTGGTGGCAATTTGCAGCTGTCTCTGTTGCTGTCACAGCAGAGAAGAGAATAATTGAAAGGGCTGATCACAGGCTGCAAGAGGCCTTTGCAGAAACCAGCAAAGTGGCYCTAGAGCTTGTCTTGGAATGCTACAGACCCTCAACAGGGTGGGAAGAAAAACAAAGCCAGCATTTAACAGAGTGAAAAGACTAATTCAACTAATAATAGGTCTGGCAGATTAACATCAGTGGTGGAGAAACTGAAAATGCTGATTAAATAAATCAATTAAGAGAGGCTTATATTAATGATACTAATTTATATAAAATTGTGTAACATTTATGAAAATAGAATCTGGACAACGAGACATGTCAAATTATGTCTTTTGATTAGTTTTTAGGTTTTACTCAAGGTTAATGCTGTTAAGAGTACACATATGTTTTTGTGAAACATCAAGACTTGAATAGAACTTCCTGCCAACAATTTAGAATTATACAAAATGAATGTTTTACAGGTAAAATGCATTAAAGCCTACTAATAAGAGTGTGTTAAAATAGAGTCAGAAAACACATGACCTTAATACACCAAATAAAAAAAAAAATCTGATTCAAAGACCACACATAAATTTGAAGAGCAAAAGGATCTTGTGTCAAAATCACCAGAGATATGAGGCCTGGAGATTCTGCTTTTGATTACTTGTCTATAACAGTACAACAGACACTCTTCCAGGCAGAGGTATGTCAGATATACCCAAAACATGCATCTAGAACTGTTCAGCTCTTCATAACGGGTGAAAAAGTAATGACCATATTTTAGTTAATGCACATAAYATGTGCTGCAAAATTGTTTGTGCCAGTCTTAATGTTGCTCATCCCTGGGTTTTCCTATTTCAGAGAATGGAGACCCTACAGTTACTACTTAAGATGGCAGCTAAATACATCCAATGAAAATAYYTGAAAATGGCTTTGTCTCTTAGCCCTCTTGAACTTCACTGCAATAGTATTACAGGCCAGTGAATATATTGTATGYTTTGAAGGAGATATGATTAAATAGRTTAAAGAAAGGGGACCTAAGTAAAACATCTTCTCATAAGGGTCCTTTACTGTCAGTGAGCTGAACCTACAGAAGTGACATATCTTTCCCAAACAACAGCATAAACAGAAGATACTCCAGAAGTCAATTCTAAGAAGTGCAAGCAAGACAAGAACAAAATTTGGTCTTGAAACATTTGCAAATCATCTTTTTTCAGTAGAAGGGAAATTCTGCAACTGCTTTTTAGTAGTAGCAGAAATTCCAGTTGACAGTAGGCAATAAAAAAGTAAAAWGAGTTTTAAGATGTCTGTGTGCAAKGGCATCAGCACAGCTGAKTCAGTATTCCACCACGAGATTGACTTACATAGCATAATATCAGAAAAGATTCATTCATTACAGACATCACAGAATACAGCACATACTGTTATTYAGCCAGGGATCATGATGGAGCCAAAGGTAAATCATGTCAGCTCCAAACTGGGCTTTGCATGGTGCCTGGCTTTGCAGTAAGTCTGTGTTTGTAAAGCAATAAGRTTGTTCTGGTATTAATGCTTGGCAGTTGCAGTAACTTTATGTATCACTTTATATATTTCYTTTTTCCTGTATGYGCATCTGATTCCAGTGATCTGAATYTCCCTTACCATTTAGCTAAASTAGACCCTTGCTTTAACTGACTCTTTGACAAGAACATTTTGAAAGTTGTGTCTGTCTCCTTTAGAAGAACTTAAAAAAAAGAGTGTAAAAATGAAAAAAAAATCTTTTACTGTGTATTGTTAAATGCTTCTCTCAAAAGAGCAATTCTCAGAGCACATTGCATGAATCTTCCTATTGTACTTCCCATCTGTTTTTACATGCTTTCTGTAACAAAATAGTTAAGAGTGCTGATATTTTAAAATACTATTTACATGAGGTAACAGTCTTGCAATGAATGGGGCTGTTCACGCCTCAGACTATGGTTTCTTTTTAATCTCTCTGTGAATTCAAAAACTAGTTATGTTGCATTCACTTGGACCACACTGGAAGTATTTAATTTGAAAACCCAAGAGGTACAAACTAGRCCCTTACCTTTCCTGCAGGAAGCAAAGGAAGCAAAGCAGAGCCAACACAGAGCTCTGATGCCCAGTCAATTTATTTACATTGAGACTTCATCTGGTAGACAGGCAATGGAGGAACACTCATGTAATCAGAGACATTTGCTCAAGTTATAAGCTTGTATTGATGTTCCTGGTTTTGCTCTTAAATAAGCAAGGGTAATTTTCAGAAATTCAGAAATCAGTTTGTTTCTCCATCAGAAAGAATTAACACTACTGACACTATTTTTAATGTACTTGTCAGACTGAACAGAAAGGTAAAGCAAGTACTGGGATACACTTGCTGTTTATACTGGAAAATCTTACCCAGTGAGACTGACCCATGAAAAGGTAAAAACTTCATGTTGAAGATGTGATGTTTTAAACAAATTTGACTTATTCTGAAGTATTTATCAGAATACATTTGAAAGTAATACAAAGCAGATGAAAAATGCTTCAAAAACATAGAACTGTGCTTTTACTGACTGTTGCTCAAACTATGGATGATTAGGCCATGATTGTTCCAACAGTTTGGAACAAATAATTAATTCTTCAGTGAAAATCTTTTTTAAAATATAAACATAGAGCAAATAAATTTTGTTTAAACCTGAATCTGTGTCTGAAGTGATGTATATAGCATGGAACATCATATTAGAGCTAGTAGAATATCTCTCAAAACAACAATTAACATAACATATATTGCCAAAATATTATACCCTTTGTCAATAACAATTTGTTTACAGTACTAAAGATGGGAAAAAAGTGTTTTGACTGTAAAAAGGTACAAGAAGATTAAGGTAGGCTTTTTGATTGATAAGGGGTTATCAAGCACTTGATGACTGAAAGTTCCTGGAACTTACACAGTCATTAAAAGAAGGAATAATGGTAGAGTTTGGTTTTCCTCAGAGAAACAACAGTGCCTAACATTACGATATAATGGGAGTGCAGGGAAAAGGTTTAGGGGGAGAAGTGCTACTATGCAGTCAGAAAGGAGCCTTATTATTTTCCCTGTGAGACCACATGTCCAAAGCATTGATACCTGAATAGAGAGATTCAAAACAAAGAATTAAGTAAGATAAGTAATAACTTCATGCTGCACAAGTTGCAACTTACCTTACACAAAAGCACAATATAAAAATCAGCCCATGGACAAGAAAATCAGATTTAATTGAAGATGATATATTTTGTCTCATTTTAAATGAAAATAACAAGTCTAAGGAAAACTTTTTGATCAGAAACAGCTGTTCTAGAACAAGCCAAAGGGCCATGCATCTAAATTAGCATTTTGAAATTAGGACACACAGAATTCTCCATCACTTGAGCAATAGTGTACATTTTGTCCAGTTAAAACCACTTTGTTAAAAAAACAAAAAACAAAAACCAAACAAACCAATGCCTAGTAGCACATGTATCATCTTCTTTCTAGTATCAAGTTACTCACTTTCAACTGATATCTACCAACTTGCCTAAGCCTCAAATTTACAAGCTTGTAAACCCTYCACCCCAAACCACCCCTGAAATCACTTCATTAAATAATTGCCTTGCTGGTTACCTTCCACTCTTCAGGCACCAAGCAGCTCAAAGCAGGGGGTTACACATCTTCACCTGGATCTTGTGATTTGATAAAATAAATGTTAGCAGTCTGTTCTGTAATCTCCTTTAATGAGTTTTCAGTTTGCATCAGATAATCTGATGTGCCTGCCATATAAAAGCCATGCAGCATGAGGGGCCACTCAAGCTCCTCTATAATGAAAAAAGCAGAAATTTGCTTAAGTTTTTTGTTTGCTTGCTTGCTTATTTATTTCAGAGCCTTTATTTTCTGTGAGCACTTTAGGAAGCTTTACAAAAAGTAACTTTTTGTATTGGCTGTGTTTTATAAGTTGGTTTTTCAAACTGATTTTTCACTTTATCATCTCTCAGCTGACTATGATATAATTGCACCCAAAATTATACAGGTATGTGGCATCTTCAACAAATAATATGTTTCCAAAGCTGCTCACATATTTATTTTTATACAGTATTTAAACAATACCTGCTTACAATTTGCTTCATTATCAACAAGAGGAAATTTTTCTAGGTCATACACCCATTTACAAAACATTGGAAAAATTTTAGAAATTAATTCTGATGGTACAAAGAGCTGTTATAAGGCTCTTCATATTTCAGTCTCTTCAGAAAATAATGCTAGCAGAAAAAAGCCCCTTAATTTATAAGGTAGAGCACTTGAGTTTCAACAGAATTTCTGACTGCTYGAGGTAATTTACTCTGTGCAGACAGAATATTATTCAGAAATACTCTCCTAACCAGTGGCCAGGCAGGATGCATCTTGTCTGACCCTGTGTCACAGCATGGCTGGGTATAAGCAGGAGGCCACTAACAACTCCCATTATCAAAGACCTGTCAGGGAAAAAAATACTTCTTCCTTTTCTTGCTTGTTCCTTAGTTGTGTGGTTTAGGTTTTCTGCTTTTAAGAGCAAAACTGAGTTAGTTCCTCTTCCCTAGAATGTTTCCATTGGTTTCCAATGTTTCCATTTCCCAAAGAATAAGGATCAGCCATCCATGTTTGTGGTCATCAGCATTATCAAATAAGTTCATTCTTATGAATCATTCAAATTTGAATCATTCTTGTGTTTAAGAAAAAAAAAAAAATCAAATTTTCTCTGTCCAAAATTGTGATCTGTGGCACAGAAAGTATGTGCATAGACAATGAGCCGGTATATCTGTCGGATTTGGGGGCATTTGAAGTTTGGGAAAAGGAGCACCACTAATGTTCTCCCAATTTTAAGTCCCACATAGAGACTTTTTAAATAGTGAAGGGCTAGGAAATATTAACCTTGCAATAGTGAAGGCCAATGCTATGTCACTTCAAAACAGGCATCAAGCATAAACCCAGTTTCTTACCCTTTGGTTTTCTCCATAGATAGAGAGCCTCCTCTTTTTTCAGAACAGCACCTTATTAAAGATCTTTAACTTTTAACTGAAAGAAGGAAATAAATATTTTCTTCCTGAATTTATAGTCTGGGAAGGGGGAAGAGCACTGCTATCAGCAGAGGCTGTGATGGCTGCTCTCAACAGAGAGTTGGCTGGGTTGGCCTTGCTCAAAGTACAAACATGTTGCTGTGCTAGCCTGGGTCCTCAGCCTCAGACCAGAATCTGCACATGTAGAAGGTAAAGGTGGTTTATCAGTCCCAGAGTTACACTTTAGCACTGTGCTTGTGACTTACTGWGAACAGCTGTGCATCAGGAAAACATAAGTTCAACCTGTCCACCACCTCTCTCTGACCTATAATGTTTCATTGAGAAAACACATCAAATACCTATTTGAAGTCTCCAGGTGATAGAAAACCTTGTATGTGCCTACTTAACTATCTRTTGCATATCTAAATTAGAAAATGATTACAGATAACCACTGAATTTAATTTTCTGTCCAAATTGAGTAGTAACCCATGTYGTTTATATAGGGAAGACAGGGATTTTGAGCCATAACTGGGAGACTTGTGATAATTGTTTTAKAATTAGTCTGAATTGTTTTCTACTTACGAGCCTTTTGTTTCAGTTAAAGGCTGAAAGCCTGTAATGCAATATAAAATGACAATCATGGTGTGGTTTGGGTTAGAAGGGACCTTAAAGACTRTCTATTTCCAACCACATTTTGCTGAAAGCCTCTCAAAGATCYCTGCCTATTCAGGATCATCAGGTGGTCTAGAACCTGCTCTTTACACCAGTCCAAGAGATTAAATGTTATCAGAATATTTGAGTAAATTAGAGTGCTTTGAACAATGCATGATACTTAATCGCTAAAAGGAATTTGAATTCCTATTCATCCACTGGTACTACTGGTGAAATAGTTGAAAATTGATAAAAACTACTTGAAATAGTTTTCCCCAGTCTCTCCACAGATTCTAACTTASRCAGCATTTATACTGCATTGTGGACTAAGCCTTGTGCTCAGATATTGGGGGGGGTGGTGGTGGTGGTGGTAATTTTCATTTGTTTTGGTTTTGTTGCAGTATTTCACAGACAGATGGATTTCTGATTTCAGTAATTGTTCATGAAATGTTTCRCTTTGTGTGTGAATGTTTTCAGCCTGTGTGYGGCTATCAACATGATTTCCTGAGCAGAGCAYRTGTCTGTGTGTCTCACCTTGTCCCCTGCCTCAGATAAATCACTGGAGTGCTGTGCCTGTTTCTCACTCTGTAAATCACAAAGGCAGTAAGAGAGATAGGGTTCATATACAAGCACCTCTGAATGGCTCTGAATAAAAGCAGCATATAAAAGCTAGATAAAATGCATCTAAGGGAAAAGAGCATAGACACATATAAAACCAGGGGTCTAAAACAGGACTATGATAGTCAAAACACTGCAGAGCATCTCAAATTTGGGTATTATCTATTAACAGCCATGAGTTCCCAGTAGAAATGGCTTTCTTTCTATAACAAAGTTGCAACTGGTGCTTTTGACTTAAGAATCCATGCYTGTGTAGCTTACTCTCAAATATTCTTGTTGTTTCTCACTAGGAGCTTTCCTGATTTAATCAAAATGGATTAAGTAGTTCTCATTGTAAAGATCAGCTTGGTTCAGCATCTGATAAATCTAATTTCTATATAAGAGCATCTCATCATTGTGAGCCATAACCTGATGAATTACAGGCTTACTAGGAGGCTTAGGCTGTGAGATAAAGAAAGGAAATTTTTCCTCATGATTTTCCTTRGAGACAGGATAAAATCACAAGGTTTGCAGCTGTATTCTACAAGCTACGTTCAGAGTTGCTAATTACAAGGCAGGGTTCTTCTGGTGCTGTGGGGATATTCACAAATGCAACTATAAATTAAAAACGCTTGTATAAAAAACCCTAGTGGTGATCCAGGGGTGTTTGCTGTATGTTGGGGCAGCTGGTGCATTAGAAATAAATGGCAGGTTTCATTCATTTTGCCTTGAGGTGGGTGGCATTTCCTWGACCCCCACCACGAGTTTTTCAGTTTACTGAGAGTTTGGCTTAGTTATGCATTTTAACTATTGGCCAGAACTTAAGCAATGCTGCCCTACCTGGTGAGTGATATGTATGGTGTTGTGTTCAGAGAGAGTGTTATAGCAAAGGCAGCAAGCTTTCTGCTGCTACACTAGAAAAAGCTATGGCCTTCCTGTTTCACTGCAAATGACTAGTTGGGATGTTCACAGAAAGCTGATTTCTGTCTCTGGTATATCAATAACTGCCATGGTGGCTGCCACAGGTATAAGGTTTATGAGAAGACCACCCTGTGCTCTCTRTTTTGCTCACCTGTGCAAGGRAGGAATCRRTTTTGTASAGGTGCAGYTATTAAATGTAATCAGATACATCAAAAGGAAACAAAGGAAAGAAAATTTGTGGTTATCTGGTTTGTTGATTGATCTACTTGAAGTTGTATGCCTGATGTGTGATATATACTTTTGTTAATAAAGGTACCTGGCCCAGCTACAAATCACAGTGAAAACAAAGTGTTTCTAAGTTAGATTGAAAGTTTTACCTTTAGTGTCATGTATAGTAAAAAAAAAGGATTTTAGGGTATATATTAATTTGCAAGTCCATCTCAGAAACTTGGTTGCATTTCTTGGACAAAACCAGCTGATCTAATCAGATAGTGGAGGGTGGGAAAAAAAGGAAAACAAACAAAACCAAACAAAAGTCAGCAGGAAGGAAGACTGATTATCTGTATGCCTCTTCTTCCTTGGTCTGTAGTCTGCCAAGTGTGAATCATGGTACCCAYGAAGTTGAGTGCATTGCAGTTGAAAATTAAGGTGCTGTTGGGAAAACCAAGTACTTGCCTGGTACTAACAAACTTCTGCKAAGCTTTCATTTAGCACAATTTAAGACTGGAAAATCTTCCAACACTTAACAGTACAGAAGGTGTAATATGAGCAYTTGCTATGAGCTCTGCAGTCACACACAGAAAAGGGAGCAAGAAAGGACACCATTCCACTATCAGTGTTTCTTCCCTTACAAAACACGTTTGGCATCTGCATCTTGCAGTTTCCCCTGGCAACTCTCTACTATCACAGAATAGAATGTCCCAAGGCTACACTCCATTACACTGCACCATCTTTTCCTTTTCTCCTTGCTCCACAAGCTTTAATGAAGCCCATCAAATTTGCACAAGTGCCCTATTTACTGTACAGGGATTGCGTCAAAAGAAACGATGTTGGCTTCCCATTAATGCTTGAAGATTGGCAAACAATCACCAAAGTCGATTGCTGCTCAGTGTGCTGAGTGATGGCATGTATTGCTGCCTTGCCTAATTACAGCAAATCAGATGTTTCCTGTGGTGGAAAACAATACCAACAAATTACAAGCTCMGTGTGTTTTAAGGGGAATAGTATATCTCAAGAATCAATTGAAGCAGAGCATCGGGACAGGAAATTCTGTAGACCTTTTTTAATCAGTTTGTTTCAATGTACATTTATGGATAGGTAAACTAGTATTCAGGAGAAATAKTAAATCTTTAAAATATAAATGACTGATCAACTGCACAGTAATAGCTTTTCTCARCTGATTAACAACTGAGAGCAATTAACAATTGCAGAGCCAAATTTTTACTGTTGGGTTTTTTCATAAGCTTTTCCCCACAAATCTTCTGTTGAGTTAGAAGAATGAATGAACATGTGATAGGCAGTGAGGTAAGAATTGCTATGCAGAATAATCTGCAAATAATTTTCGGGATGAACAGAGATTAAAGGAATTGGCATTACCACAGRAAAAACAACAGGAATTTATCTGAGATTTTTAGTTCTTGAAGGCAGTAAAGATACAGCTGGCTTTGTGCATGTGTATATTCTCTCTATTTTTCAGTCAGTAGCTCCCAAGGATGGGTTTTYATACTGAGGGATTATTAGAACATCATGATAACTCCTACACACAGTCTTAACCTAACTTCTGCATGTAATTTCAATGCCTGTAGCTTTACTTCCAACAAAACCAGTTGGTGAGACAGCCTTTGCTCTTTGTAAAGGATGACACTGATTTCCTTCACTTTTCACTTAACTAAGGGGAAGGCTGGATCAATCAATCAAATCTTTGCRGTGCAATATTAAAGAAAACAGTTGTTATTTAAGCCTTACTTACATTATAGAAGTCAGCCTGAAGAACCATTTCCTGACAAAATTTTAACTAGAAGACTTAATGCTTTTTATTTTCTTGAGGCTGAGTTGAGTAAGTGAAATAAAAATCATGTTTGTGACTTCTTGCWTGAGAAATTGCCTGTGAAGTCATGACATTGCCCACACACCTCTGATTTTGCTCWTGCAGCTCAGGGAAGGAAAAAGAATTCCACAAAGAAAGCTTCAAGGAAGTTTCTTTAAGACATATGCCAGCAGCAAATCATTGCTGCATACAAATGTAGTGAATGCTGTTCTCAGGATTTATCAAAACACGTATCTACTCCTGTTGGAGGCTTCTAGGCAGATGCCTCYCCTGGCCTCTCTGGAAATTTCCAGCTGGATGCAGTAGCATGTGGGCTGAGGAGAATCTCAGCACACTGGGTTCAGCACTGTACTGAGTTTCTCTCGTGCTCTGCTGATCAGAAATTGTTGAGGAGCTRTGGGAGGAGGGGCACTTTCAGGCTWGTTTGGARAAAATGGAAAATAATTCATTTTGAGCTTAGGGGAAAGATCAAGTAACATTTTGTTGGGGCATKTGAAGGAAGATCCCTCTAACTGCTCAGCACCTTCATTTMTAGCCAGACTGATGCCAAGTCCCTTGAAGGACTGAGAGATACAATGTTCACATCCATTCAGAGGAATTTGTAGTAACAAAATCAGATCTCTTCAATTCATTTTGTTCCCATCAGTTTCCCTTTTTGCCATCTTGCTCATGATCAAGTTCCATGTGTTTAAATTCAAACATCTGTGCTTTACTCTAAAACGAAATTACTATGGTTCTCTACAATTTTCATACATAAATAATTTCAGTGCTACCGAAATGGAAAAATTCTGCAGCATCTTCCTGACTGCTCTTGTTTAAGGCAGTTGTGACGTAAATGACACAGACTTGCTGTCTTTTCACTCTGTCTCACATTTCCTTCCTTTGCACTCCCCTTTAACATTTTCTCCCWTCTCTTTCCCTGCCCTCCGTCCAGAGAAGTCAGTGCCTCATATCCTGTTCTCTGAATGCTGTTCATTTGCATGACCTTTACTACTCTTGATTACTATAATGAGTGTTTTTAGTAATTATCATCATGCTGTTCTATTTTTCCACAGCAATACCCACTTTAATGGGTTTCAGATTTATAAAACATATGTTACRTTAGCAAAAGCTTAAATGCTACCTCCCTTTCCCAATATTGCTTGTACACATCCAATAAATAGGAGCTTTCTCCAGTCCTGAATAAATTTACAGTTGGCCTTATGGAAGTACCTCAGCTGAACTGAGGGTATCAGCCAGAGCTAAGTGTRCCTTGCCATCTAAGTAGTTCACCCTTCCACTGAACTGATGTGCAAGGAATTTTTCTGTGCCTTGCACACTTTCAYGAGCACCTCTGCTTTACTTAATAGGTATTGTTAGTAAAAAAATTAATAGTGTTGGATGTGGATGCTTATCACACTTTCAAATGCTTTCTAATAATGGGCAGAGAAATCTCTGTCCTCTCAGAGCACATTGAAATAAAAGACTGCAGCAGGGAAGTGCAAGAAAAAATTTCTGCTTGTTACTGGTGTTTTGTGAGTCATGGACCAGGATTTTACAGTGATAGGTGYTAAGCAAACACAAGAAAAATATGTGACCCAGTTTTTGAGATGGAAAACAGTTTCGTGTTGTTGTTGGTAGAGCTAGTGGGATATATTTCTTGATTTTAAACTATTTTTCTGTATTTTAGTACACTATAGACAAAAGATTTTATCTCAATTACAGCCATTTGCTATTACTAGTACTACTGAGTGTAGYTACTGCTGGATCCAACAGTTCTTTCTGTAATGCATCGTGAATGTGGATTCACAGCAATGTGAATGCATTGTCTGCAAGAACTTTAAAAAATCCCCACCAATTCCCCTGATGAATCCTGCCYCTGGGGAACACAATGGCTCCTGATGAGCTGCAACTTGTGCCATCATTCAGAAAAAGCAGCCAGGGTCTCCATAGGTAGCTATGTGGTGCTGTTCAAAGTCCTGAGTGGCTTTATGACTTACCACAGTAAGGTGTAAAGTCCCACTTCAAGGGCTTCATTCAGATCTTGCCTACCTGGAAGCATTTCTGTGGTGCTCATGTCTAAGCTGGCTCGCTCAGCAGCAGCACTCAGTAAGGTGTAAAGCCGTAAGGGGCAGCCTGGATCTGCCTGGATTGACATGGCCTAGCACAAACCACAGCATTTCCTTTCCAAACTTGTCTGGAAACTTACACATTCCTCCAAATTTGTAGTCAGGGAGAACCAGAAAACATTGTTTCTGTTGAAGAGGGAGACAGCAAACATCGTGTTTGGCAAATTTCTGATTTGGAAGCCTTGCCTTTGGGTCTTCAGAGACCTTCAGAAGCTATTTGTATTTCAGACAGGGGAGGACCTYTCTCCTTTCAGGTCTATACAGAGACCAAAGAGACCTGACTGTCCATGTTTTTCTCATGATCCTTTCTCTGCTTTTTCTCCTATAATTTCTTYCTATTCAAACTCATTTCCTACGGAGCTCTGGATCTCAAGGTAGAAATGCAAAGTGGTGCAGATAAGTGTGATCAGCAGGCTCCCACCATTTGTTCTACAACGCATGGGCACAGCCTCCCAAGAGAGAACCAAGCCATGTTATGATTTGATATATCCAGCAGGAGTAGGGGGAAAGCAGCATGGTGTGATCTTCCAGTAGCCATATGATGGACAACTTCAAGTCCTAGGCAGAACCCAGCCCAAGCCAGATCTTGCTTTCTCTGCTTACTGCTTGCCCTTATTTCTCCTCTCCTTGGTCTGTTTACCACAAAAGCTTTTAACCTTCTGCAGCAGCAGCTATACAAGAGTTTCACTGTACTCAGTGGAACTAGAAAGTTCAAGTACAATATACAAGCACAGGTTCTGATACAGGGATGGTGGCAAATCTTGGATGAGCCCTTTTGCTCCTATAACTCTTTAGTGGGGTAGAGATGAATGACATGCAAAAAACCTCAGAATCCAGTGTTGTTTCCCAGACAGATGCTCTGTATTTATAGTGCTGTATCAAAGTTCATCCAGGSCAGTCTCTTGGGCTTTTCATGTTTGGGCAGAAGATGCTTTCCCAGGAGATTTCTTGTGCCTCCACACCCAGTCACAGTGGAAAATCTTTCTCATAACTCTACAGTCCCAGCAAATAATAAACAAAACCTGTCTGGTTTTGCTTCATGCTGTGAGTAAAATTTAAGTCCCTGAGTCCAAATTCCCATTTTTCATATCAACCAAATCTTTATCTGTCTATTCTAACATCAGTGTTTCATCCAGTACCATTTCTACTCCTTAATACTACCTCAGATAATAATTGTAATTGCTTGTTGCCTCTATCTGTGTTTATATGGCAATTACAAATGTGTCTAAGCCAGATAGCAGTAAAAAGAGAAAACACTGATAAAGATATTCTCATACAAGTATAACAGTATCCTGTGTTAAAGAATTGTTCCTTCATTTGATTTCCAATGTATTTAAAGAAAGCTTAATTTTTAACAACTTCTCTTTAATCCTTCGCTAACTTTGCAAGAAATTATCCTGCTCTCCTCTGAAATTCCTGGGATGGGATGGTGTAGCTAACAGAAAGAAAGTCACCAAGTCCACAAAATCTGCTTGAGAAAGGAAATTTTCACAAAACAATGTTTCCACAGGGTAACTAACCAATGTAAAAAGGAATAGGTGCTTTCATACTGACCTTTCTTTGGAATACGATAAAGGTCATTTGAGCTGTATAATGGTAAATAATGACATTCTGTAGAAGAGTAAGAAATAGTTGGTTGTGTGTGTTCGTGTGTCTGTGAAAATACAGAGCTGCAGTCCAGTGAGGATTTTGTGTGTAGGCAGGGAAGTCTAARCTGGGATTTCAGAAATAAAAATCATTGTGTTAAGAGATCAACCAGACTGATTAGAGTGATGTGTGTTTCATGGTTCTGATCAGACAGCAGGTATCCTGTGAGAGTGGTCTGCAGTGCTGCTGCTATTCTAACAAGGYATTGGCTGCCAAATCTCTCCTGATCCTCAATGTGTAGCAGAGTTAATCTCTGACCATCACTGAGCTCATCTTCCTCTATGCCAGTGCCGGCCCATGTTTGCTTTTTCTTTAATCTGGGTCATGTTTAGTCTCTTTATGTATCTCATGGGTGTGACACTTTGCCTTTAAGATTAAAAGCTAAGCACATTGGAAAGATTTAGGACCAGGTAAAAACGCATTTTCCTTCTCACAATCCTTGTTGCTGATAATATTTTCTCATTTTTGTTCTTTACTAGTGTCCATTTATGTTATGTTTGCCATTGWTAGAGATTGGTTTGTCTCATGGTACTTAATGATTTTAGTTATCATAGTAAAATATCTTAGAGGTCAATTGCAGTTCAGTGTGAGTGCCTGGCCTTCTTTAAGCATTACAGCTGCAATTCCTAGTAGCTTGATTCTGTCTTATCTATTTAYTATACAATAACCTGGAGTTTCAGGTATGAACTAAATTTTAGCATGTAGTAATTGTACATGCAATATGTAGCCATGCCTGACAACTGCAYAGAAAATAAATTAATTTTGGTAGTCCTTACCTAGTTATTATTTTAACATTTATTGAGTTTTGGAAGATGGATTAAATGTCCCGGTTTGGCTTGATGTTGACTCCTGATAGTTCCTGCTGCATAATAATTGTAAAAACATATTCCCATGTGTTTAGCAAACCTTGTGACTCTGAAAATGACATTCAGACAGAAGAACCATAAAAAACAGCTACACTTTATGTACCTTGGCATTGCAAGCATCTGGGAATGGGATTGCATRCTTTAGGAGTGCAAAGCAGGGACAGCAAGTGCCTGGTTTAGAAGCTAAATCTAGAGAGCTTACAAGGAAAGAATCTTGCTCATAAAACAAAAGTGTGTGTGCAGGAGGAGGGTGGGTCAGATGCAGCAATAGGGAGCATTATTTGAAGTCCTGTTTGATGGCATTAAAAAGTCATCTTAAATTGCTCTAAAGCAGAAACCTGGACTCCAGAATCTAGGGGAACTTTSTAGCTATGTCCTATCTTTAAAGTAGTCAAGTGTCTGAATGCCAGAACAGCTTTGTAATTACTGCTGTGTAAATACAGGCCTCTGGTGCAAATAAACAAATATTCATATTGTCAGATCCATGTGTTACTGTTGTAATTGTTATTCTCCCCATCTGGGACCACATTTTTGTCCTCAAAAGTTTTTACTGAATGCACAATGAGTCCTTGAAAAARTATATTTGTAATTTCTTACATTTAATGTCACTGCACTTTACTTTTCCTGTGTCCTACAAGAATGACCAACCAAAAACATTTCTACACAAAAAAAACCTGGAAAAGATGGATCCTAAGATTCATAGTCTTTCATAGGAATGGAGCCATCTATTCAAATCATCATTTACATTTGTTTGCAAGTCTGGAATGTATGTATAAATAGCATAGCATAAACCAAAATTAAAATCTAAGATTTAGGTAAAAACATCTGTGCCTTCAAAGGCATTGAAACAAGTAACCTCAGCTGTCACATTTTCAGTAACCTAGGTTCTTATATACCCTGAGTTTTAAATCAACACAATTGTATTGATGGATGAAGTAGGTGAAATCAGACTGCCAGAGGAGATGCTGCTCCTGGAAGTCACTGTCCTCACAACAAGAGAAACTGAACTGTACATGAAGCAGCTCCAGAAATCACATCAGTGCAGAGGAGGCAACCTCCAAGTGATACATAGGCTGAGGAATGCAGGGAATAATGACTTCCATCACCCAGGTTCATGTATTGCCTAGGAACCCAATGGAAAGCCTTGGTCTTAGTTAAGGTCTGTGAAGATGTGGATTGGAGATGAWTGGAATTAGAGAACTGAAAAAGGAGGAAGAAAGCAGCTGACAGAAAATCAATGGTTTGTCATCTGTCAATGTCGTTGCCAAGGCAAGTTGTCTCAAAATGTTACTGTATTCTGTAATTTAGAAAATTACAGATGTTTGGCACAACATCAAAGCAACCTGTATTTGTCCTTAATGAATCTGCCTTCAYAACAGGAGCTGAGCATTTACATGCTTTGTGTCTTACTTAAGTATTTAGCCCCTTCATCCAGACTCTGAATATACTTGAAAATGTGAAGATTAGCATCTTGAAGTATCACTATACTGTTAGCAGTGAATATATTCTTCCTAAGTATATCATTATAAAGTATGGCAGATGGCATCCACTGAAGTAAATGGTGAAATCCTATTGACCTCAAAGATTTTATCCATGATGTATCTTCAATACATTGCCACTGTTTTCCTGGCTTATTTACCTGTCTTATGTAGTGTTCACATATTTAGCATTTGAGTGAATTCGTACTAGTTGTAAGTTCCTCTTTCAAGAAGTTTCTAATTATGATTCATTTGAAGGTTCAAATTGCATGAAAAAAACACTGCAAATCATCACTGTTCTTTGAAAGCAATGGATCTACTGCAGCATAAATGTCACTGACCATACACTGCTACAGATGCTTGAACTTTGTAGAATGTTTGACATGAATGTGATGGTAATTAGTGGTATTTTTGTATGAGATGCTAAGRAAATAAAGTTTTGACCCCAACAATGTCCTTCTTTTTCTGTGGCAGTTACATTTTGGCTTGAATTTCAGGCAACATAGCATAGAGGAGATTTTAATAAGAGATTAAAAAAAGATGCAAAAACTAAGACTCAAACCTTGCAGTCTGGAAGAGATCAGCATTGAGGTCTGCTGAGAACCTGACTCTTGTTTATAAGAGAACTTGTCCCTTTTGCTTGGCTTGGGAGTGTTTCTCTCCCTTCTGATTAGACTGGTTTTATCACTAGTTTCATGTAATGAAATAAAATTATGAAATGCTCCAGGGACTTATGGTTACTGCTCAACCAGTGCAGTTACTGTGCTGGGGGAGGGCACCAGCCAGGGCACTGTACACTTACTCTTCTTTCCCTCTGTCTGATAACATAAACCAGAACAGTAATTTGTACCCAGTTCTGTCTATTAAAGACAAAACTCAGCATGAAATCAGTACAAGTTTGTAGACTATGCAGAATGTTTGAAGATAGCTCATTTAATGCCTGTAGRCTGTATGGGATTCCCAAAACACTGGGATTTTGGGAATGAGGAGGTTGGGGGAAGAAAATAGGTGGACACCTATAGAACTGGCCAAAACAACATTCATGTGCAAGTACCAGTTGCTGGGCAAAATCAAATTATTTTCATTTACATATCTTAATATGCTTTTCATCCTCGAGGCCTATAGCTGCTGGATCACACTACCATGTTTTCAATTCAATTTCAACTCMTTATTAGCTTCCTGTGAAAGCTAAAATTGTCTTGGATAGACTAAATAATCCTTTTAAAAAGATGTTTGCCTCAGTTTCATTTCAAGTAATGCCTATTCCACAGAAGATACAATGGAAATAAGAAAAAAAAAATCTTAAGATTCTGAAAACTTAGTAAAATACCTAAGTAGTAAAATTAATTGAAAGTTGTAAAAATAGTTCTCCTGTACCTAAAATTGTATAGGTGCCAGAAAAAATAAAAACCAGAAAAAGCAAGAATAAAGCTCATTGTAGTYCAATGTAYGTTGAAACAAAAACCTAGGAGTTGTGTATTGTGTTCCTCAGTRTTTTTTAAGAAAGCATCTATCTGTGTGTTTATCTGTCTAAAACAGTGATGCAGTACCAAGTCTTAAAYATTAAAATGAGGCTTTGAATTTGAAACTACCTAATGATTATTTTTACTATCTTTCTTATTTATTGATCATAGAATTTAATTGTACAAAAAAGGATTTTTTTTGTGCAGTACTTTTGTTTTTAGTCTCACTGGTTGATATACTAGCCTTTCTGACATTGCCTGTACATAATTGTATATGGTTTGTTTTTCTGTTGTTTCATGTACCTCTGTGCATGTAAAAACATTACTTTTGGTTTATTTCTTCTTTTTTGACTGTTTTAAACACCAAGAGCCTCATAGAAATAATCTGACTGAAAAGGAGATAAATAAAAAATTGGCTTGCACAAATTAGAGCTGGATGAACTTGGAGAATTATCAGTAACAATGGTATTAACTAGATGAAATTTTGGATTTGCTGATCTTGCTGCTCTTTATGACTTCAAATTTTCTCTGAACATGCTTGTTTTTTAGGGGGAAGTTTTACCACCCACCTATGAGTGATGGAGTGAAGACAAAAGTACACAGCATTGGCCAAAATAAAAGATTGTTCTCTCTCAGGTAAGGAAAAACACTGAAATTTTTCACCTGTCTGTTCTCAGTTTTCCTGGGTTTGAAATCAAATGTCAAATATTATTGTATTTGGTCTGGCAAAACAAAACGGTTTTGCATATTTTCTGATCACTAAAACAAATATGAGTCATTGAGAGCGATGTTTTCTCACCCGTCTTTTCCACTGCCTGGGAACTGCGTGCCAGCTCCGTTTTCCCATGTGATGAAGTCCTTTGTGCCAGCTCCTTTGTCCCAGGTGATGAAGTCCTTTGTGCCAGCTCCTTTGTCCCAGGTGATGAAGTCCTTTGTGCTTATGTGCAGAATATTTGGTAGCTGTATGAACTGCACCTTTGCTGGGATGGCTTGCACTGAGTTTGGGGGCTTTACACTGCTCTGTGGCCAGGAGACCTGACTCTGAAGGCAGACTGTGCTGTCATCCTCCTCACTAGCAGTCTGACTGACACCCTTTGAAAATCATTTAAATGCTGCAAAACAGAAACCAGACTATGACTGGACCCCAAATAAGTTCATAAGATTCATGTATGCAGTTATTTTTTTATTAATTCAAGGGTCACATCTGCTGAAAGTTGAAGTCCCCACAATATTCTAAGTCACTGCCTCAAGGTGGGCATTTGAAGTTCTCTTCCTGATATGTTCATCAGCCTATATAATGCTTGTTGAGCTCATCYAGTGCTGTTTACAGGAAGCATCTAGTCCATAGATGAGAAATTATTTGTATTCTYTTTTGATTAAAAATGAAGTCCATTTTATTGGAGACATTTTCCATCACATAAATCTATGAGTAAGTGTATAGGAGTAAAAAAGAAAAGTAAAAATAAAGCTAAAAGGAAAAGAAGGACATAAAGAAACTTTTTTTTAAACTCAGCAGTTCATGGGAAGAAGATTGGGAACTCTGATTGGGTGTAGGGGACAGTTAGAGGGAATTTTTTGCCAGAAAAAGCTGAATTTCTATCTCATATTGAAAAAGATATCTGACAAGAGGAGGTGGCATCAAGACTGGAAAGCTGGAAAAAATACTGCATGGATAAGTTTGAGAAAAYTGGAGAGCATTCCCTTTTGGAGACACCTTTCTTAGGAGCAGTGTAATCTTCTTATTGGAAGCCCAGAAGTCCAAACTATGTACCAAAACAGCAGCCTTTAGGTCRAATAAATGAGGACTAAAGTCATGTCAGCAATCTGTGTCCTCCTGTGGGAACCAGCCCACTCTGAACACCRTGCACTTACCAACCTCCATTCTTGTCTGAGTCACATGGCCCCAGGTCATTTCAAACAGCCCAGAACCTCAGCTGGTATCAGCCAACAGCGGCCTCTGATAGTTCACACTCTGTAAACACACTAAAAACAGCACACAGAACCCAGGAGAAGAAGATAACTGTAAGAGAATCTGTTCCACAAACTGGGCACCAAGGATGCTTCCAGCCATTCATTGCAACYATAACATGATTAATCTGAAGGCATTGATTTGGAAATAAGCAGGCACAGAACATTCACATCTAGTCACTACGAGCAGTTGCACATAATTCAGCCTGGAGAAACTTGCCTTTAGAAGTTTCCCTACAGCAATTACAGTATAACATATGAACTCACCTCCAACAGTAGTGTTGGAGTAGTCTATTTATGGGGTGTGATAAGTACAAACTTCCTTGAAACTATGCTTTGACTGTGGTTGTCCACCCTTTCCTTGCCTTGTTTTCATGAATGCAGGCCACTGTCGCTCTGTACTTCTTGTCCACCTTTATTGTGCCCTGACAAAGAAAGCTGCAACAGACTTGACAAAGAATAATGTTCATCACAGAGTTTTCAGCATCCTCAGATTTACATGTTTATGCCCTAAGGAAAAAGTAGAAATACTTTGGGGAATCACTGTAACATCTACAACTTTGCAATTCAGAGCAATTTTGGGGGGAAGCAGAGAAAAGTAGAAAGGAAGAGTCAGGCAGAAACTCATTCATCTGTGGTAGGAGCTTGAACATGATTTTCCACTCCTTATTCCCAGCTCCCATTCAGATGTCATTGAGACCAGTATGAAGAGCAATATTTGGTCTGGTTCTGCAGCCTGTCCTAGAGGTGGTCAGGGTAGGAATAAAGCAATGGGAAGAAAGGGGAAGGTATCTTAGGAAGGAGCCATCTTTTTGCCTCTCCATGCACAGTGCCTGCCATTCTATCATGTGCAAACAAATTTTACTGGCACTGAGATGAATTTTTTCTTTTTTTTTAAGTTTCAAGGATTATATCTGGGTATAAGGAGTGTGGTTTGGTGAGGCCAATTAAGCAGTTTCTGTAATATCCACCTTCCTTTCCAAAGACCATAATGGAAGGAAGGATTGCAGATTTGTGAAGAGCAACGCCATTCCATGGAAAGAGAGAACATGTCTTGGTGTGCCACCTATAACGAGAAAGGAGAATAGCCACAAACRAATATTAAAGCATCTCCAATGCTGAACCAGAATGGTAAAAGGAAGTAATATAAACTTACTTCATCAAGTAGGATTGCTCAAAAAGGCAGGCTCATAAATTTGAGTGATTCCCATATATACTCTTATTCCAGWGGAAAGGAACCATGGTGTCTGAGTAAAGCTCAGCTCTTTTTTCAAGAACTGCATGATTAAAATCTCCCATTATGGCCAAGTTCTATGCTTTGGACAATCCTGCTTAATTTGTTAACACAGAGTTTGTCTTTATCTGCCTGGATCTGCAGCTGATTCCCCAACAATGCCTGTATTCTTGTCCTTTGTACTATTGCTCGAACTTTCAATGCATGTTTCCTGCTGCATTCTGAACATCTCAGTGAGACATGAGACATAATTTCCTTCACCTTTTTCCCTCTTGTTGTTTCCTCCTCTTGCTCCTGAACAAGCTGTGCTCTTTGGCATTAGTATTCCAGTCACATACTCACATGACTCTACCCTACCAAGTTTCTGTTATGTCAATTAAGTTGYAATTTTGATCTTGCTTTAAGTGTTCTGGCTCCATTGTGTTTATTTAGATACAGTTTACATCAGTCTAGAGAATYAGTTGTTTTGTTTCTTTTTTCTTCCTTCTATGACCTTTTTTTTAAGAATCACAGTTTTATGTTTTTCAGCTTTTTTGTTTAGGCCAGTGTGGCTCACACTTACCTGGACATACAYGTCACCAGCCTGACAGGATATTTTAGCATATACCAGATCAGATTAGCAAATCTGTGCTGAAGTTTTTTCTTTGCAAGGTGGAGCCCATTTTTTTCTCATCAGTYCTTCCCACCTCATCATGGAAATGCATGGCTGTGATGAGGTAACTAAGATATTCCTTCCCATTCCCACCCTTACYTGCATCTCTTCATGCAGACATTAAGATTCTTTGTCCAGGTAGAAAATGCAATCAGAAGTGCTTCCAGGCCTCTCTATCTTTTCACCAAAGAAACCTCYACCTCACAAAACCCACAGTGACCCCTCACTGTCACAGGGCCACTTGGYTGCAGGAGGCTGAAGTAACCTCTAATTTATTTAGGAGAGAGACAAGAAGACCCAGGACTTTGTGCAAAACTGAACTGTACCTGGACTCTAATGAAATGCAATGTAATGTTATTAATGAGATTGACCCTGAAATGCAAAACCAAGAAAATAATTGGACTGAAATAGACAATTGAAAATCTCTTAGTCTTGCATCTGTAGCCACAGTAGGATCACCTGTATCAAAACTGTTCAGAATAAGAGTTGACTGACCATACTTTTAAAAATAGCYAGTAACAAGACACTGCATATACTGTTCTYCAAGTTCAGTCARTAGACTTAATCAATCTAATTGATTTTTCAAAAACCTCTACCTTATTTAATAATTWTAATATGTTTTTCCAGCATTTACATCCCCGCAGCCCTCCACATTTGTTTGTGAAGATGATTGCACTAGCAGTGATAGCACAAACAGACTTTTCAGTAAGCAAAAATCATTAAATATTTTGGCCTCTCTAGAGCTGCATTTTGGTACAATCATTGGTGCTCATGGGGAAGTTCCTATAACTTCAACTGTATTTGTGCATGTTCTGTAGAGCACTGAGAAATTTCTTTCTCAGRAGCTTTCTGCCTACCCATTTTTAAAAGCACTTCTCTGTGTTTCAAAATTAAATGTGAGACTGTTAAGACTTTTTATTTAATTAATTGTGCCGCATAGACCCAGACCTTTGAAAGATTMCCTAGAAGAACAAATGGATAAAATTAGAATGATGCAGATAACAAAACAGTTACTGSTCTCATCTGACCTCCTATCAATTATCTTGTGCTGTTTTGGCCTWTTTTGCCCATGCTAATTGACCTTGACTAATGTTATTTGTTTCTTGAGGCTTCAGCAACGTGGCTTCTCCACTGTCAGTGGTGTGSTTATACTGAAAGCCAGGCTCTACCTTCCTCTTGCCTTTTGCTGTGGACTTTGGTAGGAAATAAAAGGCTGTGTGATGGTCCCCAGCAGAGCTGACAGGTGAGCACAGCTGGGCTGGGAGCTGCTGGTGGGAGGCTCAGCTGTTTGCCCAGATCAGCCGCCAAGGGTGACTGTGTCCGTGACTCGGATGGGGCAAGGAAAGCAGTTTGCTAATCTGCAGAATAGCTCCTGCTGCCTGAGAAAAGGATGTGTACAGTAGTCTCAGCCTTATCTCCTTAGCCAGGTTTACACTGGTGTGACACTGCTGAACTTGGACAAGCAGTTCCTGATTTACTCTAGGGCGAGGGCAGAACCAGGTCTGATTTTGCACCACAGCCCATAGAGATAACCCAGCTCTCCCTGGAAAAAATCTTGTGTGTATTTAATATATATACTTCAATATATGTAAGCATATTTATAGCCTTTCCCCTCGTTGTGAGGATATTTTGGATCTTTCTGGTACCTCTGGATATAAAACCTTTCTGAGCCGAATCCAGGACAGATAAATCATGACTCCGGTATCTTTCTCCTAGGGTAGCCTGCCTAAATCACTGCCACATTCCTCCCATAGTAGTCGCTTAAAATTAATAGCACATGCAGAGGAAAAACTAACCCCTTTGACGTCACTCCCGAAATGAGGAAACATAAACAGAAAGGGTTTCTCGGCGGCGCTGGCAGCACGGCGGGGATTGGTCTGCGCCGCGCTGCGCGCCCGCGGCTCCGGCAGCGCCTCCCAGCCCGGCCGGCCTGCGCTGCCTCACACGGGCAGCACTGCAGCAGCCTCGCAGCCCTCCGCCGGGCGCTCCGCTGCGCTCTCCTCCCGGGCCTTTTCGCTTCTTAAGGTGGTCTTATTGGCTGGGTTGGGGGACTTGGGGACGTTTGCTTTCCTTCTTTTTTTTTTTCCTTTTTTTTTCCCCCTCTTTAAATTTTTTTTTTTTTTTTTTTTTTTTTTTTTTTTAATTATTATTATTTTTGTTTGCTGTCATTGCTTACTTCTATTCCCAATCCTGGATGCAGTTGCTGGATTCTGCAGTACAAGTCTTCATGAACAAGCTGCACCGCTCAGAGATTTCACGGCATTCAAAGGTCACAGAACTGCCACTATGGTTAAATGTCTTGTTTAATGGTTGAGGTATGTACAGCAAATCTAAAAGAGGCAGCATGATTGTTTTTTGAAGGGGAGCTAAAATTGTGAGGGGGAGAGGGAGATAATACTATTATTTAGTGGRAAAGATTTTTACTGGTGATTGTTACTACAGCAACCGTTTTTTGAATTTCCTCCCTTTTTCTCTTTATTCAAAGTAGATGAAAAATTTAAGTTGTGTTGATTTAACCATTTGATGGTTACAGAAGATAGCAAAATTATCTCTTGTGATAGTCCTTTCTGACCCCACTGGGGAAAGTGGGATTGATTTTTCTATATGTTTTCCTATTGCTCTGTGGCAGGAGCGGAGAACAGGGACTTGTCTGGCTTAGATGAAGGGAGAAGAAAACAGAAACTTGTTTCTATCCTGAGAGGGCTGTGAGTTTTTCTGAGACTTAGGGTAGAGGGAGGAAGAGTTGGAAATAAACAGGTCAAGCAGAAAAGAATATCGGCCTCATTTTCAGGAGTACATGTACTGGGGGTTTTTTTGCTTTTAAATACATGCTTAGATTGCTTTACTTAGTTTGGGTTCAGAAGTTCAAAATTAAAGAAGCAGCCTGAGCTTTGACTTAAGACAGATCCCCACTGGGAGTGGGGAGAGCTGGTCATCTTATATCAACAYCAGTTTTCATACAGCTTTTGCTACCTAAACGGAGAAAAGTGGAAATTTGCTCAGGAGTTGAGATGTAACCTGGCGTCTGTTTGATAGCATATAGCTTCAATTCATGTTTGAGCCAGGGATCTGTCTTGAATGAATATTGCAGCATCACAGTGGGCAGTGTGTGCTGCAGTAAATGAAAACAACTGCTGCCATCAAACTAACATTGTTTTCAAGAGCGTGATTCTAAATTATAAGAGGAAGAGCCACTTGTCAGAGCTTGTGTGTGTGTGTGTACAAATAGTCTTAAAAATAACTCCAGCCAACACAGGAGACTTCTGTTGTTAATTGGATTAATATACAGGTATGTTCAATAAGCAGCAGTCTTCCTATTTTTCTGATTTGTGGAAAGAGACTTTTGATAGCTCTGTTTGAAATGTTGCTGTAGATATAAATCCTCTGCAATTTGAAAAATATTTCAGTTTAACTTTAAAAATTATACCTAAACAACCAATATCTCTAACTAGSAACTGAACATGAGCACACCTGTCTCCTGCAGTGCATAACCCCATAGGGTTAAAAAAATTAACTACACTAGGCTGAAGCATGCTGGCTTCAGGACTGCAAAAATATTAGCTCTGAAATGCAGAGGATGTGCTATGTGCTGTGAATGGACAATTGCTATTCTGCAGTGCCTAGTGGGAAAACAAGGACTTTGTGTATTGCAAATGCATAACTGCAGCTCCTCCATTTCCTTTGCTGTATCTTCACTGATGACTGCAGAAACAAAGAGGTTTGTCACAGATAAGCTCTTTAGTGCCCCATCTCTTTGAAGATGCTGGAAGATATTTTCTCATGTCATCCAACAACCCAAAGTCAAGCTTAGTTGGGTGAACTGYTATTCTGTAATCTCCATGTCATTCTCTCCTCCTCAGCCCTCCACAAATTCTTACTATGTGAACTGCCAGCTGTTTTCAAAAAGAACTACTTCTCCAGGCTCAAGTTCAGAATGGCTAATATAGACTGGTCAGATGATTAATTTGTAAATTAACTGAGACTGTGTCTCAGCATATAGAGACTGTAACCTGTTCTGTAAGGAAAAATCCTGTAGCTATATGAATATGTTCAAGTTTCCAAAAGACAACCTGTAAGATATTTGCTTATGATAATTTCTGAGAATRAAATTATTGACCTCCTGTGATAAGCAGTTTTTAGAGAAGCTTTGTTTCTAAGCTCTCTGTCTACATGTTGGTGCATCTGTGTTCCATAGCAATTRCTAKTGGTGGTACTAATAGAAAATATGGTAAGTGGAGTTCAGCTGAGTAAATGAGTTTTACTGGTTTAGTAACAAAAGTTTATCGGCAATATTTCCTCTGAACAATCTCAATYCAACATCTAGAAAAAATACAATTTAAGGTTGGCTTCTCTGCAGTGGATGATACTGACTGATTTACACTCACATTGTCTCAAAAAATTGTGTATTGCAGAAGTTTCATGGGCTATGAATGGCTGCTTCCCCTGAGTTTATTTCCATAGGGTGGACAGGAGTTGTCACCAAGTGAAGTTGTCACCATCAGAGCAAGGCACACTCTGCTGAGCCTAATCCAATGAACTGCAGATAACTTTTCAAAATTGTAAAATGTTTAATTGTGTAAAATAGTATATAAATRTATCATTATAACAGCAGCTCTCCTTTCTCCCTATTTATGTCATTTTTCCTTTTGAAAGTAAGCCCTCTGCTTGCCCTTACCAGGCCTCTAGGTAAGTCATGGTAGCAGACTGATTTTCCAGTGTCTTCATTGCAAGTATGATGTTTATTTGAGACTTTTGATTATATGTGATTCCTTTTCACTCATCACACTGTTCTTCTACTAATAGCTAAAGCATATTTTAATGAGAAATGGTGTCATTAAAAACCATTATCATTATTCTATTATCAKAGAATACCAATGAAAATTGGTATTCTATGATACATATATGATTTTCCTGTAATTTTTCAATCTCAGGCAAAAATCTGCTCTTGTACTGGTAGTTTCTTTCATAGGAGCTGTATGAAGCAAAAATGCCAGCTACTAACCAGGCCATTACTGTCAACAGAGTAAAACCTGATTCATCTCTATTTAATCMTAAGAAATATTTGAGAYTTAGCCTCTCCTCAAATCAAGGCAGATATATGGCCAAAAGCTCTTGATGAGATTGGCTCTGGTTTCTGGTCTAACAGAAAAACAATTTGTTTGGTGCAGCCAGGAAGATATCCTATGTAAATGGGAATTCTTAGCTACTCAGTRTTGTTCATCATCACATTGTTACTCCATTTTCATGCTTGAAATTATTACAGCATTCCATGTGCTTGTCAGGGTGAAAGTGAAAGGGACAGCTGTGGTCCCACTAGCTGCCAGAACAAAATTAAGTCTTTTGTMATGAAATGATGGCTCAGTATTCTTCCTCTCACATCCATGTTGGGTAGAAGATGTCGGAACTGTGAAATKCATCTTTCTTGTTCCTCAGCCAGCAAGCTGGCTTATTCCTGCAGGGACATCAGTTCTTACACTTCCAGTGAAACACTGGCTTCACCTCTAGTGGGAAATTTGCACTATTCAGTCATGAGCTTAAGGATGTAGAATTCATGTTATTTAGAGTTTGATGACACAGGGAAACAGGTGCAGCCTGAGTCCAAAAGAAGTTCAGRAGTTCTGATGCTTTTTCTCTCTCTGGCCACCACAAGGTGCATCAGTTTTGGTACCTTAAGGTGAATAATGCTGAGAAGATGGGTCACAGTGCCAGGTACCACAAATGCAATCAGATGAGGATTGCTAGCAAGATTTTGTGTTTCACAGTGAATGAGTGGAAATAAATCCCATGCCCTCTGACAGCAGTAGCAGTTTTCCAGATCTGAAGTGTTAGCTTTGTATAAATACTAGAGAGATAGAATGCATCTTTTTCATTTAAGACAATTTAACTGATTAATAGAATTTGAAAATGCAAAGTCAACTTCTGCAAGGTTTTCTTTGCAAAAATAATTCTTCTGTATCATCCTAGAAACTGTGGAGAACTGTTAAATTTAATTTTTACTGTTATTCTTACTACAGTGCCATTCCAAAAAACTGCATTAGAGAACAATATCTGAAGCTCTGAACCCTGTTGTTTCTGTTATCCTGTAACAGATTGTGGGATTCAGAAGATTTATTGCARGGGTTCACAGTGCTTAGGTCAGGGCTAGTGATGGCTGTCTGTTCTGAAGCCTCCAATTTTTAAAAGTAGAAAATTCACAAATCAGAGCCAGATGAGACAGAATGGAGTGTATTCCCAGAGGCCAGACATCAGTGACAAAACTGTAAGTGAAAAGTTTGTGACAGAGACAATTCTCAAAAACCAGCAGGCGAGTGAATTCAGCATTTCTTTCACASACATTGARCAGTGTGGTATCATCAGTCCATTGATGCAGTRATTTTGATATRCATTTGTCACTWGTTCTGTTCTTTGAAAAGTGGAAAGTCTAGGGCTATCATGAAAGTGTGTAAASAGTGTCAAAKGAGAGAAACTGATGAAAGGGTCCTRTTGAGTTGTATTATTTTATTCTGTTCTTTCTTCCAGTAGGAGCTGTGAGTGAGGATGGATAAGAACTCAGTTTAGCTACTTATTTAAGTCACTAAGTCTTGTGGTGGCATATGATATTCTTCTGCTAGCTTGCTGTCCAGCCAAATAAGACATCCGGGTTGCCCGGCTGGATAAACATAGCTGATGACCTCTTCCTTTTAATAGGTGGGCATGAACAGTTATAATTCTCCCAGTCACACTCACAGACAGATTTGTTACATTTTAGCTAATGAAGAATTGCCCTGAGTGACAAGGGACAAGATTCACTTCTCTCCGAGCAGGTTATTTTTTAAAAAGTAGAAACAAATATTTAGAAGGAAACAGTTGCAGAGGCATTTTTTTTCTGTAGCTGGTAGGTTTGTATTAGTTACCCACAAAAATTTCTGGTATGAGAAAACTCACCAACTAATACCTCACTATGGTGTGTGTTAATGCTGGCAGTGGAAAGTTTTGAAAAGAAGAGCAGAGAATCTCCTGTCAAATTAAGTTTAGCTAATTGTCACAGTTGCATAAATGCACACTTGTGGGGCAACTGCTGTCAGGACCTGTGTACAATTTTCTGCATAGACAGCAGAGTCTATGATACTAACCCAACCTGTATGTAGGAAAGGTGTTTTGAAAAGGATGGCCATTATCTTTCAAAGAATAAAGCAGGGGGTAGGCATGCTTTGACTGAATATGCAGCAACCCAAGAATGGCTTAGAGAAATATACATCTGTAAAAATTAAATTAAGAAGCACCAACTTAAGTAGAAGGCTCCCAGAGGATGGTATTGATCTGMTGTGTGATCAGTTCTGCTGCCATTGGCAATAGCCCTTTATTGCTTCTGAAAGAAAGGATACACGTGCTCATGTTCTTATTCTTTCTSTTCCCCCCTACACAACTTAGCACACCTCCTACAGGGCATGTAAAGACTGGCTAGGAGCTGGGGCTTGTCCTAATATGGGGTGGCAGAGTTACCATCAAGTGGGCAAGGATTCATCCCTTGGTGAGAGAGGTGTGGTTCCCCAGGTGGTTCCTGTGCAAACAAACATAAATTGACCTGAAAGGCCAGTTTTTTGAGAACTTTCTCAAAAATTCAGCTGTCACCCAAAGAGTATAGCTATTTTCCCCTTTATGTACAGTGATCTGTGCATAGAGTGACAACTGGGACCTCTGCTTACACAGCCCCAGAGGACATCATCTGCTCCCTATTTCTGTGGAGGAACACACATGCAGCTGCATGCTGAAGTGCACTCAAGATGGGCAACACCTGATACTTGGTTTTGCCTTTTCCTTAACTCTCCACTTGGCTTTAGACCTCTGAGAAGGTTAGACAGAATGAGAGACTGGTGCACACCAGGCTGCTGGGGTGGAGGAGAAGACCTCACATAGACACCCAGAGAGAGAGGAAAACAGATGAATGACACCTTCATGGAGAAAGCAGACTTCTGGCTTTGTGTTAGCTGAAAACCATGTTGAAACAGACCATTTTATAGGGCTCTTTCTGTTTCAAAATTTGGAATAAATATGACTTAGCCCTGTCTGACTTATGCAGAGTGATTTTTGTTTTACACACTGCCATAACATCTGAGTGTCTCTTAATAACAATGTTCAAGTAGCATCAGAATGGCCATCATAAATGTAACTAGGCAGTCTATCTCGAGTTTAATCAATATGGTCATTAGAAGACTGTAGGACAACCAGGAAAACAATAATTAGTGATTAATAAAGAAGAACTTTCACTCCTCTTTTTCCTTCAGTGAAGGAAAGAGAGGAGATTTCCACATTCAGTGCTTGGGAGGACAGTAAGTTGCTTTCTGCTTTAGCAGCTCTGAGAACACTCATTTAAAAATGCTTGAAAATGCCCTTACAATACTAAATAAAATTATCTCATTAAAAAAATAATTTTCTTGAGCAAACTGCAAGTATCAGCTAGAAAGATACAACTGGAATGCATTTCTTCACTAAGCAAATTCCTCCAGTGCACAGTTGGTTGTTTTACTGGGACTGCTTTGAAAAGCAGAACAACTAAAAGATAAAAACAAGACTCAAATTGGAGTGCTGAATGAGAGTGTAAAAAGCCATTATTCCAATGAGTTCAATAAGACTCCATCGAATTATATCTGTGAAAGATCAAACACACTGAGCTTTCAGGACTAAAATGTGTTCCTTCTCTTCAATGTTAGATCAAATTTTAGATTCATTAACCTTGCATCATACCTGTTTCATACCATTTTTCCACAACTTCCTCAGCACTATGAAACCACAGGGCTGCTTTTCTGGTTCCACAGAAGCTGTGATGCACTCTCTTCTTTCCATCACACTCTAATTCCCCGTTCCCTACTTCCCTTTCTCACAGAAAATAAATATTTACCAGATTTTATTTGAAATCAGATCCCTACATTTAATTTTTAGTTTATGTGCTAGCATCTGCAAAACTTTATATATTTGTAATACAGAAGGGGCTGATGTTGCTTGTTTTCAGAACAGACCATGATCTGTTTTAAGGACACAGCTATGYAAGTAATATTTTTAAAAGCTGAGGAAAAACAGGAAAATAGCAATTTTGTTTAGGAACCAACATGTACTGTGCTGTATCACAAGAAAATTTTTGTGCAGTAGGATTGTAACATGCTGTCTCTTTGAACCATGAAACTATAACTATGGCAATCTTATCCACTAYCAAAGTGTAGCCTCTGCAATAGGATGGTAAMAAACACCRGTGCAACATGAGAACATTGAAGGAAGTTCATCCTCTATCATCATCAAAGTTGATAGAAATGGCCAGGCTTTCTAAAAAGCTATAATTCACTTTAGTCTCTAAATGAAATGGCTGGATCTGAAAAACTGTTGTGTGTTAGAGGTTACCTGGGAAATGTTTYCCATTTCTACCTCAGATAGACAGCAGTAGCCAATAGCCAATAGTTGTTAGTGCTTTCAAGAAGGTGTGGATGAAAAGATTCAAGGTCTTTCTCTGCTTCTGTCATCTTTCCTGAGGTGGATGACCACTGCAGTGTCCCCTTAGGGCTGAGCTGTGTCTTTGTGGGGCCTTGCAGAGGCAGCCCCCAGTCCATGTCCCACCTTCAGCCCCAGAGTGGAGCTCGAGCTTCCACCCTGCTGAAGGGGCACATAAAAGTGGTTTCGGGCAGACTTTTACCTGCAGCTCCAGGAGATCTGTCCTGAACCCAAGAAACTTTTCTGATGGGTGTTTTTGTCAAATGAGTGCCTTCTTCTGAACAACTTTTGTACCAATGAATTGTTGTTCTTAAAARGAAAGCTCAGATATATTTTACAGAGGGAGAAAAATAATCTCACCACTCCTGCAGAACATCCATCTCTCTTGTGAGGGCTGAGGGGTGCAGGGACATTATTTTGGGTGCCTGCTTGTGGGCAGAGGAGAGTGACAGATGGTTGGTTTAAATGCTCTACAAGGTCTYGTCCAACTCTGATGATTCTGTGAAGTTCTGGTGACCATCCAGTGACCATTTGGAAATGTAGGCTTAGTTTTTATTTTAAAACGCCTGAATTGAAAGCTCAGAGATCTCTGAAACCTTTAATTTCCAAATGTTTCAGCAATCCTCACTCTCCTACCAATAGATTTAGTCCTACTTCTGCTTCTTATTTTCAAAATAAGTGGGGAAAAAAAAATCAGCAATCCATGCTTTATTTATAGGATCCCTATAGTGCTGAATAGATTATTTCTGCATGAAGATTTGCTTGTAGAGTTCACTTTTTTTTTTTTTAACTGTGAAACACATTTGCTTTAAAAAGAGGTTTTCATACAGGTTGTTTATTATTATTATTATTATTATTATTATTACTATTATTATTATCATCATCATCATCATCATCATCACCCCTTCCCAAATTCAGGCCTTCAGGGCTTCTCTACCAGAGCAAAGGAGTATGGGATTCTGCTTGGGTTTTTATTTTTTGCTTGAACACCATAGCAAACATTGTTTCAAATCCAAGAATATGACAAAGGGAGGATTATAATGTTTTGATATGTCAGCTGATCTGAAAGCCTTTTCGGGGGCAATGTCACAGGTATGTGGACCACCCATATGTATGCAGTATGCCACTGCAGCTTGGTCTCACTACCTTAGAGTTTTTAAACTGGTGTTCATGGTTTTAGAGCATCACTTGGACAGTAGTTTTTTTTGAAATTTAATCATGTTTACTACTAATGCGAACAAGCTTGAGCTGACTTCTGCTATTTTCTAAGTATTCATGAAATTTCTTTCACCTTTCTCAAAATATAAAGTTAAATCATTCAATGTCAATTTGTGCTCGGCATTGCACCTTGTTATGATAAAAATTTGCCAATAAACAAACCAATTTACAAAATGTCTCAGAAGGTCCTGATGTTTAAGACATAGAAAATAATTAGCAGAGAGCTCTCAGTGCTTTCTAGCCACACWTTAATTGTCATCTGTTGACAATACTTTGACAGTTCAACTTCTTCAGCTCTGACTTTAGGAGAATTTCAGAAGCCTCTGAGGTAATTTCTCAGTTTCTAGAGACATTTTCTGAAATACTATATTAAAAGGGCATTTCTCCTTCGTGAGTCTGCAACCCTTATTTTCTCCTGAGAACACTTGTCTTAAAATGATATTTTCACCACACTGATTTATAGGTTCTGGCATGGGAAATAATGCTCTTTCTCCTAGTAGCAGAGAGAAAATTGGTCACAATCTGATGTTAACAACTTCATTACTTAAACTGTTCTACACTTTATTAAGTTCAACACAAGCAAATCTAATGCCTTTGAACCAGGGAGTTCTTGTCCATGTTGCAAAAACACAAGACATTAGTTAATTTATAAAGTAAGAACAGTTAGTCAGTCTCTGTAGCAAACTGGCATCCAAATTGTGATACCACTGAGTTCTGCAGAGAAGTGCCACTTGAGTGCAGCAGAGAGAAAAAAATTGGTTTAGCTAATTTACATTAAAACATTAAATATGAATAATACTGTCAATAGAGTTTCTCTTATGGTTCTTCTTGGGACATGAGATTCAACACATTTTACCCTCATGTCTGACACACTACATATTTGTCTGCACTGGCAACAAATTAAGTGCAATGTAGAGAATGATAGGGTGCTTCTGAGATATAGGATACTGTGGATTTCAGTGACAAGCAGAACAGAAAAGCTTTTATGGAGAGTCAGCCCACCACCAGATGTTTCTACCAAGTCACCAGTGGTGCCATGATTTTGGTCCCTTAAATTGCCCTCACTGCTTTTTGGAGTCAAGYACTTGCTGAGCACAGAGGTTGCTTACTAATTAATGTCCCTCTGCAGCTTGCCCATGAACCTGGAGCAGTTCCTTCCTGCAGCAGCTGGAAGAGGAGTTCATGGAATCATGGAGTAGGTCAAGTTGGAAGGGACCACAGTGGTCAYCTGGTCCCTGGCTCAAGCAGGGTCATCCTAGAGCACATGGCACAGGRTTGCATCCAGACAGCTCTTGAACATCTCTGGTGTGGGAGACTTCACAATCTCTCTGRGCAATCTGTTCTGGTGTGCATTGGAAAGTCAGTTACGTAAAGAGGGTGGCCTTCATTTTAGCCCAGGCAGATATGAAATTGTGTCAGCCTAAATTGTGACATTACTGTATGTGGTATAAGAAATTAAAAGGCTTTTTTCATGTTTCATGCATACAACGGCATTCACTATTCTCAGAGTCCAGTATAAAAAGCTGTAATGAAAACCCTCATATAGACAGAGAATGTTTCCAAACACTCTGAATAAAGCCAAAATTGGGGGGGATTGTTTAAGAGAGGCTTTACCATTATTTGTTTTACAAATAGAGGCATAGGAAGAGTTTTAGTTTGACTTGGTCACCCCAAGAGTTGTACTTTAAATGAAGATTCTTTTAGGGGCCAGATTCAGAGTTTTCAAACTTACCCATTTCTTTAAAATGTTTTGGGAAGTTAATTTTGAAAAGTGTGAGCCTTCTGTCCATATTTTATATTGTATTCACAGCAGCTGCTTTGTACTTCTAAAAARTTATCTTCTTACTTCATTTAGGGATAAAGAATCTTTAACTTATTTTTAAAAATTGAAATATCAAAGGAAAAATATTTTTTATCCTCTGATTGTGAACCATGGCAAGTACACTGTCCTTCTGGTCTGTGAGCAGAGTTACAGGCAGTGGATGCACTGTGCTGCAGGCAGGCTTCARAGGAAGGTATAGCCTCATCTATCAGAAGATGTCAGAGGCATTTCTGATTGTGACTGATAAGAGAGAAAGGCAAGCAGATATGGTCTCAGAGACTCTGTCTCCCAAATAAGAACATGATATCATGTTCAGACTCATACCAAATGAAATGCTAGCCTAGGAAAAATTGTATTGAGCTAAGAGATTATTTAAGGCTCTTGCTCTCTGTTGCAAAGTGTGTTGCAGTAGCAGTRGAGTATGTAAAAGGTAAGTCAGATCAGTAACAGCCATTTAAGTAAGACACCTGTATTCCCCACAGGTAGAAATGCAGATGTATTAAAGGTTTCTTTCTGGAAATGGCCTCTCTCCCTGTCTTTTAAAAGTTGGAGACTCAGGCTTTCATCATTCCATATTTTATAACTCAGAAAATATTTTTTTATTAACTCAAAGATCATTTCGTGTTTAAGTACAATACTTAGATTTTCTTTCTTTGTGAATCCAGTAATTTGAMTGCAGAACAATTAAACATTTGTTTAAGCAGTTTATGTTGACAGGGTTTTCTACTATGGAAATTTGTCATTTCATAAAATAAATAATTTGTTATGGCAAATTGCTCTGTGTAGTAGGGATTGGGAGTTCTTGAACTGAGRATAGAATGGATTCATGTATCTATTTGATTTTTACTATTTAAAAAAAGTAAAATGAAGTGTTCAGTTCACCTACCATATGCACCCTGAGTACAAACTGTACCCATCTCCCTCTGAACCCAAAGCACAGACTTGTTGCAGCAGGCAGGGTGGAAACCTCACATACCTTGGAGCTCTGTTTCCTGTAGGCAGCCCCACAGCAGAGAATGCCAAGTGGAGTGATCCCATAGCTCTGCTAGGAGTRCAGCTTCCCTCAGCATCACTGGGCACAGCACAGGCTGTGAGCAGAATCTTCCACAGAGAATTTGTTATCTCTGACCCAAAAGCCCCAGCTCTGTTTCCCATTGTGTGGGCAGGGTGAGGGCAGATAGGGAGTGAAAGAGGTGGAGGAAGAAGAAATGAGAAAGGGTGGATACAGAGAATGATAGGGGGAAAAATGCACTCTATCTTGCTATCTTAAACATCTGTAATAATGCACCTTTCTCTATCTGATATTGACTCTAAAAGCGCTGATATTAAGTCTATATCAGCACTGTTTCTCCTTCTTTCCATCAAGGCTTGATCTTTTGACCCCCTCCAGTATTTTCACACAAGTTGTTCATARAAWAATTTAAWGTGTTAAACATCAGGGTTCTCAGGGGCTTGGGTSCAGTTTTACACAGATTTCTTTACTGCAATGGGCTGTGTGTCTTTGSTGACATAAAGGCTGTCTCCAGCATCAGGATAAAGATTGTATAGGAGACATCTCTGTGAAATTTCAAAATTAGCAGCTATGAAACTGAGGATTATCATATTCCTCAACACTTCCCTTTCCAAGTGCAACAAATATTTCTACCAATATTTCCAAGAAACCATCACATGTTTAAAAGAGAGTAATTGAGACTACAAATCAAATATAACAGCTACCACAGTCCTAGTTTTTACAGTACTGGAAAGTATTCACCCTTGAGGATGAGGGACAAAACAGAGAAAAACCTGAGAAGGCTGTTGGAAATGTAAAGATTTGCCTTTTAGGAACAAGAAACAATGAGGATCACTATTTATACACTCCAGAATATCTTTTAACCTCAATGGTTCACCCTGTGACATCTCATTACATGCAATTATCTGGACTGTTCACACAGACTTTGAGAATTTGTTACACACTTTTATTTGATACATGAAATAAAAGTCATTATGACATTACCTGCAAAGAACGTGTTTCACAAGAGCAATAATATGCTCATTGTTTTTCTTTTTTTTTTTTCATATGGAGAACTGTGATTTTAAATACTTTGAATGTTTTAGATCTTTAACAATGTATTTAATTATGTTAATAGCCTTGCATCTAGGAGTGTTTAAATCCTGAGGAAGTGCCAATGTCTCTGCAGGTTTTTACAATACCACTGCACAGTACCAGCAACTGATTTCTCAATCACTAAATCATCTTTATATAAGGCAATGGTTGCTTTGGAAAACTGGCAGAATATATCTATGGATTTGAAATATTTCTATAGCCTTCTAAATTTTATATCAGYATGAGAGATTTCAGCTATTAATTGTTTGTGAGTTATTAAATACAGAAATGAAAAAGAAATTAGGGTCTAACACAAACTCATAAGGTGAAAGTTCATGTCTGTGACTGGATACTTAAGCTGTCAAGGTATCCTGAAAAACTGCATGGTACAGAAAACTTGGTAGACATAAATTCTCTTTTTATACATGAAAGAAGACAACTGCTTGGTTTCATGGTAATCTTCCATATATGGAAGAGAGCTATGTTACATAAAGAAATTAGTATTGTTTCCAATTTTAGGATTCAGCTTATATCTAAGTCCAATAATAAGAAAAATCCTGCTCTCCCATTTTATCAACCAGGCCTTGCTGGTTTATATATTTTAAGTTCTGTGTTAATATTCTGGCAGCTATCTCTACTGCATTTTACTTTCAAGAGCCAAATACCGAACACTTTCTGGGATTACAAAGCCTTTGCCATATCTCCAAACAAGTATTTGTGCATAAATAAATGAATTTGGCAGAATTCTGGGTTTGGCATATATCTTGTTGTCACTAGCACATCAGCAAATCAGGCTATGCCTTTGWCTAGATTCCAGATTCCTAMTCATTCTGAGGAAATCAGTTGCCAGTTGAAGAAAAYTTGCCTACAGGCACCTGAAATTATTGTAACTAATGAAATAAGCCCTAGGAACTGTAGTAGTTGTTCTGATATTGTCACTTGGTTCTCACTTTAAAGACATATATTCCTCTCCCTCTGTTTCTGTAGTGGTTTTGTGCTTAATCCTCTGATGGCATCTTTCCCTTTAAGTGATTGCCCTTTGCATCTTCTTGGCACCAGGTTTATTTTCAGCAAGCTGTAGTCAGAGTGCTGGCAGCCATCCCAGGGAAGCTGCTCTGCCTCGGTGGCATTTGGTRCATGGGAATTCCAGAGTAAGGAATGGGCAAAGGTTACCACGTGTTTTACATCACCCTGAGAAACATCAAACTAGACTATTAGTGTTTGACAACAAACAATGCACGAGGCCTCCAGGCATTGTGGTCTGTCTGATTCTTTATTTTCCCTTTCCTTGCACCTCCACTCACACCAGCCACGTTGGAATATTACCTGTGCATTTTTCTWGTAGCATTCATGATGTCAGAAGTCCTCATAAAAGACGCAGCTTGRCACAGAATAATTTAAATGCTAGGAAATAGTTTAACACCCTAAGAAACAAACCAGTTGCTTAATARGATTTGGATAGTTGTACTCTCAGACTTCTCCTGGCCTTTGCTGTTTTAATATTTYCAGAGTGATTTCAGCATGGAACATATATATATGTTGCTAAAAAGAAACAGCTGATAGTTTCCACTGTTCCATTTCATCATTAACTTCTAGTTGCACTTCTGCCTGATGGAGGTTTAGCCTCCAGACCTGTTTAGCTATGTCTTCCACAGGCCCCTGAAAGCTTGTTTGGTGAATCAAGYGTGCTGCCTGTTTTGCTTGGCTCCAGACCATGCCTTGATGCATGGTTGTGCCTCACAGTGTGGGTGGCACGTCACCAAGATCACCAAATGGTGCCCCTGGTGACCTTTGCTTGCCCTCACTGGCTGTTCCTGGGAACAGCTCTGCCCATCACACGGGTGCCTCAGGTCTGATGTGCCAGGGTGTGTCACTGCTCTGTATCAGCTGGGTCTGCCTAGTGCTACTGAGAGGTTTTTGGGTTTTTCCTGATGGGACAGGTCCCGTACTAGTGAGTTAGAGTGCATGGAGAACATTGTTTGCTTGAATTTTGAAAAAAAAGTATATGCTCCTTTTATTTCATGATGACTCTTCAAAACTATTTTCTCCCTAAAATTTAAAGGTTTCTAAAATTGTATGAAGCTATCTGTAGGAAGATTTGTAGCAATACAAAAATACTCTAATTTAAAATGTATATTTATTCAAGTCAATATTATGATTAACTAGGCTAGCCTTCCAGACCTACTTAGAGATATCCTTATTAAATCTTTATAAATGGATTTGTTACTTACAGGAGRAGATAATTTAGAATTCAAATGGGAATTTTACATGAATGAACTGAGAATAACTCTTGTAAAAACAAACAGCACTAGGCATAGATTCATACTACAAGGAAAAAATTACYRATCTATAATATCTTTTTCTGGARCAACATGTAGGGAGTCTAAAATGYYGATTTTCAAGAACAGACTATAAACAAAYTACAAAAATCAGATGTAATAATAATATATCATCTTGCTACCTCTGGTTTTCTGTATGCATCATAGCCATGTTGAATTAGCATTTCCTGTAGCTGTTTGGGAGCACAATTTCAATACCAGTGTCAAATGACCACATGACAGTTTGTTAAGAGACCAATCCACAGGAGCCATCTATTACAAAGCCACAGGGCTTCCCTCTGCTATTCAGGTTCTGCAGAGTGTTTTCTTCTTGCTTCATTTGATTCATTATTTTTAAGGGTTGTTCTTACTGTGAACAAACTTTTGGGGTTTTTTTRAAATATTGTCTTATTTTAAGTGAAGGATGGACTTGARAACTGGCAGAAGAGAGTATAAATTCCAAGTAATTCATATCTGAAGGCATGTTTGCTACTGGAAAAGAGTGAGAAGGAAATACATGTGTGATGTTTGGAAAAAATAAGGGCAGTATATCCATATTTGAAAGTATGAATTTGTATTCCACAGGATCAGGAAGGAATTTTCAACCACCAGCACCAAGATGTGTGGTATCGAGATGTAAATAGACATTTTCTGTCTTTATGTGAATAAATCAATATTGCCCATTCCTAGAAATCTGATATCTGATTAAACACTGGACTGCTTAATTCTGACATTCAGTGCTATTTGACAGCTAAACCGACTCTACTCCTATATCAATATGGAAAATAAAATAACAGATCAATGTTTTTTAGATCAGTGAATTTTTCTATTGTGACAAAGCAGATTTTTCTTTTTTAACACCAAGTTTTGTCAAAGATTTCTGAATTATTTCATGGTATCATAGCAAAGTCTAGCTTTCCTTTAAAATGCAAAGCCAAAGACAGACCTGAATGAAAAGAAGGGAATATTTGTTTTCACTTTTCCCATGTTTTTGCTCCCTATGTATTTACTTGCATTGCAGGTATCCTGTTTCCCTCTTCCATCTCCATTGCTTTAGCTGCTGTGCAATCAAGTTGACACAGAGAGAAGGGCACTGCTTTGGTCATTTAATTGGAAACAAATGTCAAGTGTAGCAAGGGAAAGAGAAGAAGCAATATAAAAGCATACAAAAGTAAGATTTGATATTTGCATGGCTTAATTGTTGCATAAACTTATACCTAAATTTTTGTATATTAAAATGAGCTAARGAAGTACAGAACCTTTTCAGATGTAAAATTTTTTTTCAGTGATGTAGATGTTATCCTTTATATTTACTTCACAGCAAAAGCACTTTTACTCTTTTTGGGTAAATGCCAGKAATATCACTTAGGGAGAAGACAGAAGTAACATMCCTCYATTAACAAGTTTTCTGTAGCAGGGAGGTCCAAGCTAACATATGATTTCAATTAAGTGTAGRAACTAGCAGCTTTGCTTCTTTATCAAAACAATGCAGATAATTCAGAGTATTTTGAGGATAGTCTGGATTATGTCTGTTCCTGCTTTTATTAATCAGGTCAAATTATCTTTCAAAACATTTTATCCATTAATTCACATTCAATAAAGTACCCTTTTGCCACTGGGCATTCTAGGTCATCTATGCTTTGATATTTTTCTGGTWCATCCATTAGTATACTATTAGAGTTCAAAAGGAACACGGTAATAAATGTTTCAAATATAACATRTGCTTTCAGTCAGTATTTATGCTTTCAGAAGATGAATAAGAGTCCCATTTCTTATGATGTTCCAAATAATTGCTACCACAGGTAATTTGAAGGCCTGATTTTGTTTATGTGTATGTATATGAGTGTACATGCCCAAGCATTGGTACTTGTATCTCTTCCAAAGACTGTGAAATCCATAGGGAAGCCACATTGTAATTTGGACATAATTTACCTTTACAACTTCTAATTTTTTTGAGCATATCTGCTGCCTGTGTTTGCTAGATTTATTCAGAAGGGAAAATATTTCTGAAGCCACTGATTAATAGCTTGTATTAGAGGGTAAAAGCATAATGTAAAAGCATCAGCTGCATGTTCTCTTCTCTAAAAGCCTACTACCACAAAGKTTTTTATAACTATTAATGAATCATAATTTATAATTCAGATATTTACRACCCTGAAAGTTTCTAGGACTCAATTAAAACAAATGGAAATTTACTACAAGTAAGGCATAAATCCCAAGCAGTTCTCAGTTTAAGATCAACCCTGAGAAACCCAGTATGTTGTCCCTATCATCAACACATGAAGTAGAAATCCTGCTTGTGTGTGGCAGCCTTGCTTAAGGATCTACATTTGAAGATGAGAAGCAACATGTCATTCTGTGAATCTGATCTCATGCAATATATCCCAGGTCCCTTGTTACAGTTATCTTTAATTAATATTTTAATTAAAGTGTATCAAGTGAATGTAATGAGCTCTGTAATAAATCTCCTTGTGAACTACAGCRGAGCCAGAATATCACAATAACCATGAGATACTAGCAAAACAGCAGTAACCAAAACTCTGCAGAGCTTATTAAATCTCCTGACGTGTCCCAGTCTGCCCTGTTTGATAAATACAATCATCCATGTGGTTCATCTTGATCAAGRAATGGCAAAGAATCTTTCAACACAATTATTTTTCATTCCGTTAATGTGGAGCTCTGGATCTATTATCTCAATATAACTGATTTGGATTTCTTCTGTTCTCAAGTAAAAATTAGAAGTCTTTTTCTATAGCTGATTGCTACACTGTGCTTATTCCCATTGYTAGGAACCTCTTCTACTTCAGTGTAACTAGTCAGACAAGAAACTTCTCACCAACATAAGAAACTGAGGATCTGAATGCAGAACAAATAGGYCTGTGGAATTTTTCAGAAGGTGGCATTTCAACGCTGTGGTGTTGTGGCTTAATGATTTTGGCAGCAATACACTAGAAATATACCTACCTGAAACCTCTGAAAGAAATCACACACCTAGGGGATGGACTAACTGTTTAGCTTTCTTCTTAAACTTCGTTGCAACCTATGGRTAAATTGCATTTGCCAATTCTTGGCTGCCTGCTGGCAGTAATGATCTTGATTTTGGTGTTGAATTTCAGGGGTGCCTTTWGTTTGTAACACTGTTAGAGGACGCAGTCAATTGGAATGTGTAAACATGGTTCTTTCCTGTTTAGCAATCAAAATTGCATTCAGTATAGGGAATGTGTTGCAATTTGTAAGGTGCCTGCATGCATGGTTTGCTGAAATTTTAATTTCACATGGGCACACATTGCAACCTCACAGGTTGAAACCCAGCGATGTAATTATTAGCATCAGCTGAGATTTTATTAAAATGTTACATGGCTTGCTTATTTCCTATCCAAGTTTTTACAGTGAGTTTTTAGCAATAGACTACTTGAACCTTCCAAGTGTGAATGCATATTCTAGTTGCAGAATAATTAATGAATCAAAAGGCTGTGTTGTTTGTACAAGGTTCTGTGTAAATAGGGTTTTCTGAAATAGTAAACATTAGTTGGATGCTAGTTTTGTGAAGACTTTGACAAACTCATAATGTTCTGAATGTGTTTGTTGAGTAAGTCTTTTCACATGTATATATGACAGAATCTACTTTTCTTCATTTTTCTACTGCAAATATTAKTTGCAATGACTCAGTAGCAGCAGGCCTAGAGTTATATTAGGTTGGGAAAAGTGAATTCAGTGAATATTTGATGTCATACTYGACAATAACAGTAAGAGGTGTACTAGTTCTTAATGAACCAGASTTTTAATAGTAGAACTGTAAAAAGCCTTTAAGTCCTACATATCATATTTGTGATCCTTACATAGCTGTGTTTCTAATATTGAAGAATTTTTAATTATCATGCATTTGTAAACTGTTATTTGGCTCCTGGTTAGGCGTTGACATGGAGAAATCTGTGACAAATATATAGTACAACAGTGTCTCCTTTGTTTGCCAGAGACAGAAGAAGGAGACAGTAATGCTGCAAAACAGACAAAATCATTCCATAACAAGTAAATGCATTTTGTAGTTTTCAAGTTAATAATTTTTAGTTCATTATTTATTATCTTGATTCTTTAGTATAATGTTCTTATTCTCATCTGCAATTCTATTTGAGATTTAAGTGCAGATCCAAAGCCCAATAAAATACATGGGGGAGTCTCTCTTCGACTGCAGTAGACTTTGAATCAATTTTCTCGTCTGARCATTTCTCTTAGGTTCCTGGTAGGAAAAAAAATGCCTGCTGAGTGTTTATATTGCTTCTTCCTAAGAGTTGTAATTTGTAAATGGCATGTAAATATTGTTCTTTATCATATTTGCACAACCTAGTAATAGCATTTAAGCAAGGCACACCTGCTTCATTCGCCACATGGGACTGCATTAACAGTGATGGTGGCCACATAGCATTTTTATATTTCCATATAAAAAATGCCCATGCAAAAACAAATGAGCCCTTTACCTATTGTTTGGGCCCAAAGGATCTTACCAGCTTTAYTGTATGTTCTTCCATTGCTCATGCTTCAATATCACTGTTTATTTAAAATAAGACCTGCAGAAAGGCAGGAGAAAGGATCTCTGTTGCAATGTCTTGAGTGCTTGATAATGTCTGAAGTTTTGCATTTATARGCCTTGTAGTTGTACAGTTGCACTTCTTGGAGCTGGACTTCAATGATCCTCATGGGTCCCTTCCAGCTCAGGATATCCTGAGAACCAACTGAGATGTGATCAGCTTTAAATAGGAACAAGAACTTTGTCTGATAGGGGGTCATGGTCTCACATTGTGTCAAAATTAATTATTTCAGCCCCTTGCACCTTTGTGTGCTTGAGCATTCTTTGAGAATGAGGATGTTTTATACATAGTTTATAGTTTACCAGCTACTTAAGAGCTACAGGTCTGATACCCTTATATTATGTCTGTTACCCTAGACACTTCAAATGTGAGCAAGTTCTGTGGATGATCTTTCAGTATAACAAATACTTACATAAGGTAATCAGTACATGTTAGCTGCCCATGACTCCATCTCATTGGTGTCTTTAGTAGTTATAAAGTTAATAATTTATCCTCTTTTAGCACTTATGAAAGCATTCTCCTCCATTTTTAAATTCATATTTATTGTTCAGTATTTTTACCTTCATATTTTGTTTGCTAGGCAGGCAAAATTCCTTTGTCTTCCTGTTTTTTTATTGTGAAGTTGTTGTTCTCTCATGTATTCTCCATTTAGTAACTATGTAAGTGGTCAATTTTTACCTGTCTAACCTGGTTTCTTGCTTCCTGAGATAGGTTATGTTCAAGGATTCTATCAKTAGTATAAATTAATTTGGAACACATGAATCAAAGCTGAATCCTTCTAAAATTCAAGAGGCATAGCATTCACAGATGACAAATAATCCTGTTCCCCAAATCTGAGCATATTCTTGTCTGATTTTTCTGATTTTTAATGCCTGGAATTTAGATTTCCAAATTACTTGTATTGTTTTGATATTTATGTGTTAAAACACAATTCCTGTTCAGYTCTTAATTGGGCCCTGAGAAAGTAACAAATAGAAATTCATAACCCACTTTAGAAATATGTTTGAGCCATTTGTAAGGCTGATGTTTCTCYTCTTGAAATCCCTTTTGGCACATATTTGCATCTTTATGAAGCAAAGTAACAATCTGTCCCTTAATTAGGAGGCAGAAACTCTGTGAGAGCAGCAGGAGCCAGATGATGGTTCATCCTCAGCACTGTCACTAACCTGATAAACCAGGTGGAGGTTCAGTGGGAGAAAGTCAGCAGGTTGTGAAGTGAGATTTTTTTCACAAATGTAGTCTCAGAAGAGAGTGTGGGGATWTTTTGTTTTAAGTGAAGTAAATTGAGAATTAGGGTTCTTTCCTTTTAAATGCTTTGTAGATTCTTAGAGGTTTTCTAAGCAGAAAAAGGATGAGAGGTTCCTACATTTTTAAAGGAAAAAACCCCAAACTTAAGAAAAGTGAATCTATTAAGGATGTGATAGAGCAAGGTAGCAGTGTCGAGGTTTCCACTGCAGCCAACATAATAATTCCTCATCTTGCATGGAAATGACTTTCAGAAAAAGGAAAAAGTAATTTTCAGGAGGCTKTGAATATATTTGTTGATAGCAGGATTAAAAATGTACAGGAGCCTCGTAATGCCATGAGGGGAACCTGAAAGTGGACACCTTCAGCTCATAATTCTAGTTTTACTAGCTGCAGCTCACAAAGCAACAGCTGCATCTACATTGCAAAATACCTCCCACACATACATACACACACAGTGTTTGCACACAATACTTTTTTTTTTCCTTTAATGTGTGGGAATAAATTAGAATCTAAGGTCTTACTGAGAGAAAGTGTGTGCTGTTTAGTTTAGAGGGCTAAAGATAATACAGCTCCCATACTTTGATCATGCATGCTGCAAATGGAAACGGGGATCCTGCAAAAAGAACTATTCCAGCAAATCCAGGTAGAATTTTACTGAAATCTTCCATATTCATGATTCTTTTCATAAGATTATCTTCTTCCTCTGTTGCCTAGTTGTATGCATTAATTAGGAAAAAGCCTGGATAGTCAGAATTGTGTGCTATGAATGAGTACTAATGTTTGTATATTATCTTTTAAAAATTGTGCCTCCCAAAAAAAAAAAACCCAACCAAAAAAAAAAGAAACCTGAAACCAAGTTTTGCTCTGAACTTGGAAGTCACAACAATGGGGTTTTGTTTGCTGTATTTGCCCTGTAAAGAACTGGTCTAGAAATTTATCAAGGGAATCGGATTTTCTATTAGTACCTTATTGTATAATCTGRAAACACTTTGAAAATGTATGTTGACATTTTCTCATCAAAGTCATTAGCCAAGTATTTTTCCAAGAAGGGCTCCAGTCTAATTCACTTTTATTTAATTAGTTCATCCATTGCTGCAGCCTAAGCACATAATGACTCTAGGGGATGGTTGGACTTTTCACCCTTTCTAGCTATTGTACTCAGTGCTGTGCTGTACTTACAAGTCAAGTGCAGAATCACAWCTCACAGGCTACTGTGCTTTTATTTCAACTAAAGAAATTGTTCYATTTCTCAAATCTGACAGGTTTATTTCTTTAAGAAAAATAGCAAGAGGACAAAGTACATGTGGTTTGCAGGAGTTGTTGAAGAGCTCTGATAATAATACATTATTAAAATACTTCCAGTGCTAGTAGGATATTCCCAAAAGTTCTTCCAGTTTGATATTTCTGAAGAAGAAAAGAAACCCTTTAGAAAGAGTGGCAGGCAGTATTTCTTCAGATACCAAGGAAAAGGTCTCTTTGATTTTATTGATGCTGTATGGCTGGTTAAGGTAACCTCTGAACAATGTCCATTGTGGATTAGRCTGAGTACAGATTTATGAACTCATCCAGCTCAAAGCAGCAGATCACTATTGATTTGCAAGGTCCTGACAAGCATAAAGGATTCATGTTCTGTGGTACYTGCCCCACTGGAGATTAAACAAACAGAATAAATGTACACCTGTTGATAYGTAAGTTAATGCTTCTGGCAGCCCACTGTGTCAATCAATGTGGCTGCCAACCTTAAATATACATTAAAGGTACTTTGCTCTTCTCAGCTGAAGGAAATGTCAACTTCATTGTTTATGGCAGGTAAAGAGTCATGGAACTTGGACACAGGAACAGAAAGTCAGGTATTGCACATCTCTAAGTGACACAGRGAGACTTAGTAATGAGGTAGACATAGCTCCGTGGAAACAAGAAAAATTCCTGGACTTTGCCTGCAGGTAAAGAAATAACACAGAAGAAGGTGGAATAATCTGGGAACACRTGTTTGTTTGACAAAGACATCTTTTCTGCTGAAAATATATCAGAGAGCTGGAAACAAATTTCTCTTAAAAGGATCAAAACAGCTMTATATATCACCACATTCCTAAGTGGAAGGGATATTTAATTGGAAGAGGCATTGCAGAGTTTGTTTTGTTTCCGGATATCTCAGGATATAGCACATGGTGCAGCCGAGGGCGACTCTTCCTGCCAGCCCATTCTTACCCRTGCTGGAGCTGGTTGCCATTCACTGTGCAGGAGAGTGCCTGCTCAACAGAGCATCTGTACTGCCCTTCATGGTAAACCTCAGATGCCTATGCCATCAATAGATACTCAATATATTTTGGCCAAAAGCTTGGAGCTGTTCACAASTTCAAAGAACCATAAAATCATTTAAGTTGGTAAAGACCTTTAGGACTGAGTCCAGCCATTCACTGCCAAGTCCACCAATAAAACCATGTCCCTAAGCATCACATCAAAAAAGATTAGKAACAACAAAAACAAATTATTTAATGGCCCTGCTCTTCTCCAATTATCCACTGAGATCCTAATGCAGTATTTCAGAACAGTCAATCTATAMMTAAGAGCTARCTGTGTCTTACATGCCACTCAGTCAGTTCAAAATAGAATTACAATATGGCATAATCCTTACTTTGAGACTTAAATAATATGGTGGGAAACAGTAGCATGCAGGTTTTGAAGAGCCTATTTGTTCAATGTAGTTTTGCATCTCCACCATTTAGAAATGATCTGTCATTGAATAAGGCAGAAAAGATGACACCAAGTAAACGAGAAGCTGAAACATCTACTTCTTGCAGCATACAAGAAGTATGCTGCAAGAAAGGTTTTGCACTCATATTTGGAACTGTAATAGCATTGATTACATTGGCAAGTAAGCTTCTAGAAATAATGAAAACTGAGTCCCATTTCCTAAACTGCATTTACAGAAGTTTTAAATGTCTTTCATCCTGACCAGTTTATCTGTTMGACATGGAATGATTTCTCCTGCTGACATACCTTCTGCAGAGGGWTGAGGTGCATCCTGTCATCCTTTCTTTTCAGCACAAGCTGGGATCCCTAAGGGGCCTGTTTGAAAGGCAGTGTAAAGCAGGAGTGATGCCCAGCACTGCACTCCCATTTACACCTCCCCTGCGCAGCCCAGTGCTTAAGGTCTCCTTGAGAAACAGCTGGTGAACCACATCTGAGAGAAGCAGTGGAAGGGATGTTGGTGCATTACACAGGGGACAAGTGCAGGTGACAGGGTGAAGCATTTCCTGACTCAAGCAGTGCATTTAGTTCTTATATGTTCCCAAAACAGGATCTCAAATCCCCATTTACTGATGTGGGTTGAAAGAAATCTTTTTGCCATCTGTGTATGGCCATGTATTTCTGACTTTACTCTCCATGTGTGGATCTGATTCCTTTGAATGATATTTTGGCTACAATYCATGGCAAATTTAAGTAGAGTAAGTAGCATAGAATGGTGTGAATTTATGCTTTGCCATWTATGTTTGTTTTGAATTTGATGAAAATTCAATTTTAGCAGATTGAATTYCTATGTCTTTGTTTTTTATATTTTTTTAATATAAAGGTTGCCTAAATTKCCTACAGAATTTAAAGGTGAAAAACAATGCTAATTTACACTAAAAAAATATTTTCATTCTGCATGAGTATGTGGGCATTTCTATGGCTGCACTGAAGATTGTTGCTTGTGCTTCTTCCCTGATTCATCATCATCTTCTACTTTCAGCTACAGGTGACTGCCAATCAGATTTTCTGAGAAACCCAGGATGTTCCTGTTTTCTGATTTCTCTTTTYCAATTCCTATCTAAGAACTACCTCCCCTTTTGCTTCCTGTCTTGTAGAATTTATGATGATTCTGCAGCAGCCTCAAATTTACCCACATCCCCATTTCCCCATTTTCTGGTCAAATATCAACCTCACCCTTTGTTATAGTCAGTACATGCTCTTGTTACAGCACTGGGTTTTTCCTCTTCGTTAGATCAGTATTCTCAAATTCATTCAGCCCATTTCCACAGATACTGCGCCTAAGCTTCTGGCACAGCAGCATTTCCCATTCACACTTGTTCACATTTCTTCCATATCTCTGTACCAGATTTTGTTTCATGACCTCCATATCTACTCCTTTCTCTTCTTTTTCTGCATTCTGCATCAGTGAGGTGTCATATCCAGGTATTTGGCAGTGAAATAAGCTGATGCTGCTGCTGTTCCAGGTTTCTSCATTTTTAGTATCACAGCAGAAAGTTCGTAAAACTTGTTTTATGGCAGCCTGTCTCTCAACTCTGAGTAGTGCTACAATTAGTTCCAGGAGCACAATTGGTTTCTGCACCCATAYTTCAGTGCAGCTTTCTTTAAAGTTGATGATAGACACAGTTGACAATTACTCAGCCCAGGCTTTTTTGCAACCAGAAAGAAATCACTCCAAGATTTCTACTTGTTGATAATTTCACCCTTTTTCTCAACACATTTCAGAGGCGTCAGTAATATAAGTGAAAGATGGTCTGTGGCAGAGAAAGTGGTTAAGAAGTCAGATGTACCTTTTCATATTGGGCTTAGTGATTAATGCATTTCTCTCAAAAGCCCACAAACAGTCTGTATTTGTCTGCCTTCTGTTCCATTCCAGCTGTGTGTTGACAGGGAGGGTAAAAGTTCTGGACATAAACCAGTTTTATGGTGCAATTGTGAAGCTGATGCCAGAAATGTCATGTAAATTCAGAGACAAATATTTCTTATAGAAAATCATTTCAAGCCTAAATAAATGAACTGCCATGGTRATTCCAAACAGTCAAAGCTAAAATAGTGACTTACCAGGAACATTTGCCCAGAATAAAAAGGGAAGATCTCCCCCTCCCCCAGAYACCAAATTAGACACTGACTGGGAGTTTGTTATTTTGTAGACATCAAAAAGATGCTATTTAAGTACAGCTGAGGATCGAATTTTTCCCTGGTTTTTTAGAGGCTGTCTTCCTTACCTTAGAATTTGGTAGCATGCTAAAGAAATGAGGTAATGCTCAGCTTCCCCCCAAACTGTAGCAGAAAGTTAAAGGTGAAGTCGTTTTCATGGACTGAAGTGCTGAAATGTAAAATACCTCCTATGTCAACCCTCCTTCATGGAGAGAAATGGTGATGGAACRATGACATTTTAGATTCTCAGAGAAAAGCTTTCTAAATAACATATCCATCTTAGCCAYGTTCCTTATTGCCATGACAAGGTCAGGCAGCCAGTTCAGCCAGATTGCAGCCAACTTGCTCTGGTTGTAGTCAGGTTTGTTGAGCACTACTGCCTAAGTGGATTTGGCTTCCAGGTGGAAGACAAGTGATACAGTGGAAGAGGTGTGAGCACCAAGAAAGGGAAGGGTTTAAAAGGGGTCTAGAAGTTTTGAAAGGCACGGAATTTCACTGTTTTTTCGTAAGGCAGGAATAAGGAAACACTAAATGAGAATGTTGGAGAGCAGAGTTAGGTGAAAAGGAAGTACTTTTTCACACAATGCATAATTAAATCATGGAACTCCTTTCCACAGGATGTTGAAGAGGCCAAAAATACAAATAAGTTCAAAGACGAAAGAYACAAATTCATGCTGAATAGATCCATTAAAAGCAGCTAAACAAAATGGCCCGGATGCAACCTGCTCAGGAAATCAGAGTATTGCCAAATTCCTGAAAGAGGACAGCTACTTGTCCTGGTTCCTGCCAGGRCCAGGTTAATTCTTTTCAGTAYCCAGGAGGAAGCRTGGCAGGGACCTGGRGGTTATTCTATAGCAGTTGTGTCAYTGCCAGAGGCTGGAGGAGAAGAGACTCTCTTCTAAGGAGAAGGGCTACTGGTCTGGCTGGGCCAAGGTGCCAGAGGGAGCCAGCTGGTATTGTCTGCTCTCGGGGGATTTTGTGTGAATKGTTTCTTTCTTGTACCCTCTGTTGTTCGTATTGTTGCTATTACTGTTTATTTTCTTATCTTGSTGCTGTTTCCAGTAAGTTTTTCTTATCTCAGCCTGTGACATTTGCCTTTTTTGCCTCCAATTCCCTCTCCAGAGTGCTGCTGGGGATGGAGAAGTCAGGAGTGAATAGCACATGGTTTTAGTGGGAGTACTAAATTGGAGAATACTGTTACCAAACCACGACCAGAGGAGGTTTAATTTACCAGTTCTCTTTCTTATGGTCTTTACCTCAATATCTCTTCCTTGTTTGTAATAAAATCATTTACAAAGCAGAAGGATCTCTCACATGACCCCATTTGTTTGGTGTTTTTTGCTAATTGTGAACAGAATCAGAACAATTGTAAACTTCAGGGACCCCAACCACAGCAGCCCTGTAGGCTTTGTCCTGAWCAGCTGTCCAGAGCAGCCCTTGGAAGTGTCATGTTCTGCCCTCAGCTAAACACTCCCTGGCTGAAGGAATGTGTCAGGAACAACTTGATTTCCTTTCCTACAGCTTTTTCTGGCTTTAGTTTTTTTTAGAGCCAGCCCAGAAAAATATGATCCTATGACTATTTACATATCTGCTTGGGTTGACATTTTACCTACATGGCATTATTTCAAGAATTTTCCATTACTTTCTTTTAACAAAAGGCAAACTCTTTTTAAAAATCACCTTCTTTTACTTATTTTTTTGTGTGGWTTATATGAAGAAGGTGGACAGAAGCAGAAAAAGCCAAAGGATCCTATCTGTGGTCCCTGCACAGCATGGAAACCAATCACAGAAATATACCATTTTCACAAGGCACAACTACCCGGTGTTATATTTTGATAAAATCTTTTCCTGGAAAGGGTYTCTTTTCTTTGAACATATTTTTTTCTTCATCAGAAAACTGCAAAATGAAACATTWTCTGTCACAGGTGGGGACCAGACTTGTTTTGGCTCTTCTCAAGGAAAGCTCAAAGGATTTCTGCAATTAAACTCTCCATATACAGAAATCATKACAAACCCCTACCTTTGTTTGGAGTATGATTATTTTAGTTGATAGAAATCCTTCAGATGCAGATATATTTAGATCTGGCGTAAGTTGTTGCAATTCCTTGGAACTCCATGAAGCCCCAGCTGCTTGGGGTAGTTCTGAACTGGYCAGTGCCCTCCCCCATAGCTCACCACCATGCCTTCCCAAAGCCTGTTAACTCTTTTGTCACCAGATTGACAAAGAAAAGATCAGCAAAATAATACATCTGCAATAAATTATATAGAGTCATTATTTCTAAATAAGAAACAGAGAGGTCTTTAGTAAGAGTGGACGATGTTTTGCAAAGTATTCTTTTCAAAATCACAGTTTAGGCCAATGATTTTTTTTTTTTTACCCAATTCTTGCTCCTGGGAAAAAAAATCTTTATTTTGGAAAAAAAAACCTCCTACGTTTCTTGCAAAGATGTTTTTAACTTTCCAGTGCTGTGGGCTTTTTTTCCTCATCTGTCCCCTTAATGAGTTAGATGTCTGGAAAGGACAGGAGAGGAAAAAAACAATATGGGACAAATTAATTGTTAATAAAAATGTGACATAAACCAGGTGATAGTTAAAAAAAATTTTTCCTCAAGAAAATAATTTCAAAACTTTTGCCTGAGATATTTTGTTTGACAAGAATTGAATGTTAGGTTGTTAAGACAGCTTGTTTTCCTGTTCGTAAATTAATTTGAAAATACTAGGTTCTACTTAATCCTTTTGGGTTTTAACAATTCTGTAGATTTGCACAGTAATGAAATCAAACACAACACTTTGTGCTACTGGAGCATAACCAGAAATTCAAAGATGAAAAATAGAACCCATCATTTTATTACACTTGTTTAACTATAAAAACTCAGTGTGGCACTTTCTGATAAAATTTCTGTAAYATCAAAAAAACCCCTGGAGGTTGAAATAATCCCAGTTATTTACATATTAAACTAAAGTGCAATGTCAGTTGTGTTTTTATTCAGTTGTATTACTTAAGTATGTACTTTTTTTTTGAGTAAGTTTTGCCATATGTTATTACACTCAAACTCACAATGGGATGTTGCCTMTCTCTACAAGAAAGTCATTGTTAATGTGTAATATGGACATGGGCAAACAGATGGCTGTATAAGGTATGCAAATGTGGCCAAAGAAACCAGATTCCTTTGTTTAGAGGCCTGACTAGATGGCTGTCAGCTCTTGGTGTTTCCACCCTTTTCTGGAGTGAAGTTAAGTGGGGTCATTTTGCTATTTTCCTGATTTACAAAGGAATAGCAACACCAAAGAATACTGCTGTGTCAGGCAGGGGCTCCAATTGTCTCCTTTCTTTGGGTTTTTTCCCCCCTATTGTATTTTATAGATTTTATTTTCCATTGATTTTTCTGCTACTGGCCTGGAGCCTATAAACTCCAGTGTTTTTAATTAGAGAAAGTTCTCCATGTATAGATAAATGTGGCAGAATTATTTTCACACAGACTTATAAACAAGTAGTTATRTGAAAGCTCTTGAGTCATTTAGCCTGATACAATCTGGATTATTTTCCTGCATTCCTACTTAACCTGTCCTTGAATGTCTGACAGCAGCACCTACAACTGCCTTCCTGGAAATTCTGTTTGACAGACAGGACTTAGAGCACTTCTCATGCTTTTACCCTGCTTCTCTCAGCTGCTGTGAACAGTGGGTTTCTGCTTGGATCCAGTTTCCCCTGCCTTCAACAGAGATCTGGTGCTATGAAGTGTTTCTTTTATTGTACATTTTCATTCCTTTACTCCTTTGTCCATCACACCAAGTGAATGCTGTCAGACAAATAGGATAAGGACTACTTTATGCCTCTGATAAATAGATATACTCTGGCACGTTGTTTTGGTACAAAAAATATTTTACTGTCATTTTCCTATGGGGGAGGCACACAGTTTTGGATACCTTGCCTCTAAGAAATGTTTCACACAGATCCACTTCCATTTAACATCCCTGTRTTGGAATAGTGAAAAACAGGCACTCATACCTGGCTGAAAAATGTTAACATCAGAAATATCTAAGATACACATAATTTTGTTGCCACCAATTCTTTGTCAGAACACTCTCCACAAAGAAGGAAAGTCTATTGCATCAGACATTTTAAATGGGAAATGAGCATGTCTTGTAGAAAACTTGTAATGTTAGGTGGAAAATAAACAGGTTTTCAGTATTTCTCAATTAAGACATTTCAAAATGAACCACACAGTTCACCTTTTTTTCTTTTTCACCRTACCAGTTATACTGCCAGAGGACTTCTGCTATATGTTGACATTTGTTTATTAAGGTCCCTTAAAGAATTGCTTAGTAAGTCTTTATCAAAGTTTAGTAATTAGTGGTTGTCTTCTGCATGGACAGTTCTCTTTTTGCTGAAGCTTTACAAGTTTTCATTTAATCTGTCKTTGTACAAGTTAAAAAGATTCTTCATCAATATTCTATTTTTCTATTAAGACTGTGCTTCATGGTAAAACTCAGTTTCCATGTGTAAAATGTACGTATTACACCCTTATCAAGTGCTCCCTGTATTTTCTCTCTAACATGGAAACACTGGCTCTCCAGCATTCCATTTCTRTTAGAAGTAGAAAACCATAGAATAAAATAATTTAGGTTGGAAAATACCTTTAAGTCTATATCAAGGTTCACATTAATGAAAAAATGACAGATTAGATTTGAAAGCCTAAACTATGATTGCTTCTGCCCAAAACYAGATGGCATATGTCCAAGCTGCACTACGTTCAGGTGGAAAGTGGATATGTTGAAATACGTTGAATAATTTTTCTGCCAAGCTTTGTACTTTATTCTCTAAATATTTACTATAGAAATTTTTTAGAACTGAAAAAGCAACACCGGCCAATTTATAAAAAAACCAGAAGTATTCCTCTGACAGCAGGTCAAAACTAGAAGTAGAAAGCWTGAAGGATGGGCATCTGTGGGAGTAGTCCTTGTAAAGCTAGACTGGAAAGAGTCCTTTTTGTAAAGTTATTGGAAACTATTTGCAGCAAAAGTCTTCTGAAAAGATTGGAGTGGAGGGCTCTAKATCATCTTTCAGCCTCTGTTGTATTTTAGCTATCCCACACCTTCATTTTAAGGAGCAGAAGAATCATTTGTTCTTTTACCAAAAATGAAACTGTGGCAGACAATGGGGTAACCTGGAATTGAAAAGCATAAAATCCCACTTACAAGTTTGCCCTATTTGTTGTACTGTTAGGTTCTATAAACTTTTGAGATTATCTAATTTTATAAAAAAAATTAATTGTACTATATATATCTATCCATAATAAAAACATATGCAAGTAATGCAAGTTGTTTCTGTTGAGGCACAGTTTTGCAGAATGGATTAGTTTGTGAATGCCATGTGGACAAAATCTTGATTTTTTTTTTTTATGTACTATTCAGGTTCTCAGGTACCAGTATTGTTTTTAACCTAATGAATAGGATTTTCTTTRTATTTGATTGACAGTTTTCAGTGTCTCCTTCTACACCAAGCAAAGAGAGTTTCATTAGGGACAATGGGGAAGGTGTATTTATAGGACCACAAGTYAAGATTAGAACTGCTATTTGAAAGAGAAGGTGTGCCAGATAAGGCATGCTGTGGTAATTAAGCCCACAGCCACATGCTGTGCAATATCCTGGTGATTTTTTTTTTACTAAGCATCACTCTGGCATCTTGGCCAGCCAGATAAGGAAATCTCTGCTTCTCACAGATGAGTGATCTCTAGCAAGAAGGAATCTGGAGGCTCTGCTAGAGATAGAACACGAGTATCAGATGTACAGGGCATATTACTTTATCTGGTGTAGCTTGTTTAAAGATAACACCCGTTCTTTTACCTTCACTCTGATAAAGTAAATTAGTTATTTATCTTATAGCTTTGACTAATAATCAGTGTGGTCATGATCTGAAGCTGTTACACCACAGTACAATTTGTTCTGACAAGTTATAAACAAGGCAGAGAAATACACAGCCTAGGCATACTTTGAAGTGGTGTCATGAGCCTCATACTGCAGTGTAAAACCCAATTTGGAGAATGGTGATGACACTATCACAGCTGAGGAGATCAGTTAATTTTAGAAGATGATAACAAGTACCWCACTGAGGTGCATTTTGGAGGACAGGGGTGAAGAGTTTGTGACTTACCATAAGCATGCCTTCTTTATATCTACACTGTCTACCCTCAAGTAAAAAATTCTTCCTGGTTAGGTCAAGTTTCAGGAGATCAAGAGCAAACTAAAGCACAAATCAAAAATGTTTTCATACATCCACGTGTGATTTCAATGCATGGCCAAACTTTTTTTTTCCCCCTAAAGTTCCATTTTGATTTTGGATCCTTTGCTTCCATTTAGACAGAAAAAAAAATAAACGGTAGGAGACCTGATGTCTTCTATCTGGTTTGTTTTGTTTTTTTCCATCTATAAGTAAAAGATATATCCTAGCAGTCATAATCCCATATGCAGAAAAATGATTGATCACATCATATTATGTGAACAGAGTTTTGATTAAAAAGCTCACTGAAAAATAGTCCAGGCATTAGCAATAATACATAGCAGTCTGTACTGGAAAAAAAAAATATATATAAGACTAACAACTGGCAAATTCACGTCTAGAGGCTGTCAATTCTCTAATCATATCACCTATACTTGCCTTTTGACTAATCCAATATGGTGGGCATTTTTGGCTAATCCAATATGCTCTTGCAGTAGACCATCAGTGTTTAGAAGACTTGGGAAATGAAGTAAATAGGGCTTTTAGCATCTACAAATCTTCATCTAAGATTTGTGGTGTTTTTATGTCAGTAATTAATTAAGACTGAGAACACTTCTGGACAAAGTAAGTTTCATCCCAAATGTGTAGATATGAGGACAGAATTGAAAATTGACAGAATGTTCTGCTCTTTAATTTAGAAATTTAGAAAGAGCCTTTGCTCTTACACATTCTGATTATATCTGAATAGTTGCAGCACTGCATCTCCAATTTACAGTGCAATCAGCTCTGTCCAGAGGCAAAGTACACATCCATATTTTCACATGTATCTTCCTTACATTCTTCGTGTTACCAAATTTTTAACTTCCATGTGTCATTAGATGTTTTTCAAATGAGGCTAAGCAGCACTTTTGTCATAAAGGCAAATATTCAAACTTGGTAGCAATGGGAATCTTGACAAGATTAAAAGCAGYGACATTTCCTTAGAAAATAATAAGGTTTAAGGTTGCCCTAATGCTACCTCACCATGGATATGTATTAAACAGTCTTTAATGATATTACAGGCTTAGTGACATTTTTTTAAGCAAAGATTTGTTATATACTTTTATCTCAGCTTTTATAAAAGAAAAAAGATTTCCAGCTTAAATTTGAATTTCTGTAGTGTTATGGCAGAACTGGACCTGCAACGAGTTGAGATAAACACTGATGAACTTCTGTTGTCTATACAAAATAGCCACAGRAGCTGTATGAAGTATTTTGCCAAAGGTTTTTACAGCTATTGTGCCTATATTTTAACAAGAAATGCAATCTTGAAAAATGAGTGCATGTGGGCCTTATGATATATTCCCTTTTAAGCACTGGCTTGAAATGTATTCCTAAAATATAAGGACAATAGCTGTAAAAACACATAATAAATGGTATCCAATTGATAAATAATTTTAGAAGTTCTAATGATCTTCACAGAGAAAGAACAAGTGCTGAGCAGGAAGAGCAGTTAAACATTGGAACAGGCTCCCCAGGAAGGTGGTGGAGTCACCACCACTGGAAGTGTTCACAAAATGAGTATATGTGGCACTTCATTATAAGGTTTAGTGGGCATGGTGGGACTTGATTGAAAGTTGGAATTTGTGTTCTTGGAGGTCTTTTCTAACCTTAATATTTCTATGACTCTATGAAGCACTGRTCCTAGCTAGATCTTGTTTTTTGTGAAAGCTCAGTGGTAACCAAATGCAGCTTGTTCTTTTCCCACATCCYTTTTGGAACCCCACAACTTTAACTTGACTGTTCCTTACTTGTGCTCATTTCTTTTATTACTAAATCAGGTCAACTGTTTTGTCAAGAATAAGCAAACACCACTGCCATGGAAACTAAATTGTTAACTGGAATTGCAGAAAAATTGCATAGCAGAAGCTTGCAAAGTCTTTTTGGTGTATCTCAACAACATAACTGCCTCATGATTATTGGCATGTCTCCCAATTCCCAAGATGTTGTTAGTGGCAAACAAAAGTACAGTACAGCTTTATTTTGTGGAGCATCTGCCATGCAAACAWATTCTCACAGGCTTTACACAGTAGCACATATGCAGCATTGGAAATGCAAGTAAAACAATGTTTTAGCAGTAACATTTTAGTTTTGTTGAAGAGAGTTTCTTACAGTATCRTTCCAGAGAATAACAGCATTGATTTGAACTGGATCAGCTGCTGAATACTTCAGAATATCTTCRCCTTTACTCCACAGTTGGTTTTACAAAATTTGTTTTCATAGGAATTGTGTTGCTTACAGGAACTGAATGCCTGTGTATTGTGTAACCTCTCTTTCCTCGTTATTAGTAAACAAACATTCAGGGATTTTATATTCTAGTGACCCCTAATTTATTTCTTTCTAAATTATGTATCTATCTGCCTGACCAAACTCTTAAACCATTTCCATAAATGCAGCTCCTTAAAAGTTGCTAAGGAACTGTTCAAATGCCTGTGTTGCCCACAGCTCTAATGACTACTTTTGCCTTCCCTTTATGCTATACAATTGTTTTGCATCTGAATCTTCCCAAAGCATGGATTTCYAGCAGAAAAATATCTCAAAGCATTACAATCTACCAGTAAAAAGGGCTGATTCTATTMAAATAGGGCTTTTTTGAGGCTTACAAAATCAAGCCTATTATAAACTAAAACAACAGCATTTTCAGATAGCAAAAAGGATAAGTAACAATAAAAACAGCTCTTGAACATCATCATTTTCACAGGCTCATGTACATTYCYCTGYCCAAGGCACATAGTGAAATTCATTTTACTCMTTAGTTGATCCTGCCTCTGTTGAGCTACAGAAAAGCTGTATTTTTCTATAAGCATCACTGCTATATTGAAGCCAGTTCTATACAGTACTCTGCTAAGAGCAGYGACTTGGTGTGAGACAGACTGAAATCTCCTACCTTCCCAACCACCAGASCACATGCARTTTGGGATATRTATATTCTCCAAATGACCTCTTGAATGTGTTGTAYTTTGCCTTTAAAGATTGAGTGGACCAGAACCAGGAGTRAGAGTAAACACAGATCTCATTTTTATTATTTGGACAATGGTGTTGTGAGGCARAGGGATCTGTTGYCTTTGCCTTCTGKATTGCTTATATTTATTTATTATATTTATTGGTCAATATCTATTTAATGCAAAATACAGAGCCAAGTCAGGAATCTGAATCACAGCCTCTCCYCTCCAGGTGACAGTAACCTTAGTGCCAAACACTGCRCATTTTTTCTTTYCCTATTGCAAACCAGTCAGTCCTTGACTTGTTRCTTCAAAATCAGTGTACTCCAGTAGCTTAACAGTGTTTGATGTCCTGAGCTGGCTATTAGCTGCAGTAAAAGAGGGGGCAGTGGCTATTTTCATGCCTTTTGTGGCACATTAGTCAGCCACATTGCTTTTGGATGAGATATTTATGTATATTATTGAATTATGTTTATTATGTCAGTGCCTTAAGCACAGACCTTTAGGGCATGTGGGCCTAATGCCCATTCCAGTTTTCAAATGAGATATTCCCACATGAGACAGGCAGGGATTTTCTGGAGATGACTCCATATAGTCCAGTAAGACCAGCTGTTAAAATCACACCTTATGAACAAAGCTCTAAAAAGTCACTTTCATCAAGTTTTGTATTTTGTCACCACTGTCATCTCTCAGGAACACCTCTGTTCAAAGCTGGCTCTCCCACCAGGTAAAGTCTCTTGGGCTTTCATGAGTCCCTGCCCAATGGGAATAGTGCAGTGGATTTAAATGCCMGGAGATGGTCATCTCCTGGAGGGTAACCTGGCCATGCTTACTGGTTTCAAAGCACAGGAGTTGTACATAACAGCATCTATCACAAGAAATAACAGAGAAGGCTGCCCAGTRTGTGTAATTATGAAGCCAGGGGGGACAGCTCATACCTTCTGCCCTGCACACTTTCAAATTGGATTTGGACCAGTCTTTGCTCCTGTACTGAGAGCATTTTGGAAGTGCATGGATGCCAGCAACAGGCAAGCTTATTCTGAGAGAAACTGAGCCAAATGGCCTGAACAGGAGATACATGGAGATTACAGCTCCATGTCTGCCTACTTACACTCTCAGGATTCAAAAACCACAGGCCGGCTTTCTGCAATTTCAGCCCTTTTAATGCATTTGAGCCAATACAGGCAAGGTAAAATGGAACTTTAAATTGTAGGATATTTTTGTTTTCTGGAGGGAACGGTTAAGGCAACTGAATTTTTGTCTCCTGGCTCTCATGGTTCCCCAGGGAGGAGCAGAGTTTGCCCCTGTTTAATAGGCAGAGATTTTTCTTGCTGGTCTCCATGAAAGCTGTCAGACAGAAGTGTGCAGCCAGTGGACTAGGATGCCTCTCTAAGRCTTCCTCCCAGCTGTCTGCAACAGTAGCAATACTGTGTCCTGCTTGAACAGCCACCATTCATGCTAAATGGGTCTGGCTCTCCCCAGTTGCTGAGAGCCTGCAGTGAATTCCTCCGCACACGTGCACAAATATCACTGCAGTGGTCACTGGTAAGGACTGTCACAATTCTGTAACAATATTTCCCTTAACAATGCTGTTTGCACACATATTTCCTAAGCAGTTTCCWTAGGAGCTAAAACTGTCCAAGGTCAGGTAACTACATGGAAAATCCATGCCACCCCGTGTGCAAGGGCAGCAGCCATGCCAGGATGTAACACAAAGCAGAAAACAGCAGCCACTTGTAAGCCTGTAAACAGTAGTCTTATACAGGAGCCTTTAATATGACTTATACCAAGCAAATAATTAATTAACTGCAAGGCTGTGCTACCTAAATGTCTGCAGACACAGTGCAAAAGCTACCAGAGGAGTGAGCAGAAGCATAGGAACCCAGAGCTCAGTTGYCTGTTCCATCTCCACCTCGGTGCCTGGCTGGCTTCCCTACTTTTCATGTGCCCTACGCCGCTCTGCAAACATAACTTTGCAAACATTATGTAGGTGGGCCTCACAACATCTCTGTGAGGTAATTAAGCACAGAAACCTTACACTGCAAACAGGGAAAGGGAGGCTCTGAGCTCGGCTTTCCTGCCAGGCTCATGGGGATAAGCAGTTTCACAGTAATTCAGACAGTTTCAGGGTGTTGCTATATTTTAGCAATTGCAAGGACTGTGCTAATCYGTGAGGTTTGATTTGATTCACAGCAATTTCGTCCTCCCAGGGCGGACTTGATCTCTCTCCATTTGTCACTGTGGGCTGCTTTGGAGACTACASAAAATTTAATATGACTGATGTAAACTGTTCTGTGCCAGTAGGCTGTAAAGGATTGTCCCTGGTGTCATAATTTGCTAAGATAGACACCTTAATGTCCAGACTGTAAAGTTCAGAAAATAACTTTGTTTTACTAAATCTGTGCAGATAATTATTTTCCACATAATACTTTGTCTTTAATGGAAGCACTGATCAGATAAAAAAAAACTGATGTAAAAAGATCATGCAGCAAATTATTAATTTGCGATTATATTTGAAAGTACTTTTCACAAAAGCATGGATTTAAATTCTTTATTCAGGTCCTTATCCTAAATTTTGTCCAAAGACTGGTCTGATCTGCTGGTCTCCACCTCTTCTGTAATCCAGAGCTGTTGCTATCTATTACTTGGCTTACTCGTCAGAAGGATAGGTAAACATTGTGAATTGAAGAACAGAACAGCTTGTTCATGTTTTCACATATAAATTTACATTTGTTCATGTACATGCTGTATTCAGGGCAAAAAAATTTCCTTTCCTTTTGAATAAGGTGTAAAGAGGTTTAAAAATATGTTAACTTTGGTTTAACATGKTTTAGAAGAAGGTGAAGATATCTGGTAACTTTAGTGTTCTGGAAGCAGAGATCACTGATGGGACTGGCCAACAACCTGTGTTCCTTTGAAGGCTAGATGATGCTCTCTCTTTAGGAGTAAAGYTGCTTTATTGTGATGATGCCTGGGATAGAGAGTTTCTGGCAGATACTTTGAAAGTATCAGTGCTTTGGTATAGAGGCTATCAGCATTCATTGTTAGTGATCTCTGCAGGAGGTGAGGTAACGTGGTTCATTCCTTTTTGCTGAGTGACAGACATCAGGTGTCCCAGATGTAAGATATGAGTTGCCAAGATTTGAAACAATGGCCAGACAAAATTTTCAAACATGGTTAGAAAGAGCTGTGCAGGTACACTTTTGTGACTACTGTGCTGTGCTTGGTCTAGCTATGGAGGACAGAGCACGTTTAAAAAGAAGCCTTGAGTTTCCACTGTGCCTTGTGGTTTTGATAAAGACTGTTGGAGAACCCTCTAACAGCATACTTTCCCCATTATCTCTTCTCAAGCAGTCCTTGCATGCTCCCAGTTTTCCCTTTTAAAATATCATATTAATCCTTTATGTAGCTGGCTGGTGGGTGGAGATACTCATGTCCTGGACACTTGTGGTGAAGGCCAACAGAGGAGACAAGGTTGCACTATCTTGTGTTTATTTTGTWAAAATGTTCAGGAACAAAATTATAAAATATTTATTTTATGTATTGTTTCAAGTAYTATGCAAAACCAATAAAAGTAAGTTGAAAGAAAACATCAGCATTTCTGATTTTTAATATCAAAGGACAGGAAATTCTCCATCCTTGATTTTCCATTGGGATTATAGCAATTCACTGTTTTGAAATTCCCTGCTTTAGTGTGATATAACGTGTAAACGATAAGCAGGATCAGGATGACATTGAATTTCATCTTTGTTTAGTTTCAGTCAGACCATTCATTGTAAGGTGACATCCGTAAGCTTCCAAAGATATCACAACCTAAACACTTTTTGATACTGGATTAACATCCTTTCCATGGGAATGACACATTTTTAGTCTTRTTCCAGGCTTCTGTGTTATTACAATGGGCTTTTTTAATCCCTTCTATACAGTCACCAGATAAAAATARATGTGTCATCAAACAGTGTCAAATCTCCATGTTGAGAAGGGAGGGGAACTTAGGAAAGRGCTTTCTCTCATAAAGCAATATAACAGTGGGAAAACCACCATACTTCAAAATCCTTAGCACACTGGCCCATGTCATATTTGGAGATGTTGCTRTTAGTGAGCACCAGCAAAAGGGTTCAGTAGCAGCTAAGCAGAGACTGTCTAAACAGAGGTGAACATCAGCTTTGAATGAGGGGCTGTGTTATCACAGTGAAGTCCAGAAAGTCATGGATGTGTTTTGGCTTTGGTTTTTGGTGGACATTCAGTGATGAACAGGAACTGTTATTTGACTCTTATATGGTTAAAAGAATACAAGACAGTAGTTTTGTTTCATGTTGGTGGTTTAGGAGTTACGTGTAGAGAGGAAAGCTGCTTTTCTGCTCRTCAGAAAAGCAGGGTTGAGTCTTGCTTGGGATCTGAGTTAATGGCTGCTGTCTCTTTTGGCTGCTATCTCTTCTGTCTGCACAATGGGGGATGCTGAGTGTTGTCCACATCAGTYCCTGTCTGTGGAAACTGGAATTTCTAAGTAGCATTAGCCCAGGTGTCASTAGACACCTTCTAATTCAGCCAGAACATGCTTTCCAATGGCCAAAGAGGGCTGTCTGTCAGCTGTAGATCAATTTGTCAATGGCTGAAAACTGAGCTACTCAAGTAGCAAACTTCCTGGGCTAGAGAAATCTAACATTTCTGGCAAAGTATTATTTTTTTTCATTTACAGAATCTAATATTGCAATGGATGTTTCCCAATGCACTGAAGAAGAAGGCCCCAGACAGTTGTGAAATATCACACTAAACACAAGAAAAACATTGAAAAACCCACACAATAATTTCCTTGTCCTCCTCTTGGATTACTGCACATCCAGATGGGAAGATYAGTTTGACTTAGAGGTTTTCTCAACTTAAGGACTTTTTTGCCTGGTGATTGTTTTCAAAATTAGAATCTCTCTGGTTTCAGTTTTATGTCTTGTTTCCAAATCTGATTTTTCTGGAAACAGAAATTTCATGAGGATAAACCCTTCTTTGTTTCCCCTTGAAGGGAAGTCCTCATTTTTGTACACATCTACTTAGTTTCATGCAAAATGAATGTGTGGAGATACAGCACAAGCCATCTGATCTGCAGTGCTGGCAGTGCTCACCCTCTCATCACAGGTCCTTTTGCTGTCAATGTGTGATGTTGGCTGATATTCCAGGGACTCATCAGATGGGGAGGGAGGAGTGTGAGGACTGGTGTGTGGTCATCTGTAGATAAACAACCACTGCTGTATCAGCCAGGGTCTTCATTCCCTCTGCTGATCAGAGTCAAACTGAGTCTTTTCTTTGAGGCTGATGAAAATGTTACCTGTATGTGCTGGATTTACTTGCTACAGGTTCCTAAGGAAGAAAATGCTCAATAAGTACAGGACTGTTTCAATAACCATGCTCTTGAAAAGTGCCTTTCAAGAATAAAATCTTCACAGAGTGTCTGATCTAATGTGACATTTGTTTTCAAAATATCTCCCCTCAAATCTGATTTTTCTGGCCTAAGCTTCTCAGTTGGCTTTATGAGGTGAGAGTGCTCATCAGTGGGCACTCTTAGTTCCTGTATTTAGTCATCCATTACTCAGAAAGATAAATGTAGTCATACTGTTCATGTAAGAAATAGCACACAGAATCACAGGMAACTGGAATTGTCTCCTTGCTTTTTCAGTGGGCTGGTGACCTTTAGCAAGTTTGTGTAAGCAGTCCTTTCCTCCTTTTCCCATCTGTACAGTACCTAACTAAAATCTTGCCTGCCTCTAGGGTAATGTTAAATAATACTGTAAATAAAAACCGAATTAAAAAATTCAAAGAACAAAAACAAATTATAAAAATCACAAGAGACACCAAATGCTTTTWGCAGAGACCTGCTAAAAACTCATTACATTGTTCATGTCAGGCTCAGCATGACAACTGCTGCAGTCACTTYAATCAGGAGGTCAGCTTTTCATTGCCAGCATTCAAATAGAAATGCCTCAGCACCCATAATACAGATGAGTTTACATCCAAATGCAAATGTCTTGTGTTTCCATATAAATCTGGAGGCTCATCAGAATCTCCTTTAATTGGAACCCAGCACATTTCCACTCAAAAAATTGTTTGCACCAAACAGTATTTTCACCTGAGTTATTAATTAAGATCATGTAACATAAAATAAACAGCACCTTTAAAGTCAGCAAAGATGATTAGATACAACTTTATTATTTATGTRTTATGTAAAATCTGTTTTGAAAATGCTAGGGAAGTTTAAACAAAGTTTCTAAAAGCTGTAAAGAAAAGTCATTGCCCTTCCTTGTAAAACTTATGTGGATGTACAACTTATGTGCAGTATTTTCAGAATCACATGGCTCAGGTGTATATGGCCCATTTGTAAAGAATGACAAAGGCCTGGCATATGTAGACACTAAAGATACCATAATAATGTATGTTTTTAAAATGTTTTTAAAAGAGAAATTTTAAGAAGTGCTTTCAGATTCTGGCAAGCAAAGTGCTTCTGCTCCTTGCTCCSCATCACTGCACTGCACAACTTCTAAATGTACCACTGCTTCCCACAAAGTACAATTTACTCAGCAATTCTTACCTTCATGAAATTRTAACTGTATTTTTATGCTTCATTATAAGAATTGTATTTTATACACAAAGGTATGTAACAAAATAAAATAGGRAAATGGGAAACATTATTTTGCTTACTGCTTCATCATTTTTTAAAGCTGAGAGGAAATAATAGGATTTACCCCTAGCTTCAGACAAGATTTTGTCTTTACTGTGAATAAAATAGCTTATTATCCTTCAGCTGTTAGTGAGCCTCACAGCTGTATTCTGCTATTCACCTTGTACTCCTCCCAAGTGGTTAATTAGTCCTAACAATGGTTTAAAAACATCTTTTTAATTCCTTCACAAAAACACAGTTAATTTAGAGTTATTCAACAGTCCATGGTGTCCTCCCTCTAGGGCCAAACATTCTGGATTTCCCACATCCCAGTGAGAACATTTGCACCTCCCTTAGTTCTGCTTCCCTGGCAGCCACCTTACTGTCATGTGGCAACTGGGAAAACATTTTTCCAGCTGTGCAGATCTAACCTCTAGCAYTCAGGATTAATGCTGATTTTAGCGTCCAAATGTACAGCCAGTGTTTACACTAGGAGTCAGCTAAATCCTTCCAACTGCATTTGATGAAGAGTTAGGCATCCAGGCTTTTCTCTGTAATCAGGTGGCCTAAGTAAGTTCCTAGAAATTTCTCTCTCTCCTCCTTYATGAACATAAAAATCTAAGCTCAGTTCTCTCAAGTGAGATTCAAAAAAGCCCACCATATAAATATGACGTACATGTTCATTAGTGGGAGTTTTATAAAACTGGTTCTACCAATATAGAGCCTAAATYTAAAGAAATAACTTAGAAAGTAAGTTAGTAAGTAAGACTTTCAGTATCTTAGTAATATATACAGAGAGAACGATTTTTCCTGAAGCCTATCAAATAAAAATTGGGAATTAAAGGAAAAAATTCAAAACCAATTGGTTTTGAATCCCATCTTTAACATAAATACATAATAGCAGTCACACATAAATAGCACAAGACAAAAACAAACAGATCCARGAATAAAATCTTTTGAGAACAAAATTTTAGATAATGAACCCAGTTTTCCCTTTGGGGAACCAGTTAAAGAATAAATTATATATGGCAGGTATTAGTCACACTGCTTGAGACAYCCACTGCAAGAAACTCAGCCATGTGGTGATAAGACTGGTAACAGACACTGAAGAGAGATCATGCCATGTGTGTTAGTCAGAATCAAATTGATTCATACTAAAAATGAAACTGATTGTCTGGTTTTGTACAGACAGGTAGGGGATATGTGATAGAGACTCCACCAGACTTTCACCATATTGACTTTGGCAGGTAAGAGTGGAAGTTATGAGCAAAGCTAGGCCGAAAGGCAATCTAAGATAATTCCCATGACAACAGAGGTTAACAGGTTAAGATTTCTTAATTCTACAGATGGAGTACAGTTCTCAGTTTTCCCCTCTGAAAAGCAGTATCCAACTGGATAGGGAGGTACAGTAGACATGTCTTTGCCTTTTTTGCAAACTTCTTAAGGTTTATTACTTACAGCAGGAAGAGGCCTCTTCAAGAGATTAAATCCAGATGAAGGGAGGGAACCATGTTCAACAGAGTCTTTCTCTAACCTTCATTTAGATCCCATAAATAGTAGGTGTTGTTGCATCTTAGCAAAGCCTGAAAGARYAGTAACTACTTCCTTTTTCCTCTTYCTATTACAAAGAWAGCTGGTTTAGCACAGAGGCATTCTATGAAATTAATTTGTACCCTGCCTTTTTAAATAAAAACTACCTTTCTTATATAATGTGCTTTACTGTATATTGTAGTTAAAATGTGAGGTACATGACCTTTTTCCTGATGCAAAGTGCAGTTCATAATCAAGTCTAAGATACTTTCATGTTTCTTATTGATGAAAACTTAGTAAGAAARCAAAGAGTGGCAGGTGAAATGCTTGCAGTAGAGTGACTTTAGAGGTCTCTTACCCTCAAACATGACCACGATATTGTTTGGATTACACATGGAAATGAACCCTATAATAAAATTTCAGATTTGTTTGAATACCTGCTCTCAAAACAAGATTATGACAGCAGTTGCAGATAGCTATGAAACTGTGATGGCTTTATTTTCTCTAGACTAGAGATTGATAGCTCTAAAAGACACTGRGTGCAGACCAGGAAACACTTTGTTCCCATTGAGTGTTTTTGGTGGTTTTTATTCTAGTTGTTTCTGCAGTCTAAAATAAGCCTCTTAAGAATGAAAAACTTGTACAAGTTTTGTAYGGATAATGAACATGCAAATCCCTTRGGAAGGCCTTGGGACTGCCAGAGAAGAAGGAAGATACCTGGGTAGTTAATTCTTTGTGTAAACTCCTGGGCATTTCATTCCTGGTGTGAACTCCTATGATGAGTTTTACCACAGTAAAAGAAACATTTGCAGGTACTTCATCCTTTTCTTTTACCTTCTCAAGTGTAAGCATGGATATAGTCTTGGCTAAGAGGTTACAGTCAGAATCTGTTCAGAAGTGAAAGAAAAGAGCAGTTTTGTGCAATACTTGTCAACAACACACCTATTTCGAACTGATGCTTCCACACATAAAACAAAGCACTCTGCTTCTGGGAATCATTTTCAGGGACAAAACTAGTCTTTTTAGCATTACTCCAAAAGACTGCAACCTTGGAAACAGGAGCTAATGTGTCAAAATAATGTGGATTTCCCTGTATCTGAAATATGTTCACAGGGATCAGTGCAGTAGCATCTAAGTATTTCCTGATAATATAATGGGACATGTATGGCTCCAGATAATATTAATCCCACTTTGAAAGTTGACAAAGAGACATTAGTACCAACGACACTTGCTTTTAATACTGGAGATGTTTTTCCACAGTGTCTGACATGACAATTTTTGAAATGCAAATTTTTCCTGTCAAAACAATACTTCCTGTTTTGTAGCTCCATATGTTCTGAACAGAGAAACGTGTGATGTATACTGGCTGTACTCGAATTTACAAAAGCCGTGTTTTCAGCGTTAAGGCCACTCAGTTTTTTTGTTTGATTTCCTCTTCTAAGCTGCAGTGATGTAAGAGCATCCCAGAACCATAGAGTGGCTCAGGTTGGAAGGGACCACARTGGGTCATCTGGTCCAGCCTYCCTGCTCATGCATATCCTAGAGCACATGGCACAGGACTGGATCCAGAGAGTTCTGGAATCTCCCAGTGAGGGAGCAACTCAATGAGTATTATACATAAGTACTTCTAATGGATAACTATGACTGTAGAAGCATGTGTTAACAAGCTAAAAAGATGCCCATTTTTTCAATCTGTGTTTGGTAACATGCTGGACAGGTGCCCACACAATTTCATTATCAAGCCAATTTTGCAGAATTATTGAAGATAGYGCTTATATTGATATTGTTTATAGTGGCAAAAGAGCTTTAAAATAAGTACAGTGCAGGAGAGCTCRAAATGTTTGAAAAGTATAACCAGGAGCAAACTTGGGTGTAAAACTAAGTGGCTGGCAAGAAACCCAGGAGATACTGTGTGACATGAGCTATTCATGTGAATTCATTAGATGATTCATTGTGAATCATCTAAACAGCTAATCAAAAGAGGGCCTGTTGCCAWCCTTTGGTGGTGTCCTCTTTGCACAGCAATGGGGCCTGGGTCTCCTTAGGGCATCATGGGGCTTCAAAGTGTTGCAGAAAGGACTTTGTTCATACAAACTTTTATTTGCTCTGTTCCTTTTGGATGCCAGACAAAGTTATCTTAGGGAAAGAGCAAGATGAGAGAGAGTAAGAAACGAAAAAGGGGAAAGATGGCAAATTCTGCAGTCATTTAGCAGCTGTCCTCGAGACCCTACTACCTTCAGACCCAGGCACTGTGTTGTGCACAGGCAAGGAACTAGGGAAAAGTAGTTTCTTTTGCCTTCTGCCTCTGCGTACTCTATTTTCACTTCTGCTGGAGCTGTCAACTCGACAAAACCTTCTACATGTAGTTTCAGGTTTGTTTGATGACTTCTAACTCTCTCCTACGAGGTTTGTTTGGTYCAGTGCCAGATCTGTTACCTAAGTATGCCAGAAAGTGAGTGAAAGCAGTGGACTTGTCAACACGTTGCGTAATTTTTGGTATGCTTCTGGCATGGGTTGTTCTCACCAACTCCTATTCCTTAAAAATTAAGCCCTAGAAAGGATGAAACAGAACTGACTGCATTTCAATGTTTTAGGGAGCCAAGAATGCCCAGCTCTTGAGAGGCAGGTGGCCACTGGTGCTTGGTACTGCTCAGGAAGTGTCAGGGAGACAGTCTTGTTGGGCAGATGCCTGTGTCARCTCACTGGCACTCAGCTTTCCTGTCCTTCCTGAGACTGCACTTTTGTTTGCAAACCATACAGTATGCAGTGGGCACACACAAACAAGCAGGTGCCAAAATTCATCCCACACTGCTCTGAACAGCCTGAGGAGACTTTTCAGGAGATTAATTCTCCCACAGACCTTTGATTTGCTTATTGGAGAGAGTGGTGTGTCAGCTGGTGCTTCCAAGGCTTTGATCCASTGAATCGGTGGGAATTATGTGACAAAAACATGTGGTTGAAGTTGAGACCTAAATTTTCACAAATTAATCCCATATTTTCCTCCCATTACATATTTCAATAGAAAGTGAAAGTTAAAATGGCTGTGACCRTGGAAAGTAACTAGGAGAACAGCCCAGTTCTACAATTCAGAGGAGGAAAGATAATTATGTGGTGAGGAAATGTTTTAAATATAAAGAACTTTGATGTTTCACATCAGAGCAACAATAAATAGAGAAAACATATTTGCCTTTTCCCTAATATTGATATTTTCCTCCCATCTTCCCTCCTACTTAGAACTGTTTCTGTGGTGGGAGGATCCATTAGGTAATCTACAGATGKTTTACATTCTTAAATGTAAACTAGAAAATAATTGCAATACAGATTCATCCTGTGAGGGTAAAAAAAACAGTCTTGTCTTTAATGTTTCTTGGATGGTGGCACCCTTTCAGAACATGCCTGAAAGTTGTGCCTCACCCATTAATGCACACTCAACTGTAACTTACTGCTTATTAAAACCCAACATTTTTATTGCTTAGTAATTCTGGATTTGGCTCCCAGTGTCCCTGCTATAAACACTCAAAAGGAGGGATGCCATACTGAAACACTGACAGATTCTCATGGGGGTCAGGGCTACTGGCGCCTCCCTAATGAAGTCACACGCTGGTAAATTCTTTTTYCCTTGACTCAAGAAGAAAACAAAGCAGTTAAACTGCTATATCCATTTTCCAGCAACATTAATCCGTTTCAAACCACTCTTAACCATATTAAATCACAGGTTTGTGATAAAATGAACTGCCTAAAGGTTCACCTCAGGCTATTTAGCCCACAAACAAGATGCTGACTACTGGCGACAATGGGTTCTTGCCAATTATTGCTCAATTTAGTTGCAATTACTTCGTTTGYTGTGTCTTCTGCTCAGACTAGCTGAGGGTCTACAGCGTGGTAGATTCCAGAGTGAAATGCAGTGCCAGGGTTTTGCTGGAGATYGACAGTGACAGTGTTGAAAGGTTACTTGAGCAACATGTTTTAATTTCTTGGAGGGAAGAGAAACCTTCCCTCTCACTGGGAAAACCTGAAAAGAGATGAACTCTCTGACCAAGTCTGCCCAGATATAGCTATTCTACTCTGCACAAAATCATCCAGGGGTTAATAGAACCTGAATTTTCAGTTTAAGTATGCCTCAATGCTGATACTAAATAGGGAAGCTGGAAACTTTACCCATGAAATGCAGTAAAGCTGCAATACAATAGTTGCAATGTAGTAGTAGTAATTTGAATAGCAAAAAATGTAGCATTCTGGCTTCTAATAGTGTTTTAAAGGCAGTCATCAGTATGCTGTGATCACACCATAGTTGCAAGTGGATGGACATACACATCATACATGCCAGTTCAAGGGAMGRGTAGKTMTTTTCAGCCCCATTTAGTGAAACCCTTGACTTGTCTAATGTAGGTCTAAATTTTCTCATTTTATCTATAATCATTGTGGGAACTGTTAATAAGTCCTTGGGAACTATTACATAAAACAAATCACAATTTTTCATAGAACTTGGCCAATTTCATTAGCTGAAAGATTCTAGTAGTGTTTGCTACCAATGGGAATGTCTATAC
>CADDXX010000072.1:2290674-2328306 GCA_902810485.1 Alauda arvensis | reverse complement strand
ACTAAAGAACATTATTTAAGTATTTTTTAAAGGTGATGGAGAAAGGAACATAATAGGGAAACAGAAATAAGAATAAAAGTAGCATTTTTTTTGCCTCTGAGATTATCCATTTATTCATAAAAGCATAGAAGCTTTTTGCTCTGCCTTTAATTCTTTTAATCAGTTGTTTTTAACTCTACTTTCTAAAGGAATATGAAATTATATGTAGTACTCTGGGAAAAAGAAAGAAAGAAAGAAGGAAAAAGCTCTTTCACCAAACTATATTGTTATGTGGAATTGACTTCCATCTACTACTGGTAAGAGCAAAGCATACCAACTGAAGGTTCTTCAAAAAAATAAATCAATATGYTCTTTAAGAATATTTGGCATGCAAYCAATGTGCAGTAAACACATCTCTGTTTGGAGGTACAATAATCCCTGTCACCTCCTGCAAAAAGAAAATGATGCAATGTTTATTGTCATGTTTGGCTGATTGTGTACATCAAGTTTGATGTATTATTGCAATGTTGGAAGAGACATGTGTTGAACACCTTACTCAGGACATGCAGAACAAAACAAACTAGAGCGAAGAAGCCTATGAATATGGTTCCTACTCCAATAACCTTTTAAACTGGCTTTGCAAAACTYGAGTATCTGCAGCTTAAAAAGGTCAAAATTACACACATTCAAATTTCATGCCAGAAAAATTCCTACTGAATTTTAAAACACTATACAATATAACAGGATTAAAATAGTTAARTGCTATATCAGTGTTAATTATATGCCTTTAATAAGTAGAAAATTAACATGCCACTTACTGAAATTTTCATGAAAAACACTTTCAGACATTTCCTTGCTGAATTTTGTCATAGAAAAGAGTTTAGACCCATCTATTTCAGTTACTTAAAATGATGGTGCATGACTTTATCATACAGATAGAAGTTGAATAGAATGACTTTAAACCAGTTTTTCTATAGGTAAACTTTTCTCAACAGCAATAAAAAAGAAACCAAAAACCCCCAACAAACTAAGAGCATATTCTGGATGGGGTATATACACGCTGTTTATGGCTACAKATCTCAAATCCTCAAATGCAGCTGGTGTGAGCCCAGGCATGCTGGAAATGGAAACCCAACCTATGAATGATCACGTAACACCAGCGAAGTAACATGAGATGTGTTACTGCTCTCGTACACAGWRTAGATTTTCCATCCRTTCTCTGCATGAACTTTTTTCCTGCTTGTTATGCCCCTGCTTTGTTGCAGTTTTACTTGCACTGTTTTGGTACAGGGCTTCTTGCAGATGGCTGCCCATTTTCCTGTGTACTCCTCACAGTATCTTGCAAAGTGGTGATCTTGCCTGAGAGCACCCTTCTCCAAGAGAGCCTTTCTCTGTTGAAGATGGTGCCTGTGCCTTTCGGTGTTTCCCTTTTCTGACAAGTGGTACTGGGCAGTCAGAGTCATCTGGGCTGGTTTCAAGCTCTCTAATTTATTGACCTTACTGAGGTTGTGCCACATTTCTTCCGAATTCCATGTCCTTTAGTCCCTACTCTCATTTTTCACTTTGTTTTATTTTAAGCACCACTTTCAGCTGCTCCTTGATTCAGTCTATTTTCCATGGGGGACATGTAAGTTCCATTCTATTTTACTACACTACAGCTTGTGGAACAGGCTCAATATCATGGCATGCATCTGATCTCAAAAAAGGGAGTAGAAAGTACATCATTTATTAATTAATTTTATTATATAAATACAAAAAAATTTCACATGTGTAATGAACTGCAGGCTGCAATTCGATGTGGAAATACACCTCTATTACTGAAAAWATTATTAACTGAGAGCACCTATGCTTTCCTTTTCTCCAGAAAGAGAAAAAAACCCAGTCTAGTCCATAGTTCAGTTATTCAAAATAYGTGAATGTACAATGAAGACTTGGAGGGATGAATTTTACTTGTATTTACCCACTTCTTTATTAAATCTAACCAATTCAAAACATAACAGTTTTTTAAGATTTTCAAYAAGAAAGGCTCTCACACTTCAGGGAAATTGAACACTGGTGGTGTTATTTTCAGCAGTGCTGCCTTTGTGAACTCAGCAACCCAACATCCAGGATTGCATATGGCAGAGCCAGTCCAACTATATTGGGCACAGCCATGAAGCCCAAACTGAGAGTTAAATTATCCCAAACTCAAGTATGTCCAAAGTCATTCTTCCTTGTCTTTCTGCTTTCTGACTGGTTGAAATTAAAAACTAGAATAGCCAGCATCTAATGTCAAATTCCTATTTCTTCTCCCAGATATATTCTTTTCTGACTCTATAGCCASCTTAGATGTTTTCATGAGGGAATGAGCAGCTTCTGTAAGATTAGTTTGGAAATGGATTGGATCTGGAGACACTTTTGGCCACATCTCACAGTACCAACCACAATGTACAAGCAGGCAGAACAAACCTAAACAAGGAAGTAAGCCAGCCCAGGAAAAAGGCAGAGGAAGCTTATCCAGCCCTGGAAGGAATTCACAGCACTTGTGGTAAAGTTCCAGTTTAATCCTAAAGATTAAATTCTGAAATCACTCCTCACTTCTTGCTCATGGAAAACATTTGCTAACAGCAAAAATGCGCAAACWACTCTATTCTTTGGATGAGCAAAAGTGAATTCCTGCTGTATTTCTGTGCTATTGTACAAATCCAGGATCCAGCTAGYTCTTTTTCAGRTRCTCTGAGCAGTTTGGTAACAGTTTRTTTTTCATCCCACTATGAACTTTTACTAGCAACAGAAGTGAAATTGCTGCAGAAGCTCTTTCTCCTGGTATTTCCAGCTGCAGTGGTAGCGGTGAAAAATCTCCTAGGCTGACTGTTGTGACTGTTGTGATTGTCAACCACTTCTGTGGACTGTAGGCATAAAGGGAATTCAGATAAGGCTATGAACTTGTATACAGTTATCTGAATCTTACTTGCCAAGTTTTCAAAGTTCATCCATCATCACAGTGGATCCCATGGGATGWTAGCTGGCTCTGGGGAACGTTAGCCGTTTTCCCAATTTCATAACACTAGGACTGGTGAGTATTGTTAGATATTGTAAGACACCATTTGCCAGCCTGAAATGAGATGTTTATATAAATATGTCTGGAACATACAGTACCTCCGAGGGACTGAATCAAAAATAACCAAAGGTCTTCACAGAGCACCATAATTCCAGGGGTGAGGTGGGCAGTGAATTCTGACATGCCTTCTACAATCTCTTTGTTTAAGTATGTTTGCTTGAGAAGAAGCATCTGGGAGACTACTGTGAAAAGATGCCTATATTTTAGCATTCTTCTCAGAAGAATAAATATATTTTTCTSTTTCTCCTGACTGGGAGCTGATATAAGAGCATTCATAAAATCAACTTTGAAATGCAAGTTGTTTTTCAATGTTTCTGTAGTATGTGCTCCCACCTAGGAAGGTTAACACAGGCATCTGTTTTTGCTCTTTTTAGATGTACTGATATATGAAAAGAYTCTGTGTGGGACTTCTGTTTGTTTATTTGTGTTTATTTCAGTGTGAGGGAGGTGAAAAGTTTTTTAACAATAGTGAGTTCCAAATGTGTTGTTCAYTTATGAAACTGCTGCTGTTTCATCTTCTTTGATGCTCTGAGGTTTTGACTTACCTGATTTGTAGGTTTTAATATTTGCTGCAATGTCCCCTTCATTAATGAAGAAACACAAACAAAAAACCAGTTCTAACAACTTCACCATAGGTGCTGAAAAGGAGAAAGTACTTAAGAGAGACAAAGAGGAAGGGAAACAGACAGCTCTCAGATATTTTTCCAAAGTTTATTCACTCTGCTTTTACTCCCATTTGGTCATGGATACCAAAATCATAAGTATGTAGATAAGGAAGTATAGRCCACTTTTACCTAGAAAATATGAGGCTGTCCTTAAGCCCCTGTCAGGAGCTTTGAGTGTAGTGATATGAAACTGAATCTTTTATGTAGCACCTGAAGAAACCACTACTGAAGTTAGTGGGATCTGTCCACTGATTGACTTTAATTGRAGCTGGATCAGACCCATGAGCCACACCAATTATGTTTCTCCTGGCAGCTAAACTAACAGGTCTGTCTGCATAAACTCAAAAATTATATCTTGTGTTTGAAAACAACCTCACACTTCTGTATTCTGATCRTAACTCTGATGATGTTCCTTAACTGGGAATATACAGGGAGAAAATCATCCTCARTRATAGGGGCAGATACCAGTCTTAGCTTAAGMCAGRTCCAAAGGCAGTAAGACATTACTTTGAGTCTTCCTTGGTGAACACCCTGGAGTACAGCGTTCACCCATCCTGCCACATTTGCAACCACCACTTTTTCCTCGAGCTCTGGCTACTTGTAAAGACTGTCATTTCGACTTTTTCGCAACATGTCTTGAACATCTCTAATTCCAAAACATGAAGAGAGGTATCAGAGGATGAGGACAGAGGTACTATCACAGAGTCTAATGAAATATATCTCTTTTTTCCCCAGAGGTGCGGAGAAATCTCATTTGATAGTCCTGACCAGAATGCCAAATGTGTTCGCATGCTAGGTAAGGGTAAGAATCTCTTCCCTTTTTTATTCAAGTGTGTGGATATGAAAATGTGTTTCATTTGGAATTGTTTCTTGAAAGTACATGACAATGACCATGATGATCCACAGTGGTATTTACAGAGCTCATCCACACGTACTCCTCATGAATATATTCTTTACAATGAACTTTCAATAATTTAAACAAGGTACACATATTCCAGTCATGTCCATGTACATAGATGAAAATAAAGCAGTACCATTACTGTAACTGGAAACTCTGATGAGCTGAAGTCCAGAACTCATATTCAAAAGYGGAAAATCTGTACTTCTAAAGACARYATTAATTCCACAAGCATGTGTAGAAGTCTCTAGAGCAGATCTTCAGCTGCATCAGTCAGGAAAATTTCAATGTGATTTTACATGTTTGCACTGCTGCCTCTTTGTAAAAATTCATATTAAGTAGAAGTGTCTATTATTTAGAAACAATACAAAAATATTCTGCTGYGTTTCATTAATTTCTGTGACCAATTTCATTGTGGTTGTTTGTTTTGTCTACAATGCTAGTACTGCARCATTAATAGCATGGCTAGTATCACAGTGAAAGGCAGGGAGTAAGTGTCTAAAAACCTAAGAGATAATGTTAGAAAAAAAATGAAATCACGGAACACTTGCAGGATTAWGCCTTAAATTCTGATGACCTTTGACTTGCCAGGGAAGAGATAAATAAGTGCTGCAAATTAGAGCATTGCATCTAATAACGTGAAGATTGAAATACCCACAGATTTTAAAACTGCAACTGGCAATGTCTAGGAACTTAATTCCCATCTGGGTGCATAGCTGTGCTCTGTAATAACAGATTATGTGGTTTGTTGTTTATATTCATTAAATCCTATTGTCACAACAGACTATAATTGCTGCAGAGGAAATCTGTCATGCTTGTAGTGCASAGATCCCAACAGATGAACTGACACAATGGGCCATAATGATCTGTTACATCAATGATCCATGGTTAGAAGTCCTTAATGGAACAAGCTGACAAAAAAAGATACACTTGTGATCCTTTATCATGCCAATTATAATCTACAGTGTAAATACAATTGAGTTCCTAATACTCCAATTCTAAGGAAGTTATATCCATGCAAAAGTTATTATGCAGTAGGGAGAAGAATGGGGGATGTGAGATAGAACAAAGAAGTCCCTTCTGCACGGATTGGTTCATCATGTCATTTGGCATTTTTAGAACAAGTCAGTCCCAAAGTGGGAGTTTGACATCCCTCCTAGTGCAAACAATTCTTTAGGAGAAGTGAGAAGAACGAGATCTTGTTTCCATTACATATGTTCTTATCTATGTCTCGCAGTATATATATGTACGAGAATGAGAACATGTGCTGTGCTGGGTAAGGAAACTGCTAGGAATGCAAAAATGACTCCAAGAGCACATGCCAAAGGTGTAACTGATTCTCAGAGGTTATGTCTCTTGTATTAAAAAATATTTCGCCTTCTATTGTTATTTTTCAGTGTTGCTAACAAATTAAGCACTGCAGTGTCATGTATAATACAGAAATTTTCATTTCACCCCAAGGTACTCCAAATCTTGTAGAGAACTGAAACTATTCTAAGTGGAATTTGTAATTTTTATATTCCAGAACTGCCTCTGTAAGAGGTGTGGGAAGAAGAAAMCAACAAGTACAAACACAGCAGAAACTATGGTTTCTCTGAGAGTGACTACTGGTGACAAGCTCCATTGTCTCAATTTATCCCAGAAATCTGTGTGGTTCTGGTAGTGCTGTAAAGCCAGAGGGTGTCCATTCTGGACACCTCTTGTTTCATACTTGTAGGGAAGAACAGAAACCAGAAAATGCTCAGCCAAAAAGGCCTTAGACTTTGTGTTGAATGTGTCATGCAGTGCCCAGGCTCGTATTTTACAAGGGCATTGAATTTCCAAGAGAATGTAACAGAGTTTGTCACTGATCAATGCAAAGCTGACATGATTAATRTCTGTGGGTGTAACCAGTGAACAAAGCACAGCGTGCCTTCAGAGAGGGACATCTTTCTTGGCTGCTCTGTCTTTGAAAGATGCTGAAACTGTCATGCTGTCATTTAATGGAACAGTGACACAGTGCTCTAGAAATCTAGAGGGCAAGTCCCAGYAACTGCAAGAGGATAATTACTCTAAGGAGCACAGGAGCCTGGAGTACTAACTGCATCTCTTCAGGGATCTTTGATGCAAAATCAGTCCATACTTGAAACCACACACTATTGAGCTGTACYCTAAAATGGTAGTAGCTGTTTTTGTCAGAAAATATCTGTATCTGCTTTATGGTACTGGTTCTGGGCTAGCTCCAAATTTAAAGTTTTTTAGAAGTAATGCCTGGCTTGCCACTGAGTCCATGTTCCTAGAGGGAACATGGATTATGTGTATGAAGTTCTTTTCCTATAAAGGTTGAGGAAAAAGGGTTTGCAGTAACAATCCTGTCTTCCTGGTAAAAAACAGTAAATAATAGATTAAAAATGCTAAAATGCTTACAATTCCTAAAGTGAAAGTAGGTAATTTTTCAAAGCACTGAATATCACTAGATATTACTAAACCTGAGATTAATAGCATAGAATCAGCTTAATGCCTCATCCTTCAGCATCAGTGATGGATATTTATAATTCAAGTGTAAAAAATAACAAAATTAAACGGTCACTTAGCAGCGTTTCCTGAGGATATAAAAGATAATAGCTATGTGCTCTGACCATTTTATGTTTGAGTGTAATTATCTGCACTAAAGTCACTACAGAAAATTATGTTCTCCCTTTTATTTTTTATATTGTGTTTGTCTCCTTACACTTTTATCTGTGTCATGATTTAATCCCAGCTGGAAWCTAAGTGACATGCAGCCACTCGCTCGCTTCCCCCCTGCAGTGGGAACTGAATCAGARAAAAGTAAAACTTGTGGGTTGAGACAGGAACAGTTGAATAATAGAAACAAAATAAAATATTCTAATAACAGCAACAATAATAATAGTGGTAATGAAAAAGAGAGGGAGGAATAAGACCCAAGAGAAACAAGTGATGCACAGTACAATTGCTCACCACCTGGTGACCAAAGTGATCAGCAGCCAACACACAAACACACACACAGAGAAACACAAGTTTATTTCCTGATGATGATGCTGTATGATATGGAATATCCCTTTGGCAAATTCAGTGCACCTGCTCACAGTCAGAGTAAAGGAAACCAAAAAGTCCCTGCCTTAGAGCAAGCTCTACTGAACAGAAACTCTAACATCAGTGTAGTATCAACAATTTTCTCATACCAAATTAAAAACACAGTACTGTGTAAGYTACAAAGAATAAAATTAACTCCATCCCAGTCAAAACCAGGACAATATGTCATATCAATTACAGACACACAACTTTGATAACTATCACAGAAGAAGGTTGATCAGTGGCCCACCTTAGCCTTGTGAAGACCTGAAGTGTTCAGATCCTAAATATATCACAGCTTTCTTGAGTATGGCATTGGATAAGACTTTGAACCCTGCACATATATTATCSTTTGAAAAATGGGAAGATAAGTGCTTCCTCACTTCTTAGGAACAGAAAGAAAAAATTTATAAGTACAATGAGAAGCTGAAGTTCTACAGTAATACAAGTAATGAAAATATCACAGTGTCAATAGAAGTGTTTTATCAGAGGTTTCCATTGAATCTCCAAGTCTGTCAGGAGATAATGGCAGATCATCAGCACTTCCAGGGCAARGAAGAAAATCTGAACTGTTCTGCTTAAATTGAAACTGTTATCAAGTTAGTGAGGGCACTTGGCTGTGAGAAAATTGTCTGATAATGCTGAACAGGATGACAAAAAATTATGCTTTATACTGCATTCTGGAAGTTAGAACCCCGGGCTCCTCATGCTCTTTACTTTTAATGATTTTGACTTAAAAAATTATAGTTAGCACAAAAAATTGAGATTACAGAAATGTACTCACTATGTAGTTATCAATCTAGAGATTCATATTATGAAAGGCAGAAGGGAACTATCCCTCTCCCTAATGCACCCACTACTATTTCCAATGGCACAACCTGAGGTTAATTTTTCCCAYATGCAGACAGACATATTCTGGGCTCAGACATGACACAGTATCATATCATGCAGAGATAATTGGGTTAGTTTGCTGTGAAAATTGCTGGTTGGATGCCTAAGCTAATTAACTCTGCTGGGAAGGATTGCATAKGAGCTTGTAGGAGTCCAAAGTTAAGGCAACTTAACCGGTTCTCACTTCCTTGACTGGCTTAGTTAACGAAGTTAACTCAGTAACTCTACATGGCAGGGCACTGAATTTTAAGAATCTGTCCTGGAAAAAATAAGTTCCCATAGCTGGCTCTAGACTAGCACAGAAGCAAAAAGGTCTACCAACTGAAAGAGAACCTTCAATTATATACATATGTATGTATGTATGTATGTATGTACGTATGCAATTTTGTTTATATAAAAAAATTCCCTGTTTATACAGAATAGATATGGTTATCCTTGTCTGTTGTATAGAAAATAGGCAGTTGCACCCATCACAATATATACAAAACTAAATTATCACTTTGGTTTTAATCTGTTCAACCTGATTGCTGATAGTGAAGWAAAGGGGATGGATGATAAGAGCAAATTATTTAGTTTGTTATTCCAGCAAGCAGTCTTTCACCACCAGATTTAGTTTTCACTCCTTAATGAAATGCTGGGCAGATTTTGAAGAGGTCAMATCTCTTGTTGGCCAACTCTGCTGTCTGCAGAAATTCATCCAGGGGAAATGTGAATTGCTCTCCTTAAGGAGCTGTTTAGTAAGATGAAAACACAAGCCTTCCAGACGCCCCATGGCAAAAGGCTGAGGTGCTTTCTTCTCATTACTGTAAATTCCATGCAGACAGGAATGATGTGGCTGAGTTTTGTTTCCCATTTGGTGCAGACTTAATCCTTGCAAAAGCAGACAGATGGATCCTTKCTTGGAATAAAAGTAGTTTCCTCAAAAATAGCCGTTAAAAATTAATCAAAAGCAACAACAAAAAAAGCAATTATTGAGAAAATCGAGGTAGTGCCACCTTTTTATTTAATTCTCTAGACTACTGGTTGTTTTTGTTTGTTGTAAATTTGTTGCTTTGAGGTAACAAACTTTTTCATATTCTAGCACAGAGAGGTGTCTACCTCCCTCATCCTCCCAAAAAAGTTATTTTTGGCATACTTCCACCACGTATTGCCTATGAAGAGCTATGGGTAAAGAATGGGCATTTAGCCATGAAATTAGTTTCGTGGATCCAGCTTCAGTCTTGGTGGCTCTTTGCCCACTGCAGAAAACCACCACACATTTGAACAGAGTTGGCAGCCACAGCTTAAGAGCAAGAGACATTACTGGAATAACAACTGTGTTGAAAGCCAGGAGAGAGGGGTACTGGCAAGGCTCTGCTGGTCCCTGCCTTACATAACCATTGGAGGCACCTTCACTTGYGGCAGAAAGAAAATCTATTATAACTTAATTTGCAAAACTTGATCAGGTAAATAACCGAATAACTTAATGGGTAAAAATACTGAAGAGTAATTAAATGTGTCAACTTGCCCTGCAGCAAAGGGAGAAAAAGAAATGAGGCACCTAATTCAATGGTTCTGCACTGGWGAAGAACTTGTGAGCCCTTCCTGGAGCTCTCACTGACATCACTTGAAATGTGACCCTATATCTTTTGCACATGCAAAACTTCTGCTGCAACTGATAGTCATGCATGAGCAATGGTGCTCTACATAGCCAAACATACAGACTATTTATATCCCAGTCACTCAAAGACTTACACCTCCACTTGACCTTATGCAGACTTACTATTCTATCTGTGCAAATGAGATGCAAAAAAACACATGAATTAATTTTCTGTAAAATTAAGCAACATATTTATGGGGGAAAGGCCTAAAATCTTCAGTGACTAGCAAGAAATCCATGCCCATTGCTACACTGCCCATCAGGATTACTCAGAATTTCATAGCTGTCGGAAGGGAGAGGCTTAGGATGTCTGCTACAAAAAGATAGGCTTCTATTCCACAAGCAGCTTGCAACACAGGATGAAGAGAAGCAGGTTTTTCCCATTTATAAAGCAATGGTGTGAATGCATRCAGAAAGATAAACACCACATCTCCTTTTGATATCCTGTTAATGTAGATAAATTCATATTTTACCATATAAGTCAATGCTTCAAGTTTTCCACTTATATTTCATRTTCCAACTGCCACTCTCTACTAACAGCTTATTCTGATGAGAACAGGATTGTATAGATAGGACCTATGAAACTGCAGTTCTTCTACCCAATTGAGTAGAAATTTTCAAATAACTTCTAACACTTTCCCCTTTTTCCTCTATAAAGGCATTCCAGTATATTAATGCAATTTAAAAATAAGACTTAACTCCTGATATTGCAACTGTGCTTGTAAATCAATTTTAAAAAATTTATTTTTTGTGTCCTTACCACCAGTGAATTAGAGCCTTCTTGCTCCTTCCCATCAGTTAAGACCTTGAGTTGTCTGTATCTTCCTGAAATGCAACACTTTCTASATCTCACCTGTTTTCTCCTGGAGCACCCATGACTTGTTGGCCACAGYGATACAGAGCAGGCTGAAGGTTTGGGCTAAGGCCCTATGCTTGATGTGGAAGGCTGAGATGCCAGGCTGCCYACATGGGAGTGTTGCTTGGAGACAGAAAGTGGCAAACCAGGGGGCACAAGGCCACAAYAGCAACTCCTTTGTCAAGGACTTCATGGGGTACACACGCCATCATTGTGCCACTTCATCATCATGAACTTACAGTTTCAGGCTAAACTCTTTGTCTTTACTATGATAAGATTTTTGCCAAAAACCTCAGAGAATGTAAATATCAAATCCAGCTTTTCCTTTCATGACTATTTCATTAATTTGGGTAAGAAATTATAGAAAGAAAAAAAAACTTTAAAAATTCAAATTTCTGATGCCCTAAGAATATTTTAAAGAGCAGTTCTCTAATAACATCTTATTATTCAAGTAATTTTGATCTAATTACTATTTTAGATAATTATATAGGCTGSTAGTTGAGTGACAGTGACCACCTGTTTATCCTGTTCTGTCCTGTAAATCTGGTCAGACTGAAACTACTTCTCTTGCAGTATTCTACCTTTCAGAAGGGTGCTGAAGGAGACAAAAACTGGCCTTGTCTTTTTGAGCACACCTATAAAACATTTTCTAAATTTAATTTAGGGTTCTTGGTTTTCTATCACATAAACATTAACTAGAATAATATATAGTTTTATCCTATGTCTGAACCTGGTACAGGAAAGAGATGGGAGTGCCAGGGCACTTCTAGAGAAGGCAGTAATAAGGATTTGGCAGCATCTATATAATGTAAGCACAGCACCATGGCTTTCTGGAGAAGAGAGTGTTACTGTGCTGCCCAAATCTGCAAAAGCCATTCATTTGGACCAGGAGATCCAGCTGAGATTCACAACCTCAAGAGATGATTATAAAAACCCTACAGTCCACACACCAGAAATACCCCAAACCCCTGACTCTTCAGCTTCTCTTTCTATGAAAAAGGTTTTTTGACTTGTCTGAGAATTTAGGGAAAAGCTACAGGTTTCCAAGTCCTGTCCAGAAATTGCACTCAAAGCATGGCTACAAATACTTACAAATACTAGCAGACAGCAMAGCCAAGTGTCCCTCTTTTTGTCCAAAGCATGTTGCAAACAGAAGGGTTTCATTGTGCTGCCCATCTMYGTGATAATTTAGTGAGAGGTTAACCTTTTAATTCTGAGCTTTCATCATCCTAAAATAGTTAAACCTCACAGCATCCRCTTTTTTCTTACCTACCAAAACAAAGTGCAACACAGGTTGGGATTAAGTGCACTCTGTTCCATTCATTGACTCCACACAAGGACAAATGCTGGCTATGACTACAGGAGGATATGAAATAGCACAACCCCCCCTCCCCAGCTGGGGGAGCACACACATGTAAGACAAGAAGAATCCTGTATTTTGTTTCACAGACATTTCCTTTCTCTCTCTTTTTTTTTTTTTTTTAAGCACTCCTTAGAAAAGCAGAAGAACAGTGCTTTGATTGATTTACTTAAGATGATCTCATATGTTGTTTCATGGTATTTGTCACATGAGTTATTGCTGATCCCCTGCTGCAAAATAGATTTCAAGTGCCTATTCACTCTGCTTCCTCCCAGTTTGATTTTTCCTCATGCCTAACCTCGTGCCCAAACACGGACTGCATTCACGTAGTCTCCCATCTTCTTTGTCCCAAGTGTTATGAGTGTGTTGTGTTCACCCAAAGTACTCACTGTACAGAAAATTGCTGTGACTAACCATACTGCTGTAATAACCTTCTCTCAAAAGATGGGGAGGGGGAAAGGAACTCCAAATTGGGGACCAMACTGAAGAAGAAAACCCTTATTCACAGTTTTTCATCAGCCATCCCTTCATGACAGCATACATATAATGAAATCTYCYRAGCTAAACTTTTCAGAATTAGATTTAAAAATTTGGTTTTACAATTTGTGGTTTGAGCTCATCTCTAGCAATTAATCTTTGCTTCTTTAATTATTAATTGGTGATACCTTGAAATTTCACAGTCTCTGCAATGTCCTACAGATTATTGTGTAACTACCCTTAGTAAGAGTGATTTATGTCTGAGAAAGCCATGAAATTCCTGTGCTTTCAAGCACTCAGTTCCTGGCTGTACAYGCTGATAAACTTCTCAGGTTGAGAGGGCATTTTCCTATATTCTTCTCTGGTCTGTATTATAAGGATGTCTTCTATTCTGGAGCTAAATTTTTTTGCTGTTCTGAAATGTTGTTAATAATTTTACCATTCTTACTGAGAATGGGCAGAGTAATAGTCGTAGGAATTTTTTTCACCTCTAGTATAAAAAAATAAAGCTACCAAATCAAAACCCTGCTTTTCTTTTGCCTGGTTAGCTGGGTAACTAGTTTTCCTTGATGGCTTTAGCTTCCTTTTCCTTTTAAAATTTTTAATATTAAAATATCACTTCTAATTATAATCTGTTGTCTCCTTATACATCTTGTACCTCTTAAAGCATTAAATTGCTTTCYTAGATCATCTGTTGATCATCAAACTACTTAAGCATGTATTTACATATTCTCACTGGAGCCCAAAAATGAGTAGATTGAAATAAGTTTGCATGCCAGGGTCAGTCACAGTGTCTAGCACTGTGCATGCTCCAGCACTGATCTGATCCAAACACTTGAGGCTCTGGGCTTATGAAATCATGGAGTGCGACTGTGAACACTGGTAGTAAATGATGGAAATTCTTTTTAGGAAGAAGAAATGGAATTTCTGAATCACAGCTGACTATGTAAAGAAATTAATGTATTTCTTACAGAAAAGCTCAGAGAGTTCTCCTCCTGGAATTCCCTCACAGGGCATTCTTCTCACTCTGCAGAGGAAATACTGCTGAAGACAGCTGGGATGCAATTAATCTAGTAGAATGTCTGTAAACATCTGTAAAAAAAATTAATTTTAAAGTCTAGAGYCATCATCTAGTCATCCCTTTTAATGCAGAAAAGAACAAGAAARAGGTGCTTCCTTCAGACTTAGATCATTGCAAAACAGATGTCTAAAACTGGTCTGAGGAATCCTACTCTCCCCATTGACTCCTCAAGAAACTGAAGTGTGGATGCAGCTGGAGGAGAATAATCTTACTCCTGGAATACAGATACTGTTTTTCATGGCGTTCAAAGCTCTCAGGTTTAAAATTGAGGGAATAGTAGAAAAATAGGCTAATCAACCTCATCTGCAAGATAATTTTTTTTTTTTACATAATATCAAGTCTCAACTTTTCAGGACATTTGTAGAAAAGCATTTGTGGGAAATTGTTTTTATTAGCTRAATTCTTTTCCTCATTGCTTTTGTGAAGTCTTCATTTCTCTCTCTTTCCCTTTGACATAGCTGCAGGACCTTTTCTGACATCTGAATAGCTCCTGAATTTGAATTGAATAAAGTAAATTGAAAACATGACAAAGGATTTTTCAAATGCTTAAGGGATCCARCACAGTGTCCCATGGGAAGAAAATTTGACTGTATCGTGAAATCTTTAGATATGAAGGCTAAATTCTGCCATTAATGTGTCAAATATGGCTTTGATTTTCAAAACATCCTGAACATGAATCCACAGTAAAATTTTTATGGAGGGTACTCTATAGTTCATTTTTTTAAAGAAAGTATACACMTTAGTGATTTAGATCATCTCAGGAGCGTGTTCTTGAGATCCTGTCCCATCATACTGCAAATTCTGTTTTGCCTTAGGAAGCAGTCTCAGAATAGACAGACTGGASAACTTTCACATTTCCCTGTGTTCTGGGAGCACTTCTAGTGCATTCTAGCTGCTACTAGACATTTAATCTATGGACATAGATTAGAAGCAGTCCAAACAAAATCCTCCAAAGCATGCACAGTGCAGCCCTGGGAGCCTCCACYGTGGCTGTTTAACTCAGCCAATTTGATCTCCCTGTGCTCCTGCTTCTCTGAATCTTGCCAGGGAGTCAACATTCACTGGGACTTCAACCCAACAGTTACTCTAACAGGCAGACTTCTGTAGCCACAAATYACCTTCAGGAACATCCAGCTCAGTTAAGATTCAACTGAGGATTTTTAAGTTATGTATAATTCATAATTTATAACGGGTTGTAAGAGTGTGTTTATTGTTTGCCTGCTTCGAAGTCACAAGCCATCAATTAGTGAGTGCATGCAGCCTACAACTTTATCAGATATTTGTCTTATACACTCACAAGGGAACAGGTTTATGGGGGATGGCAAAAGTGATTTATCCAATGAGAAATTAGTCCCTTTTGAAACATAAGGTAAAGTGATTTTTAAGTCTAGATCAGGTTTTCACACTGAGCTTATAGATTAATACAGATAAATTGAATTTAACACTTAATTCAAAGGAATTATTCATATTGCAGAGTTTTGTTTCTCGACATACAACGAGATCCTCACATTTTATTCATGCATATTGAATAATTGAAGTATCTTTTTGTTTTATAACAGAGTGCTAATGAGAGGACTCAGAAATCCTGGGATTGTACACTTTTTTAGTAGACTTAAGAAGAAAGCAAAGATTTGACTTCCCCATCTGAAAACAGTGCAATAAACTGACAGCAGAAATGTACAACATGGTCATATCAAGAAACACATTAACCTTCTAACAGAAGAAGAGACAGTTACTGTCAGTGCCTTTTCAGGCAGTTAGATAACAATATGTAAAGATAGCCCATACATACATATGTACATTATATATAGATATATATTTGTCCTATTGTTGCTTTTGTTAATAAATAATGTATGAGCATACTTTTAAAAGGAAGCCTGTGCACTTACAAGCCATGAACTATATTTCAGGCTTCTACAAAAGTAGGAATAAAAATTTATAGTTAAGGTACATGACTGTCAAGTCCCAGAGTGCTCTGGAACTTTGATGGTTGAAACAGGCATTTGTCAAGAGAAAGGTCRTTGTCTAAGAAAGAGACAGAAATTTTACTTCTCTCAGCTCTAATTGCCCTGTGAAGATTTTCTAATGGAACTTAATTTCTTTAACTATTGGTATCTGAAGTTTTATATTTACAAACTTGGAGCAGTGTTTGCAATATAGGAAAAAATCATTGTTAAACTGGTATTATTTGGCTTTGCTTTGTAAACCTCAAACAGAGTTGCCAATACACTCAGCCATTCTGTAAATATTCAATTAAAATCACCATGGAACTTCCCCTGTGGAAGAGTTGTGAAGATGCAGATGTAAGTTATGGGGTAGCATAAATTATTCGAGTCCCCAGCTAGCAGCTMCACAATGTAACAACAATCTGGAGTTCTGCTTCCAGAGTTCTGCTGGAAAGGGAAGATGAATGGCAGATGCCTCATTGTAATTTCTTGTTATCAGCAGGGAGTGTAACAACAGACATTAATCCACTGGTTTATCACAGGTAATAATATATCCAGGGAGCTACCACATTAAAGGCACAAGTGCAACTGCTGCCATTGTACATTTGTCCTAGAGGGCTCTTGAGGCAAGTGCATGTCATAATACTTAAGAAGCCAGAAGAATCAAAATTTGCATTACTTTAATTATTAGCATATTTCACTTTTCTTAAAAAAAAAAAAAGAATGGAAGCATCATAAATCATGATGTCAAATCTCATTTATTTTCTGTTGTTTGAGAACAAGACTCAGGGCTTTTGAAGTCTGTGTATTATTTGTTTCACGGGGAAAAATGACATTATAATAGCCCTCAGAACAGTTTACAGAGAAAATGCTGTTGGTTTTGGATATTTTTATTTTAATCCAAACCAGTTTCTCAGTGCCATGAAGGAATCTGTGTTTGGTTTAGGCAGAACCATCCTAGATACCACAGTTGCTTCAAATTGTGCAGCTCTTTGAGACAAAACAAAAAGTCTCTTGATAATTGATGACTGAATAAACAAAGAGGAAACTGGAGGCAGATGTTTGCTGGAAAGCTTTCTGAAATCCTAGAATGGGATTGGGGAGAGTTTGATTTTGACTTTAATCAGAAGCACCACAATTCTCTCTTCASCCTGAACATTTCCTACTTGACATTTTTTTGTTCCTAATCTTTGTTGGGGGAGGGTGTTGCTGATGTATAATTTTAAGTGAATTTCCAGAAGTAGAGCTAGAAAGGTTTTAGGCTGGCAGCTGTGCAGCCTCAAGCCCTCCCTCTGCAAAACAACATAAATCCCTTGAACACTGTCCTGGACAGAAATCATCTTCCTTGAAATGGAAAGATCATCTGCAGGAATGACTAAGCTACKAGCACCTTTATCCATCTGGCTTTTATACTCCTGCTGAAGCTGCCTTGAGAGTAACAAGATGAGATGCAGGATCTCATMCTGTGGACATATTTAACTCCCTTGGTAGGAGATATACCAGAAATGCAGGTTCACACAGGCAGGGCCCATCATTCAGTTATTTTTGCTGTCACTATGCCCACATCTTTTCCACTAAAACACTTGTCTGCTTTTGGTAGCAAGTGTASACTTAAGCTGGCTGGGAGAAGAATTTCTTCAGAAATGTTTGACAAAAATCATCTTCCTGAAATTAGTTCTTATAATTACATTTCAAATGAAAGCTGGAGACCCAAATCCTTCTAGTGAAATCTTTTGGCTGGTAACAAGCTTTGGTTCAGAAAAGTTGATGTGGTGTTTTAAAGGYAGGGTTGTTAAAGGTCTGTGTGCTTCAGTCTTTTATGTGGGAGGTGCATCACTGTGTGCCTCACTGAGTTACTCCAGCATATGACTGGAGACCYTGGTGACAGCTCACAGCAGGTTCAGCTCAGCTGAGTAACCTTAGTCACAGAAAAAAATGGGATAAAGAGACAGACATGTTAAGGTTTACCTGAGGAATTCCTATAGCATCTGTGAATCCCATATTTACAGATGAAAACTGAAATTTCATTTGTGGAAGAAAGTGAGCAGTAAATCACTCTGACAAATAGAAAAGATCCCTGTGGAATTCAGGAATTCTTTGATAAAAATAATTTGTAGCCACCATTTCAGTTTCTACCATGTTTCCTTGTTGAGCTTGTTCACTTAGAGCAAACAAGTAAGATCTCTAGTGACCCAGCTTTGTGGTAGTAAACYTATCTGACACAAAGGAAGATGAGTTGGATTAACACAGGGGCATGGATGATGTAACAGGAGGGATGGAGCTGATGTAGCACCTGTGTCAGCTRTAGATTGGTGGTCTGTGCATTCTGTGAGTGTCCTGCTCATGGAGGAGCTGTCTGCTTGAAAAGATATAAAATTCTGCTCTTAATGCCCWTTGCTCACTGATCTGGTGGCATCTCTTTTGTAAGAGCAGTTGTTCTGGTACTGTAAAACAGGACCTCTTCAGTTTTAAAATAAATAAGTCAGGAGTTTTATCCTCTTCAATTGTTGGTGCAATGTGTAGCAACACATTGCTCTAAATTGGATTTAATTTGGCAAGGGATGAGAATGAAGAAGGSTTTTAGTCATCTTCCCTCTGTTTCAAGTTGGCCAATACAACACCTGCTCCCACGTTCCAGGCTGTTTTCTCCCATGAGTGCTGSTGCACAAACACTTGCCAGTTGCCCTTTTGACTATTGCAAAAACAAACAAACAAACAAAGAAGCTGTCTTTAACCAAGTTTTCAAAGCCAAACCATCAGAATGGACACATTTTTCTTGGTAGTACAGCTCTTTGTCTATATTTCCCTTGTCATTATAAAGCTACCCTAAAGTGCTGGCTGGTGTGTAATGCAAGAYTTTGTGGCAGGTTATTTGTAATTTTTCTGAGGCAAAACATCACAGCAATTTGAGTCTGAGTCTGCCTCAGAAGTGCAAATGTTGATTCAAATGGGGMACTCAAATATGTATCCATGAAATAAAGCAGCAACACCGGAACAGGAAAACTGCAGGTTCAGTCTTTTAAAGTTATTAAGCATTGAAATAGTCACTGAATAGAGACAGAAAGCATCTCTGTATAGCTTATCAGCCAGTTAGAAAAAGAACATGAAAAAAATCATTGCAAACAGTCCCTGTTCACTTGAAGACTCTCAGTCATTTCATTTGGCTCACAAGCACCTGACCGATTTTTTAACCATAGAGAGCTCTGTAAAGCCATTTTCAATCTAAAATCAAAAAAAAAAATTAATAAAAAGGGCTGACTTTAAAAGCCAAAAATAAATTAAATTTTAAAATTACAACTTACTCTGCTCCAGTTAAAATCACACTCTACTGATGAAGCACTCCTAAACTGTGGTCTCTACWCTAGATGTCCCCCAAAGCAGTAATGTAATAAAATCCAAGAAGAAGACTATGAAGTTCAGATAAGACTTCTGTTCTCCCTCATCCTAGGTGCATGTCATAACCATTACACTACARTCCCATTTCACTCTTGCACACACATGCACATCTAACCTTGAATTCTTTACTGCATAGACAGGCTGTTCCTGCTCAGTGCACCCAATGCTGCMGGCAAGATGTTCTGCAAGGAGCTACAAGTTGTGGAAGAAGCCTTACCCCTAGCACACAGTGAAATTTAACCTGATCGCCCAATTTATGGRTAACCATTATAAATGCTAAACAGATATATAAATTCCATGCTCAGTTTTATTTTCCCATAAAGAAAATCTCTTTTCTTCTTGGTCCTACTTTTAGTGGTCACTGCTACAGCTTGTGATGAGCTGTACCTGGCAGGTGCTGAGAACAGCAACTGGAGTGAACCCAAGGGATCTCCAGTTGTTGTTCTGGAGATAAAAAAAATCTGGATGCAAATAGGATTAGGAAAGCAGCAATRGTTCTGAGCTCTGTCCCAATCTGAGGTTCTTTTGAATAAGCTCTCACTCAAATCTTTCAGACACCAACYGGGTTTTAAAGTTAGAAAGCAAGAAAGCAAAGCAAGAAATTTGCGCCAGGCAGAGTGTTGAAGCATTTTCAATGTCAAACAAAAGTGAAATGGGAGTTTTCAGGGTCTTATCCTTGGATGTAAGCACAAAATCCTATTTGAAATTCCAAAACCCTAGTTCAGGAACATTTTTTGCATCTAGTCCGTAACATCTTGATGACCTGTGCCATGTTTCCACATTCACTAAGAAACAGGGACTGACAGAGCTCATCTGTAATATACATATACAGCAGCTGTAGGCTGCTACTCATCATCAACATTCTTTAATTATTAACAGAAGTTTTATTAGCTAYGAGTCAAAAGCTTTTTTCTTTTCTGGCAAAGGGCTGGAAAGATAATTTTTCTTTGGGACAGCAGATGTTTCTAAAGCATTAACCYARGAGTCAAACAGGACATATATAKTAAGTGCAAATCCCAGGTTAATTAAAGCATTATATAGCTAAATTGATAAATAAATAATATACATCAAATAGCCATTTCTATTAATGAATGCCCCAAACAGTTCTGTAATGAAGTCCATGCCTTCTTTTTCCAATTTATAGTGACTCTTCTTATTCTAGGACTGTACAAGACGTTACTGTACAAACTACATCACCTTCTAATCTAGTCTTGGGAAGCATTTTATTGGTAACACTTCCTGTTCTGATAACGCGTTTCAGTCCTTGTTGTTTATGGGATCTACGGCTAGTCAGAAATTGAATGCTTCTCTCTTTGTGGAGCAATTGTAGAGTGATCCCTCTATATTAAAGCCTTTTTTTCCACAGTGCAAGATATTTCTGTCCTTGTAATTTGCAACCACTGGCCTAACAAGAACCTGGAGTAAAATAAGTGCAAAGCAGAAATACGACCTGAAAATTTCCTATATGTATTTGCTGCTTTGTCTCTCACAGAAGAGACTTCCCCTGTATTCCCCAGCTACATTACCACACACTACAAAGGAGGAAGTGCAATGAATGCAGTTGGCTTRTTCCCCCCAGGAGCTCCCTCTGGTAGAGAATGTCAAAGCACTCCTAGCCGTCAGTCTGTCAGGTCTGCTCGGATGTTTTGGAAGACAGCGTGCTCTGAATGGGAATGTAACAATAGCAGGCTGCTTTTTCAGCAGCCAGCACTGATAACTCTGATAAACAGTCTTCTTGAGGTAAGAAGTGACGCATATCAGAGGTTCCTGCCTTAGATGCCAAGGTTATTCGTCATGTAATTGGATATTGTTGCAAAAAACCATAATTAACCTAGACTTAAAGGCATAAGGCCATCTAGTTGATAACATGTGGTCAAAGATAATCGTTTGTTGCTGAACCCACTTTAATCTTTCCTTTTCATTTACTTTTAAGAGATGTGACCTAACCAGGTCTTACTTAAACAAAGCTGCACTTACTGGCTTCATGATTATTGTTAAATTACAGACCTGATGCTCTTGGCATTTCATTTTATGGTGAGGTAAAAACTTAAGACTCTCCWAATTCAGAAGTTCAGGAAGTTATCAGTTGACAAAAGCAAGGAACACACACATCTTCCTGTGCCTGTGRGTGTCTAGTTCTAGCTCCAGCCATCAGAGAGCATTTGTATGGAATACCTTCCATCACCATCAAGTTCTCTCTACACATTGGCTTATTTCATCCTACAAAGCAGCAAAAATCCCAACTGATGTACTTGTGGGGTTGCCTGAATTTGCCACTTTCAGCTCACACCAGGCTGTCATGAGACCTAGGTGGGCTGCTCCTTCTGTCCTCACCAAACTCTCATACTTTTTCTGCTCTACAGCTGCTCAACTATCCATCCCTCTCCAAAAATTGTGTTAGGGCTGAGTCCCAGCGGTCCAAATGGTTCCCCTAGAACTGCAGTGGAAGTTTTTMTCACACCACCCATTGAGTGACAGGAGATTGCAGGAGGTGGGCRGTTTGGCCACCCYAGTGTGCTGAGGCTATTAGTCATCTGGTGGGCTATCTGCTGCTTCCAGAAGTCAAGGACTATCACAGCACAACAGGTTTTAGCTCCTGCCCCGGGGAAACAAACACATGGAAGCTCACAAGGTTGTAGCAAACAAATTCCTCTGGCTCAGGCCAGCTGCAGATCCCAGCAGCCTTCTCCTTCTCATCTCCTACCACCAGAAAATTGATATACCTCTTTTCCTTCAATACTTTGCTCAGTTATATGACAGGAAGTCAGATTCCCTATTGTGCTCTCTCTTTCATATGCTAAAACCCACTTTTGTGTGTCTCTTTATAAACAACCTCAAACCATCCACATAAGCATCACAAAAGCTTCGTCACATACAAATTCTAGAAATCATATATRCTACCTTTTAAGATAGATTTCTGTTTGAACAGCCTCTCAGTTGCTAATTTGCTTTCTCATATTCCTAACATGGCAACCATACATTATRCTTTCTTCCCTAAAGGCTGCACAAATAAATGAGACTTTGGCTTTTCTCCAGATATTTTCCTATTGTTAACAGGAATATCTGTTTTTAGACCCTTTCCCGTTTGTCCGTAAAGGTAGTCTTATCTTCTTGATTCATCAGTAACAGTTTGTTACTGATATGGAACTCGGGCTCTTTGAGGTAGCCTTTCCTGTAATTACTGTTTCTGTCATTAACTGTCCCCTAAAACATGGCCTRTCTAAATGGGATTTGTTTTAATTCCTCGGGTTATTAGGGGAAAAAAATAATTAAAATCTACTGGAGTTATTTGGAGGTATTTAATGTCATTGTCTCATCATTATGGGATAGCTGCTAATATTTTTAAGCTCTTCCTCCGTCATAGGCTGAATATAGCAATAGATAACCCTGGCTGAAGTTCTGGATTGTTTTGGACAACTGAAGTGAGGAAAAGATTGTAAGAGACTGGTACTGAGCCAAAAGATCAAGATTCATATATATCCTAGGCTTGTTTAGTCATGTTTTATGCACAGATCAAACATACAAAATAAATTTACAGAAGGAATTATGGAACTTTATAATAAAGGAACTCCTGGTTGTGAAGTCTTTAACTATCTTCTCTCTMTTAAATTATTGCTTAAGAAAGAGTTTCACCTTGGGAAAGGAAAGRAAGCAGGAGGTATAGAAAGGTCTGGGTTGAAGAGTACAAATTGGGGATCTCAGCTCTAAAGAAAGAATTGTTATTGCACAATACTGAGGGTGGTAAAATTCTCTTCAAAGAGAGCACATTGAAGGGCCAGGGGAGCAATGTGCTTYCTCCTTACCTCTCTTTTACCTTTAYATGTCCACAGTAAGAATGTTTATATCTGGGGCTTCGTGGCAATCAAGAAAAGACCCAAGCATTTTGACAGCTCTTCTTGTCTCTCAGAATAAAGTGTGGCAATGTAAATACCTTGTATGGATCAAATAAGCTGTTTCTGTTGGTTAACTAGAAGGGACCCGAGGATAACTTCTGTGAGGAGCAGAAATAAAAGAGGGCATCAGTTCATGTCATGCTTAAAATCAGCCAGTTCTGATTATAGAATAATTGAGGAAATTTTAAAACACTTTGTTGCAACTCATGTCCAACCTTAATTTTTTAACAACRATCATGGGTAATGCAGCTACAGGTGCAGAGAGGGAGTCTCATATTGCCTGATATTTCTGGGTTTAATTCTAAATGTCCCAGCAGTGCATGTGTGGGAGTGGGAGTGTTGGCTTGCCTAGCTATGTCTGCATGCATGCCTACTCCACATACATGTGAGGGAATACACGTTTTCTAGAAAATACACACTGCTCATTGTGCAGTACTAAGCAAATGAAGGTATGRCAATGTGKATGYAAAAGGCATTTTACATGGGATAGTRGAGAAAAATCASTACATTGGACATGCTCTGAGAATGCAGATAATATTCCATGACATGGGAGGAATTAGTGCAGCCAAGAAACATGATACCACRTATTTTAAAAGGCAATTTGGCTCTTTAAGGAATGATGATACCTTTTCCTCAGCTATTATATCTTTTCCATCATAACTTAAAACCTCAGGCTATGATTTTATTATACCCACATGCAATATGTTAAAGAAATACCCTTTGAGTGAAATGATATTTATTTATTAAGTCCTGAAAATAAATTAATTTTAGATGCTTCTAACTGGATTGTCTGGAATCAGGACATCCAAAACAGCAGCCTCTTTGGAAACCAGCTATACAATATATGGATTAATGCAGAAAAGGAATTTCATACATTCAAATGCTTTTTAGTGTAGTACAATCAGAGGAGTTTTATGTACATTCTTGGCAAAATTTAACAAAAAAAAAAAGTGTCTTCAGTAATGTGGAAAATGGCACAAGTGAAAGAAATGCACGAAAACTGCTTACAGATATTCAGAATAACAACTTTCCAAAGCTTCTGCTCTTCTCATAAACAAGACACTTTTACTCTCAGGCCACACACATCTGGAACAGAGAAATCACACACAGGAATTTCTGCCTCCCTTCCTTACTGCTTCACAGCTCTTCATCCAGTGAAGCTCATGTTGAAACACATTTGTAAGTGCTAACTCCTCTCAGAGATGCACATCCCTTCACTTGCAGTGTACAGCAAATTGGCTCATCTCAAATAAATACTTTTTTTGGTGTTTAGGTGAGAAGGCAAGCATTTGTTGCAGCTGATTTCAGTGCTGCAGCACGCTGTGCTGGTGGTAGGCCAGACAGGGAGATTTCTAAGCATGTCTCAGCTCCAAAGGCTCTCAGTCTCCAGCCAGGCGCACAGCTTTGCCCAGCCTGGGCCAGGCTGCACGTGTGGGCTGTGCCTGCCAGCTGCARCCCTGCAGCTGATCCGCCAGCCACAACAGCACTGAAACAAAAGATAAGCCAGGTAAGCAGTCCTCCCTGTGTTAAATTCCGGCAAATGACTCCTCACAAGCCATAAACAGGATAAAGGAACTGTGGCCTTTGCTACTTGTGACAATGATAGATGTTTCTTAGAATTGGTCTTTACCCCMCTTCTCTGACCAAAATATTGGTTTGGACACAGCATTATCTTAAATTTTTGCTCATAATCTGTTCAAGTTCCACAGACACAAAKAGAATTTATATCCAACCCTCTTCAGTACTAGTCATGGGTGAACTTCAGTAAGAGCTTACAGCTATTACCGTAGTTTGCAACTGTACCCTCACCTAAGAGCCCAGGTGTTATTGGCAAGACAACACAAATAATCAAACACAAGTAACTGAATGATTTTGAGCAACAAAAAAATYCCTTTTAAATATTATCCATAATAAATGCAACTGAAGATGCAAGACACTTCTTGTCAACCATAATTGCCCAAGCAGAACTGGACAGCAAGACAACAGGAACATCATTTGAACACTGCACCTGCTGAGGGCTTTAGGGGTGGCTGCAAGTCCTCCCTTCCCTGCCCAGACAAAGGCTTCTCACGTGTCCTGCACACCAAGACACTCAGGTCAGCTGGGGRCACAGCACCCTGCAAGGTCATGCAGGGCTGCCAGTGCTACCTGGCATGACTCACAGGCATTGCAAAGCGATGAACTCCTCCCCACTCCGCGGGACGAACAGCGCCATATCTGAACCTGGCTAACAGTGTCACATTTCAACATGGGTTTGTTGTTTGTGCTGTCTTGCCAACTGCACTTGTGCCCTGAGGGTGATGAGATAGCTATAAATCTTGATAGTCCAGGTTCACAGAACCACAKARTCATTTAGATTAGAAAAGACCTTTCAGATCATCAAGTCCCACTGTTAAACTATATGTATACAACTRTGTTTGAGACAGATTCTTCMAAATAAATGTTTTTAGAAAGAGRTGTAAGGCCTCTGTAATTACAGTATACTAAAGGCTCATTATTTCTAGCATTACTTTCTTCCTTTGATAAAAGAATTAACACTATTCCCATATTATCCAAAGATAATAATTACATGTATACAGTGTGACAGATACTACAAAGAATTTAGTTCTGGTTTCCTTATCAACCACCATTCTCCAGTGCAGCATGGTGCTTTTTCAACTTTCATCCCTGGACCTCCTCACAGAGAAACCAGGAAGCAATTGATAAAATGAAATAGGCTCTAGATCTCATCCTGGCTCTCAGGTGTCTCACACTGCCAGCCATGGGAGGATGAGAAACTCCAGAGTTCAGGCAACTTAGATATAGCCAAAGTGATTAAAAATGATTTCTTAGTATCACACAGGAATTGTCACAGACCAGAGAGCTGAACTTKTATCTGTTCTGGAAAGAAGTAAATTTTCAAGAATGTGTGTAATTTGTGATTGATCATTTAGATACTCTTCAGGTGACATCTGTAGAGATGGAAGACCATTAAAAAAGCACAGCTCATTTTCCTTTCTTTTCCCATAAGGACAGTATGTAGGCGAGGGGCAGTGACAAAATGCCACCAATACAGTGGAACTCTTTAAGTAAGAATAGACATTTTGAGAACTGCTGAAAACAAAACTGTTCTGGTTATTGTGCTACTTTACAGATACTCACACAGCCATTGCCATTGCTGCTTTCTCAAGCTTCAGAGACTGAATTTRCAAGATCAACTTTTCAAACAATACTGCTGATACATTTAGTAGATAACAAAACTCAAAAGTGTTGGTGTTTTATCAAGAAAAATGAAATTCTGAATGTTTCAATTTATCTTAGTATCTTGGAATTAAGGCAAAAAAACCTGAGATCAGCGTTTTCTCATGAGATTCTCTTCCCTGGAAGTGACTTCTGCACCATTCTTATCCTGCTTCTAATCTCAGCAAAAACTGGGGTACACAGATTACTCCAATATTTATTTATTTATTTCTATAGCAATGGAACATTTTGAACATCAAAACAAAAAGAAGGAAAGTTTGTTTGTTTGGATGTCTGCCAAATTCTACTACGCAATGTTTAAACAGCAAATCTTACAATTTAGGACAGTTGGTCTGTCTCAAATGCTACTCAACTGTCCATTATTATAATTTAGAGTACAATTAGCTTACCCAAATACCAAAAGTTGGGTGGTTAAGTCGTCTAGCTGTTTTCCCATGGTTCCTCTTTGAGTCAAAGGGAAGACACAGACTCTCTTATACAGTGATTCAGAGAAGAAGGCTAAGTAAACTAGTTAGCATTGTAAAAGCCTCCCTGTTTCTTACACTGACCTTTAAATGACAATTATGACCTATCCATATGACATCTAACAAAATAAGGCTCCAATAACACAGACATCTGTTATTTACCACATTCTCTAATTCAAATKATTTGTACTCCCACATACACACTAAAATATATTGGTACTTTGTATGAAAGAAAAAAAAAGCTATTAGGAAATTTATATTTGGCTCTATGCCGCAGTGAAATGACAAAAATAACCTAAAATTGATGTACATGTTGAATAAAATTACTTTTTATCTTTAATATTGAAACATATGAACTATGAGCTTAATATTTTTCTTCTTATTCAGAAAACCATCACCTGCTTAATAAATGTCTGCTACTTTTTTTCTTTTTTCTTTAAATAAAATGCAGGTAATTAGCCATACTAAATAGCTACCAGTCATTGAAGGCCTATACAGTTACAGGTGTGTGTGACCAGAGATATGGTGGATGACCCACCTCTGGAACCATTCAAGGCTGGCTTGGACAGGTCTCTGAGCAACCTGTAGTTGAARATGTCCCTCCTCATTGCAGGAGCTTTGAGCTAGATGACCTTTAGAAGTCCTTTCCAATCCAAATTATTCCATGATTCTCTTTTACCATTAGTTTTCTCCTGTATTGTTTAACCTTGCTCCCACAGGAACATTTATGCCAATTCCTGTATCACAGTACCTTGGTCCCAGCCACAGGAAAGGACATCAGCTGCAGAGCCACCAAAGTAGGGGTTTCACCACTGCTGGTAAAAAGATATTTGAGTGCTACAGGATCAGGTCTTCCTCTGCAAGCCACTGAGATCTTTACTCAAACCCATCCTCATTCTTACATTCACATTGTCCAATGCTTGCTCTGGCTTCCACGCATTTTCATAGACAAAATGCCAATAAAATAGCTCCAGCAAGCTGGGTTTGTTTATTTCCAGCTGATTCATAATGCCTTAGAAAAGGCAGTATTTCAAAATTTTTTTTCCAAAAAAGAAATTATTAGCAATTTTTTCTATGAGGGAAAGGTTGCTTCTTGTTTCTTACTTTGTTAAGAAAACAACCAGCATTACGTTCTGACCTTTTCTGGTAATTYTCCTTCACTATTGTTTTGTTAATTTATTTAGGCTTTAATATTCTRATATGTTTATTTAATGTTATTCAAACACCAGTTAAATGTTATTCAAATACCAAGTTATAGGATTTCTTAATATGTTGCAATTTTTTGAGGTTATCTCAACAGAATACTGGCTACATCAAAAAGAAAAAAATGTTTTCTCAGAAGTCATTTCCTGCAAAAACTTAAATTCTGGTTGACGGAAATTTGGTTTTAACTTCTAACTTCTAATAAAAAATWATCTGACATTTTTGTAAAACAAATTCTGCTTTCCAACTTGCTACTGCTAACATTACTACCATTTTCTTAGGAACTAAGAACTAAGGAACCAGGATTTTTAAAATAATATATTAATGAACCATCAGACAGTCCTAGATCAGCACACACTTCTGCTTCTGATATGACTAGAAAGGGAAGTTTATGTTCAGGCCAAAATGAGACTTAAATAAGTATTTCCTATTGGATTTACTCAAGCACATGTGACAGCATAGTTGGAAATCTGATCAACCATTAAGAAACCAGCTGATGTAGATGGCAAATGTCAGCAAAGGAGATGCAGTTCATTTTCCAATTCACTGCCACAGGAAACCAGTGGTTTAATAGGGTAGTAGGCCAATGGATGCTGGATGGCTTTTTCCATTGGTAAAAATTACATCACTTCCTTGCAAACTAGCCCTGCTAGATAGTTTCCTGTGCCAATGTTCCAACTGAAGYTGGAAATACTGAAGGATTCCTTTCCCTTTCTCAAAAGCCAGAGTTAGTGGTGGCTGAAATCAGTTTCATCTGGTGTTACTTGAACATTGATATTATACTTTAAAAAAAGCCAGCGACAACTACGTAATGGGTTTCATTGAAGTGCATAAGATGTTCCTGATAAAAACAACATAAACCATTTTACTTATTTAGTATATTCACAATATTCCATTAAAAACAAGTGAAAAGAAAGACTAGGCCATGGTCTGGATGTTTTTTTAACTCTGATTCTGGGACACAGTAACAAACACTCTGCAGCATCTCCACCATCTCCCCTCAAGAGCTGTATGGACAGTGAATACAAAACTGGGGAGTAAAAATGTCCCTGGAAGTTCAGTGCTCCCTTGAGCATRCAAATTGTCTTTCCTGAGCTGATGGAAAACCACAGCAGTGTCCCTCAGTCAGCTCCTCTGAGTGTGATCAAGACTCAACAGACTCCAATAAAAGGGTGACTCTGTRTAAGTCCATGCTTATACAGAGAAGCCTGCACCTGTCATTCTAAGGATTGGAGCTTGGTTTCTGMATCAAGCATCTTCAGGTTGCAACTGGCAGACATTAATTGTGGGAGCAATCACTCTTACTTTTAGCTTTCATCCCACCCCAAGGTGGCTGAAAATGATTTTGCTGTTTCTAGAGGATCGCTGTCAGCAGAAGGCAAGCTAAAGAGTGTAACCCAAAAGTCTTAAAAATGTAACATTAACTAGCCAGTGATGCCTTGTAGTTGATCTGGCATGTGATACTGCAAACCTCAGAAAAATAGACTGAAAATATTGCAAAGATCAGAGAAAAAAGCACAAGCAAATGTAGTTCCTTGTACTGAACAGGTGGTGAAAGGGAGACAGAACTTTTGACTGACAATCATACCTGAAAACCYCTGTAATTGCACTGCTACTGATAGAAAGAGACGTTTATGGATGTCAATACCATGAACAAAGTTCATGTTTTGATATGTGGCTAAGGTTTTGATATGTGGCTRGGGAAAAATTTGCATATCGTGTAGTATTTCCATGACCACCTTTTCAAAATAACCTGAATACTTCCTTCTTTTACWAAGCATTTGTGGTTTTTAAATGCATCTTATAATTGCTGAGTATCTAAATTATTATTGCTATCATAAAAGCTGTGCAGAGCCTGGCAAAATGACACGTGATTGCCTGGACAGGAAAAAAATTAATTGTAATAGGTCTTTTAGGAAACACTCAAAAACATTTATGGTTTTACACATTGTCAGGATATCTTGGAAAGCACAGCACAGCTGGAACTACATTACTGAGAGCAACCTGCCCAAATACATCTGAGAGAAATAGGTTTTCCAGAAAGCCTTCCCTCCATCTGCAGATCTAGTGGAGAGAGCTTTTCCTCCTAGGCTATGTACTCAGAGTTTTTTCCTTCTGCAGCTTCAACAGAGTGAGTATATTTCAAGAAGAATCTGTAGTGAAGAAAAGAACCAAYGTGTGTTTGCATGATTATCAGTGGATTTTGAGTGCATGGTAATAAAATGCCAGGACAGGGGTGACAGCATATTTCCAAAGCTGCTCATCCCAGTGGAGCTACATTTASACAAATGCATTTGTAAGAAATGCAAAGAGCTTGATTACAGTAAATATGGCCTGATTTTGTAGGCATGAGAAACTGGGTCAGAGGCAGCTTCGTTTATCATTAGGATATTAGTGCATCATTGTTTGGCCTTTCCCACGACTTCCCAGCTGCATCTCCCGTCCATCCCCACAGCAAACTGCTCCCAGTGCTGTCATGCAGGCTGCAAAGAGGGAAATGAAGCTGCAGGACTCCTGTGAGAGGGTAAATAATGTCAGCTCTGGGATATGCACATCAYTGGAATGCTGATGTGCAGGCAGCACAAAGAAGCACAGAGTGTGGATACAACCTGAGAAGAAGTGTAGGTATGGCACTCAAGTATCRTAGATATTAAATACTTAGTGAAWATACTTAGTGGCCWAGCTATGTAACATGACCAAAGTATCMAGCTTATTTAGTCAGAGATAGTAACAAGTCTGCAACCAGAATGGCATCAGGCAAAATGCAATTCAGCTGTATTGTTTTACTCTTGCATTACAAATGAGGATAAATTTGGTCTGCACCTATGCAATCCTAATGCTCATTATAAGGTCTAAATGGGATTATACAAAGAGCTAAATTCATCATTAATTATTAAAGTCAGAGAGATAAAGACTGAAGAATAATGAGGAGTAGATRCTCTGCAATATTAATATGTGCAGCCATCAAATACCTAACAAGTTAAAAAAGTTAAGAAACATGTATTAATTTTATTTAAAATAGTGCTTTTTTTCATAGCCAAATATTAATCTTCATTTTAAAAGTGAAGAAGAAAAAACTAAGTTATCAKATCATGTGATACCTGATTTGCAAAAGAGGGAGCAAGCACTGTTATTCATCTGTATTTATCATTATATTGATGCTCCATTTATTCTTATGGTATTAAGCTTTCTTTGACAAAAAATTTAAACTAGCTATCACTTAATGCAGATTTCTTAGCTACTCACTTTTATAATTTCAAAAGACAGAAAAAGACAAAATCATAGCCACAAGTCTTTTCTGTACACCATAAGGGACAAGGACACCACAGGCCATGTGGCCACCCAYGCCATCTCATTAAGGTAAGAGGTGACGGAAGAAACATTTCATATGGGCCACATCACTCGTCTTTCAAACTGCTACAATAATTTTTAGATACATAGGTCCCAACTGAGAAAATATTTATGCACATCCTCAGCTTTAAAGATGGCAGCAATCCCTTTGAATTCATTGAGACCATACAGATACTTACTACTAGATATGTACTTAAGGGATAGGTGTCTCTCACGTGGTTAGTTCCTTTTTCTACTCAGCCTTTTTTCACATATTCCCCAAAGAGAATCCTGTGGGATGCAGCAGTTATTCTTTTCACAGGTTTGTTTCATTAAGATGATTACTAGCATTCCACCATCCCAAGTAACAGGTTATTATTTTCTACCTAGCTGAGTTCTACCAACATTTTCAAGCTGATGCAGTGTTTTTAACCTCCCACTCCATTATCCTAGTCCACCATTAAGTATCTGTTACAAAGATCACTCTGTAAACTCAGGCAATGAAGTTTTTTTTTAAATCCCTTGACTTTGCCTTGGATCAGGTAAATTTGGTTTGTGAGYAAAAATTAAGGGAAGGAATAACTAACAGAGTCCATCAGATACATTGTGCAAYACAATTAAATATCATGCYGGCAATTCCCTTTTCAATTCACTTTCAGCTTATCATTATTATTTTCTAATTAGGGTTTATTAAGGTGAGATGAATCTATTCTCTCTTATTTTCTGTTTCCTTTAAAGCCACATAGAATTTTGCTGTTTACTGTGGGAGATTTGAATCATCAGATTCAGAATGCTGAACTTTTAATTTTCCCAAGCAAGCAAAGGAAATATTACACAACCTCACTGTTTCCAATTAGTTATGGACTTCTGTTAATTCCTTTACTGCAAGCATTTTTTGCTTGGTTGGTAGTACAAATTGTAAATCCTAAAAATTTATTCTCTCACTTGCACTAAGAATGAAAAAGTCATTTTCTCCTTGCCCTACAGAACTCAAGGAATCCTAATTCCTCCTTTTCCAGAATCTTTTTCCAAGGAATCTGATTAACTGATGAAAACAACCAACAGTTTATGAACCCATAGAACACTACTGCCTGTCTTCTACATTTCCCAGTAGGTGAGGCTCTCAAKGTGTGATGTTGTGCAGAGCTCAGGCAATATTAATTAATTAATTAACTAATTGTACCGTTCTCTTAGCAGTTCAGCTCACTGCTCTTGACAGTGAGTYGGTAGTAGGCAAAAAATATTCTACTGTGTACCTTTAGTATGCATCAAAGAAAAGTTAGTGAATTGTTGAGAATTAGTGGTAAAATTACTAAAATAATTTCAGGGTTGGGAAAAATGTTCTGAGATAGAATTTAATACAACCACTTTAGAGCAAAGACATAGCAACTGTCCTCAAATAAACATAAAACTTTTCATATTTAATGAAGTAATTGCAATCAYAGCAATAACTAAAGAGTAATTGTTCTTACTAGTAAGAATGACATGAAAAATAATAGACATCTGGAATGAGACAAATATGGGGAAAAGAATAAGAAAATGATACTATGACTTTTAAAGTGATGAAAGAAACCTTGCAGGAGGTTATTAGAAAAAATTCTGCATAACTATGCCTGCTTATGTTTCTTCTGTCATATCCTCCAACTTTCTTAGGCGCTGTGTTCCCTTGCCCCTTTTAAAAGTTACTCACTTGCATTCTTGTTTTCTCTGTTTCTCTGATTACACTGCCCTGCAAATGTGCACTTTTTAAAATTTTTTTTTTAAACTTTCTGTATAGGGACTGTGGCCCAGTGCTTGCAATCTTCTACATTAAACTCACTCCTCTGAAACCTCCTAAAACTTGATTCTGGTGATAGTTCCATCTCCTGGTTCTGACCCTCACCTATTGTCTCTGCAAGACTCTATGATCCCCGGGACAGAGACAAAGGCATACTTTTCATAAGCAACTACTGATTTAAGATGATTTCACTAATAAGTGCTGTTTAAAGACACATGCYTTATACTTTCTAGAAATCAGTATCTGACAGTCTTTGAAACTTGTCTCAGCATTTGGACTTCTTRATGTTCATGAATCATGAACATCAAAAAATCATTAAAAACATTTAAAAATCGGCAGTATTTTTCCGAATTTTAAAAATAATATACTGTAAAAACATACTGTACAAAATCTTTTTAGGTGTCTGCTTGGAAATGCAAGTTCTGACACAATGCAGTGGTGTGGCTTAGCTGAAAGAATAGGAAAAGTTTCCAAAAGTAACAACTCTGCCACGCCAATAATTCATGAGCCATTTTTTCAAACATCAGCTATCAGATGGAAGAGGGAGGAATAATAGAATRTAACTTCTGCTTTACAATGGCCTGCTAGTTCAGAAAGGCAAAGGCGCCTGTACTCTAAGGAAGCTGTCAGCAAAGCTGCAGGCTGGAGGTCCCAGTGTCGCTTACAGCACTGGCAAGAGGGAGACCACTGCTGGGCAATGAAGCTCGAGGAGGGAAGCAAAAGGAAAAGGCTATGGGGGGGAGGCGGGGGTAGAAAAGGAGAATCAAGGATCTTTCCTCACCATTCTTTTTTTACAGCTTTTGTGCGTCTGGACTGATTTGTTGTGGGAGAGCTGTTGGAGACAGTATATTTGGCACAAGACAGGGTAGCTCAAAGCCAAAAGGATGGTGCTATTGCCAGTTTAAACTATGGCTTTTCTTTTCTTTCCTTTTTTTTTTTCCTTCCCCCCTCCCTCCTTTTTCTTTGAAGGAAGGAAAAGAAAAAAGGGGAAGAAAGGGATTTGCAATGAAAACCAGAGCAGTGGGTTAACAAGAACCCTGCAGGCTTCAGTAGACTGGAAAGATACACGAGGCACTTCCTCTACCATCTGGCATGCAATCCTGCTGCTGCTCTTAGAACATAACTTCGGAGTGAATAAGCAAACAAGTAAAACTTTTCAAGAGACACCAACTATGAAGCAGCAGCTATTAATCTGTCAGCTTACTCTCTCCCCTCTTCTCCCATGACAGTATTCCTTTCCTCAAGTCTTTTCCAGTTCTCATGCCTACCTGTGAAAATATGCACTATTTTGTCATGTTTTCAGATTACTCCATTTGCCTTTTTTTTGGGCATTGCTTCTCAGAATGAATGAGGGACAGAGCTAATACATTTATATTTCTCTTGTAATCACTTAAGCTTYTTTAACTTGGAGTCAGAGAGAAATGCAGTTGGTAGAAATAAAACCATCCATCTCTGCTGAACTATTTCCTTCAAATATGGCTAAAAGTGTGAATGCAAAAGAGAAATTTCAGGTGAGCTGAGCTTGCTGAAGGACTGTTTAAAATGCAATTACAAATGGCTAGTTACATTGCTGTGTAGGAGTATGTTTTATTTCTGATGGATTTCCTTAAATGACAAGCATGATGTTGAGAGCACATCTTCAAGGTGGGTAAAGCATCACAGCMCAGCTAAAGTCAGAGAAACAGAGAACTTGCAAAAGCTGAGCACTTTGCCAATCACTCTGCSAGTGATACTACAGCTGATTTTGGTGCTAGAAGTCCTCATATTCAAATATAAATCTTCCAGGCTTTCCTGTGAGCAGCTCTTATGTGGCTCCATTCTTGTAATGAAAAAGACAAAAAGAAAGYCAGTTACAGCAAAATCTTGGATGAATTAAGGATAAGTAATCATTGAATTGGAGTACAACTGTGAAGCGTAAGTTTATTAAGAGTAAGATGAATTAATTTACAGACATACCCATTAATGCCAAGCAACAATTTCAACATTTTTTTTCATTCACAACCGCTGATCCTTAAACTGGCCAGGAATCAGAAAAAAAAACAAAATAAAAAGAGGAAGAAAAAAAAAACCAACCCCAAAAACTTCAGGCTATCTAAAACAGTTGTTTTCATTTGACAGTAATTCAAGAGAAAATACACATAGCTTCTTGAAATACTGATACTATAACAAGTTGTATTTCAGTTTGTTTTTTGACTAGCCTCCTCCTTTGCACCTGTAGAACTGTAAGTGAAAACAAATACAATAATCCTGATCCTATCCATAAGACAAGTGACCCAACTACAAATGATACAAAATGTTTCACAGTTTTAAGGACACAAGAAGGTAGTGTAGATTTTGAAATCTCAGAAGACTTTCATTGCTGCTATCAAGAGGGCTGGTGGCTAAGTCCTGTTAAACACTTAAATATTCAGATATTCATCTAAAAATTAGTCTGGACATCTGTGAATACACTGCCTTCCACAATGTCTGGTATCTTTTATCATAGAATCATAAGTGGTTGGGAAAGATCTCCRTGACCATTGAGTCCAGCCTTTGGCAGCACCTCACCTTGTCAGCTAAACCACAGCACTGGGTGCCACTTTCAGTTATTTCTTGATCACTTTTTGCATCCRGTGAAGCTGGAAATGGCACAAGGATAGCCTTTCCTTCAGAGCRCTCCAGCACTTYTGCTCTTTGCCTCGGTGGGGACCACAAAGCACAGAGGTAAACAAAGARGAAAAACAATAGCTGAAGAAAGTTCCTGCAACTCCTTGTTGCGCAAAACCAAAATGAAGTAGTTGGGGTGTAAGGTTTAAACCACACAGTAGGCAAAGAGTCTTCAAAGTCTTCTGGACTTCAAGTTGCCTTGTTTATCCCTTTTTGATAGGAACAGTGCTTTAAAGAGGAATTGCATGCAACACGCCAATATGAAACATCTAAAATGTCACAATAAGCCACATGAAAATAAAAACAATAAAATTTGCCTTTCTAGAAAATTATAATCACCGACTGTATGAATGTATCAGTGCTTGTGTTACTGCACTGCACATAATCTATTTCTTTGTTCTTAATTCTTTTGTTCAATGAGTCAGGATATCCTGATACAAAAGACTGCAAAATATCAGCACAACAACAATACTTTACTACTTTGGAAGTGCTTCATAATTTTCAAGGCAAAGCTACCAAGTGTAGAGGGTTAATAGTATGGCACTGTGGTCTGCAATCAAAGCTTTAGCAAACCATTAGAGTTGTCAGTTTGAGGTTGGAACATCAAGATAAGCAAGGCAGAGATCCTGTAAAAAAGGAAACAGCATGATGTTAATATGAGGAGGAAAGACTTGTGCACTCTGTTTTCTACATGTAAGGGTGTTACGTTTCAGTCCATTCTCTTGGCTTCTCCTCCTGMGTGAAGGAAGATCCTGCTTGTTTGACAGTTTACTTTTCCATCTGGAGAGAAGGCAGAACATTGAACGTAACCCAGAGAAGACAAATGTACTAACTATGCATGCTAGGAAATGTTATCATGCCCACTAAAATCCCATTTTAAAAGTCTTGTGCAATTTTACTGCAAACTAGRTGCTGGCGCAAGAGCTGAACATCCACCCCTCCGCTTTAAGCTCCGTAAACTAAGGGACAGACCAGTACCRCGAGCGGGCTAAAAGGGATATATGAAGGCAATATAAATGCTGTGAAAATCGCACGGCCCCTCCGGGTCCAGGATCCCAGGAAGGGTCGGGTGCTGCTACWGGGTCTGGCCAAAGGCAGCCCAGAAGCCCGGGGAAGCCCTCGCTGACAGCTGCGCAGCCCCAGCACGCCACCGCTGCTGCTGCTGCTGTACGAGACGGAGCACTCCCCCGGGCGGCTTTGCCTTGTTTTCAAAGATTAGCGACGAATAATTGCCTCCTCGTCGTAGTCTGGGAGCGACCGCTGTCCTAACGTGAACCCGCTCAGGTGGAGCTTTACAGCCGAAGYGATTGCGGGCGCGGGGCAGCCCCCACAGCCGCCCCATAACCCGTCGTTTCAGCGACTCGTTCCTCTGCGACCCCTCCGGCGCCGGCACCGCGGCTGCCCCTCGGCGTGCCCGGTGGGGCTGGCGAGAGCGGGGCAGGCGGGGGCACCGCACGCCCTCCGCCAGCGCACTCGGGCTCCGCTCCCAGCCTTCGCAGCGTCCCGTGAATCACCGCCCTTCCTCCCGCCGAAGGGCAGCCGAGGTGACGGCGGGGTTTGACTAAGAGGCCAAAACCCCCACCGGCTCCGCAGCCAGCTGGGCGAGGAGGAAGGCGGGGCGGCGGGGGCTCCCCCACGGCATCACGGCGGGGATAAAGTCAAAGTGCCTCCGCCGCGGCGCTTAGCGGGGCGTGAGCTGCGGCCGCCCCGAGTGCCGCC
>CADDXX010000072.1:2151904-2290487 GCA_902810485.1 Alauda arvensis | reverse complement strand
GAGCCCGGCGCTCCTTCCTTCCGCGGGGCCGGGCGCGCCCCTGGCGGGGGGCGGCGGCGGTGGGCGGCCGGGCGCCCTCGCCCCGCTCTGGATGCCCATCGCGGCTGCTCGGGCCGGGGGGTGGCTGCGGCTCCCCGGCGGGGGGCGCGGGCCAGGATGCCGGTGCTGGAGCGCTTCTTCCCCGCGGCAGAGCCGGGCAGGCGGAGGAGGACCGGGGAAGAGCCGATGCCCTTTCCCATGGGCAGCCTGCCCGGTTATCAGCAGGGGACCCTGGCCTGGGACTTGCCCGAGATGATCAAGATGGTAAAGCTCGTTTGGAAATCCAAGGGGGAGCTCCGCGGGGCGAAGCACAGAGGYGTTTTGGAGAGCGAGGATGTCCTGGGCGGTTCGGCAGGTAGGTTTTCCCCCGCCCTGCTGYTCGGGGAAGCTGCGGGGCAAACGCGGCGGGGGCCCGGGGATGGCGGGGAGCCGCGGCCGGAACCGGACCGTCCCGTCGTGGGGCAGCCGAGCGCGGCCGGGCTGAGAAGCAGCCCGTGCTTTGGGCAGCTSTGTGCCGCCGCCGGGACGCGCACCGGAGTTTGTGCCGCGCTGAAGCCACGTCAGTTTGCCGATGGCGCTCCACCGGTCCGGTCTGCTGCGTGGTTTTTGTACGCGCGGGGATAAAAGCTCGGCTGGAAAGCGGAGCGAGTGGCTCCGCGGCTCGGAGGCTGAGCTCCGCCGGGGCAAGCCGGGCTCAGTGCTCAGAGCTCTCCCGGCCCGCACGGTCAAGGTGACGGAGAAGCGGCGCCCCAGGGCCGCCGGGCAGCCCGGCCGCTGCAAGAGCTTTCCCGGCTGTGTTCGCCGTGCCCTTCCGAGCGCATTGCCTCTCCTCTTCCTCCGCCAAACCTCTCCCCGATCTTTGCGTGCGCTGGGCTCTCTTCACAGGACCGGCCCGCGCTTCCCTTCTGCAAAGCGGAGCGAAAAACTTGAGAAACGCTGCCCTATCCCACTACTTTCTCTTTAAACGTGATATATTGCTGGGTAAAAAGCACGTGCTTTTTCCTTAATTTTATGAATCTTGTCTGTGAGKTTTTTCCCATTTCACTAACATATGGCACATCATCACGTGCTTTCCTGAAGTCCAGGTTAGACCTGCAGCGTTTTCATTAAGTGGAGATGAGTTTTCAAGTTAGCATGGTACTCTGATCAGTTGATTCTGCATCTTATCCTGTGCTCCACGTTGCTTATGGTTMAAAACCTCTTGCCTTCTGTTGAAGTCAGAGTCACAGGCCTATAGTTTTCTCAGTATCAGTTGGTAATTTTTTATTCTTCTGTAATTGCACTGCTGTGATTTAATAGACTTGATGAAACTRTGTGGCTTCTTTCTTCAGAACTCTGGATTATCTTGTCTCTGCGGCTTGGTCACTAAATTCTTCCAAAGCATTTAGTCTTCAAACACTGTGCCTTCRCCTTCCTTTGGTGTACCTGTTATTGATACCTATAATCTACATTACTTTGTAGCAGAATAATTTACCTACAAAGAATCACCTCTTTGATGGTATTTTGAAGTGGTTGTTGTGCATATGTATGTGTTCTCTGTACTTAATTTGTATATATATATATATATATATAAAATACTTGAATATTAAATAGGTATCAGTCTATCACGTTTGAATGCCTGCTAAGGTTGGCTGTTTGGTCATTGTATGTCTGTTATTTAAAATGTATGCAGTTTAATCAGAGAAGGCTTGGTCCACTTCCATTTTGAAAAAGGAGTGATAGGTCTTGGGCTCTGAGGAAGATGTACAATCTGTCACCCTACTCTTGGGGAGTCACTTCAGTTTAAAAGAGTAATACGAGTGATGTGGGTAATGAAAGAGGGGGTCATATTTCTCTTTAAGACTTGGAGCAAATCAGCTGGGAATGTACTGTAGCCARCCAGGGAGATTGAGGCTTGTGTGGTGAATGCTGAGTGTTCAGAGATGGACCCTAATTAAGCAACCTAAGAAATGCTGCATTGCTTACACCTTATGTATGAGTAATGGTGGTTTTTCAGTGTGCTTGTGTTGTATCTGGTGAAATTACTTTCATTAGGTAACAAATGAGATTCACCTTCAGATTCCTGGAGGCAACTAAAAATGAATGTGAATGTATAGAGACAGATTAGTCCACTAGCAGGATGTGAGTAACTTGCRTTTACTCAAATGGCCATTACTCGTATCCTGTGAGGGGACAGTCCTCTTCATGGTGCCGGATCCTATTTCGTAAATGCAGCTGACTTGCACCAGTACAAATCAGGGCAGAAGATGACTCYTAACTCTCAACACTTTAAATACGAATCATCAGACGGTTTGAGTGAACCAGACCTGGGTTGCTGGTTTTTCCTCCTCAGCAACAGTCATCCTAGGAGTTTTCCCTCTTGTGGTTTCATTTTAGTCACTTTAAGCACATTGGAGTATGTGGGAAAACCAGTAAATGCTGAAATCTAGTATACTTAAATAAGTGCAGAGTCAAAGAATGCAGAAATGGGAAGAAGAGATAATTGTTTGACAGYTCCATAGTTTGAGGTACTCAGCTTCATGTTTGTGTGGTGTTTTTTACATGTTTGATTGCTGGGGGAAAAAAAAAAAAGAACAAAACTTCATAACTTGTATCTTATGGAAAAGGCAGTACTTAGTCAGGAATCAGATTTTCTTCAGGTGAAGTTAAAGCAAATAACTTCTGCTTGAGGTACTGCTAGCTAGGCAAATAAAGGTTGATTGTTCAGTAGCAGAGTTCACAGCACTTTCCACATCAAGGGCTTTTTCATTTGAATTTGTAAGTATTCATGTGATAACTCATGTTCTGTTATCACATCCTCATGAAACTGCTTTGCTTACAGTAGAAGAGGAAATAGATATAAATTCTGGAAGGAAACTGTCAGGATTTCTGGCTTGCTTGATCATGTTAATACAGATTTAGGTAAGCAAATTTCTTTGCCTTGTCCGAGTGATCGGACTGGGCTTTGGGCTGGCTTTCTGGAAAAGTCACAACCCTCATAACCATACATAGTGTGGAGGAAGGAGAGCTATATCTGCCCATGATGTCAGTTCTGTGGATGGCAATGTCTTGGGGAGCCATTTAGCCGTAATTTATACCACATTCCCCTTTCCTGAGGTAGGAGCAGTGAGCAAAACTATCTGTGTGTCCTGGGCTCTCATATGTAAGAGCTATGTCTGGGTCATTCATCTTGTTCAGTACCAAGAATAAGCTACTTAATCTCCCTGCAAAAAAWGGGTTTGCAGTACATCATGCAGCATATAGTTGGGATGAATGAAGAACTCAGATTTCAGTGACTGCCTGCCTGGGGTTTCTAATGATGATTTATTTTCACTTCCAAAGCAGTAATACTCTCATCTTGAGCCTTCTCTTCTTGTTGCACTGCTTCTTAGTGTTAGTATCAATTAAGACTACAGACCTTTCTCCTGCTCCTGGCCTGCTGTTGCTTAGTAACTCTTTCTTCACCCCACTGATGAAATCAGCGCAAAACCAAGATTTTTTTGAAGACTCTCTCTGGCTGTGCCAGAAGCCATTCCTGTGGGAAATGGGTATAATTTGATGTCATTCTATACTGTGTTCCATACAGATTATTTGCAAACCAATGCCTTTTACTTGAATAAAATAACAGCATGTGTTGATAATATTACAGTTGAATTATTTAGATAATCAACAGATAATCAACTTTGTTGATCTCTAGGAGGGAACTGTGTTCTGTTTATGACCCAAACTTTCTTATCACCCTCTCCTAGGGTTCAGCAGTAGCTTTGCATATCAAACAAACCTGATCAGGGAACAGGTACAGGTTTGCCTCTGAAACTCTTCGTTATGAGCATTAGCAACCTCTTAAGTTTACAGTGATCATCCCAGATAACTCCAGAGAGACTTTCTGTACTGAGTCTTGCACATGTGCGGACATGCAAGACTTTGAGAGAAGGTGCAGTGCTRCTAAGAGTTACTGAGGTCTGTTGAGACACTTTGGATTTTTTGAAATAACTCTGAATGTTTTTTTCCACTTACCTCTTTCTGTTGGTGGATGTTTTCTCAGAAATGTAAGTTCTGATTCATGTGTGCATCATGCTTGTTGGTAACTGGTGAGTCCCTTTGCCRTGAGTAGGAAAAACAAGCTTGTACCACACATCACTCCTGTTACAGTTGGGAAAATCKCCACCAGTGTGTCTGTTTACTTTTCCTCTTCAGTCCACTGTGTCCTTTACAGTTGAGTAGTCTATTCTAAGTTCTTTCTTGCTCTTTCGAACTTCAGAGTATCTGCTGAGCAATCTTGTGATACACCTGCTGGAGAGGTCAGAGTCAAATCATGTGTGTTTCCTCAGTCGTTGCTTGAAGGTCTTCCTTAAAGTTACTCACAAGAGATTCCCAAAGACTCAGTTCTTCCATAGTATCCTAGGAAACATGCCTTCTACTTGATTTTTCTTTTGTACTTAGCAAGTTTTRTCATGCTGTGCATTTAAAACAAACTYCATGCTTCCGCTTCCTATCGTTGCTTAYAGAATCACAAAATTATTTGGGTTGGAAGAGACCTTTAAAGACCATCTAGTTTCYACCCCCTGGCCAGGGACAGGGACACYTTCCACTAGACCAGGTTGCTCAAAGTTCCATMCCACCTGGCCTTGAAGACTTCCAGGAATTAGCAATCCAAAACTCTGAACAGCCTGTTTAGGTGCGGGTTTGCTGAATCGTGTTTAGCTGTGACACCTTGAAACTCATGCTTTTGTTTATAGCTCCACTGCCATAATTAACAAWCATAAAATCTTAAAATTTAAATCTGCAAATTATTGAGAACCAAGTGAGGGTTTGCCTAACAGCTTAAAAGCTCATAGTTTTGAGAATTTGGTGCTGAGCATGTAGGTGCTACAAATGTAGATCCTAGGAATAAATAAAACGTGGGAGGTATCAAATGGCATTGTCTTAGCATCTGACCAGTCTCCTGTGTTATTGTTTAGATTGAAATCAGCTTTGTTTATRTCCTGCTGACAGATGCACAGCAGGCAGGAAGGCAGCTTGCTATATATTYCTGAGGTTAGGTTTTTATTTTCTTCTTTTTTCCCCCCAAGTTTTATGTTGAGACTTGTTAAATCCATTACACTTAGAAGGACAAAGAATGTGAATTTGATAGGATCAAGACTACCTGTGGCAACTTTGATTGCTCACTGACTGCTGTGTTGAAAATTCTGCCCCTRGGAACAAGAAATATGCTCTTGTGTATTTTGTGAAGAGCTGGTTAAATCAGTGGAACTRCGTATGATGGTCTCATTGAGAACAATGAAATTAGGCAGYGTGCAGTACCACTTCTATAGTGTGTGTATGTAGACCAAGAGAGAAAATTCAGACYACATCYATGGGTAAYGCTGTTCAAACACAACTCTTAAGTTTACTGGCTGAACACAAGTTATTAATACATAAGATTTGGGGCTATTTTTTTCCCAAAAGACTATACTAATTAGAGAATTGGCTTCAAAGATTAAAAAGAAATAATTTTGAGATATTAAATTGTGGTCACCACTCAAATTCTGATCCTTGTTTAACACCTACCTCTTTACTTTGAGGTGTTTTTAAATGTAGTGTAGAATGAAAAGCTGAACKGATATTAGAAGTCTTTCATTTTGAATGTGTCAAAGTGAGCTTTGCGAGTGTGTTTGTCAATTGAAGTCGTGTTTATTTTGGGAGTGAAATTTTTCTTCTTAACCACGGTGCTTAACCATTCTCTTCTACTTATTCTCTTCTATTCTTATGTGAATTTTATGGTGTGGATCTGTTGGCATTTTGGGATATTTAGAGTCAAGTTGGAAGTGACCTCTAAGATGACCAAGTTCAACTACTGCCGTGTCCACCAAGATAGGAGCTAGGCCAGGGGTAAACAGTAGAGAAGAAATAATGTGAAAATCTCACTGATTTCTAAATGGCCTTTCAGTTCAGCCTGGCTGGCACATTTTTTGTTTGCATTATTGTGAATGTTGGAAAACAAAACTCATTTGCAGAAATAYTTGGAGAAGCTCTTTGAGCAGCTGTTCGCCTATGTACAGCCACAAAAGAGAGACGAAGACTACAACATTATAGAGCTGAGACTTCAGGACAAAGTTAGGAGATAAAATGTGATTGYCCAGGTTGGATGTTGGCCAGCATGAGGAGGGGAATAGGGCTGGTGTGCTAGAAAAGTGACAGAGGTTTATTGGTCTGTCAACTCGGAGACAAATGAGCAGTCTGCTGAAAACTGTAAATACAAATAGAGCGAATTCCAGTGAGCTGTGTAATGGTGTCCAGATCTTGCTTTCAGTGAAGCTGTTCTAAATATTAGGAGCCAAATTTGTGGCTTTATATATAARATATTGTTTCTAAAGGAAAAGCTACCACGCTGTAATGCAAACAGAGCTGGGGAGGGAGGGGCTGCTAGGGGGGAGGATGTTGTATGCTTGTTTGCTTCATCGGGGTTAAAGCTGATAGTTTTCTTTTGTCTTTGGTACATTGACTCTGAACTTCTCTGTACTCTGTGGAGAATTAAACTGGTAAGCAGCTAGTCATAGAAAGCAGTGGTGRTATTAGCCATGCCTGCCTGGTGCTGCTGGTTTTCTGTATTGCTTAAATATTGTGAGAGAAATGTTTAAAATGCATTGTGGGAGGCTCGATACCGCATTCCGACTTCCCAAGTAGGAAGCACGTTGTATGCAACGTGTTTGCTGTTTCAGTGCTTCTTCATAACAAACTTAGTTTGTGATCTGTCATACCTAAAAGAGTTTGCTTGGAGACATGCATCACCAACAGCTTTCTGTAGTCCTGCTTTAGGAAGTGTGAGTTTGGCTTTCCATCCAGACAACAAAGAAAAAGGGTGTCCCTGTCACCATTTCCTCCACTATGACCTRTTCACACCCTCTCCCCAGAGCTCTGCTTTCAGAATATGCTAAACCGTGTTTCTTACGGTAAAGGCTCACGTGCTGCCCCACCACTGCCACGGTTCCAAGGGGCATCTTTACAAGTGGGCAAATGTGTGTGAAATGGAGTTTTCCTGCAGGAACTCCCTGGTGTCACCTTCTTTGAAAGAAGTCAGTTACCTCAGGCTGATTCTTCTCAGCAATTATGCTTCTGGTTCTGGTCATAATTCTGTAAAATGGTCTAGTTCTCCTGTCTTCCTTTTGTCTGGACTAAAAAGTTAAACACTCTTGAGATAACGAGCTTACAAYATGCTTTGACATTTGCTAAAAACTTCTTGTAAGTCATCCTAACCTTGTTCAAAAAGAGCATTCAGCCTACTAAATTATGGGATATATTACATTAGGTTAAGTACTTGACTGGCTCATGGTGTAGACTTGCAAATGCAAGACAAAAAYGCCTTTGCTCTTAATTTTTTTCCTCAGCTTGCAACATACAATTTCTTCTGTCACTGTTATGGCTACAAATAGGCAAGCTCTGTATGAGAGAAGGAATCCTTATTGCTCACCTCCTGGATAAAGCATTCTTTTAGCTCCCCTGTGGACTGCCAGCTGTGGTTTTCCCTGAAAAAGCTGAATGTAAGATAGTCTAAGGTGTGTACAAAGAGCAGTCCAACACAACAAGGATTTAGCAGGCTCAAGAGTATTGCTGTCAGATCTGCCCTTATTACATAGCAATAGAGAGGCAAATCCCTTCCATTGCTCTTTGAACAGAAGATCCTGAAATTCAGATATCCTTCAAATTTCCCTCAGAAAATAAAACTTTGCCATTGACCTTTGCCAGTTTATATATAATCTCTGGGAATGCAAGGCTGTGGGAGTGCTCCCCAGTCCCAGGARCCCAGGACCTGTTTGAAATTGCTGTGAAGCCGGGGACAGTCTTTCCATGGACATGGATGAGGCTGTGTTCTAAACCAGGATGTTCAGTGTTACTTTTAGGTAAAACCCTGTGGAAGGTGTATTCTTGAGTGTCTCTTTATACAAATGAGACCATTTGGAGAAATTGCTGTAAACTTCCCCAGCTCTGATCCCTTCTGAAGGGGAAGTGTGCAGAACTCTGCTTCCTGTGGGAGAGCATGAAATCCTTTCATCTGTAGCCAGCTTGTGTGGAAGTAATGCCCTTCAAATATTGCTATCTCAGTGTTCTCCTGATATCCCTGACCTAAGGTAAGGACAAAGAATTAACTCAAAGGTGTACTTAAAAGATGCTCTGTGCAGGTGCAGTTAGAAGTGAAGCATTATCCTGGAGGGTTTTCAGAATGCACTGTGCTGTGGCAGGCATTGCTTCCTTCCTGCTGCTTAAGCACTGCCTTGAGATTGAATGCTTTGTTTTCAGCTGCTGGAATTACAGATCAGACAGAAGAATAACTCTAAACTAAGTACTACACAATAGTGTTTGAACRCTGCTTTTGAAGGTTAAATCATAAAGTAGGTTCATTAAGTAGAAGGAATTAGTTTTAAGCTTTCTGGAACTATGTTCCACAATAAYWAAAAACTAGTATCTGCACAGATGTGCCAGGTGAATATTCAATTAAAAATCATACAGAATAATTGGAAAATGCAGGTGCAGAACATTTTTTAAGCCATCAAAATTTTGACAGGTGCCAAAAACACCTTCCATACACAGTCCACTATCCTGTTTTTAATAACTGTTGCCYGAGTTCTTCCTTGTCTAATAAGTGCTTCTGTGAATGAGCTTTCTGTTACTTAAGGTTATCTGCAGCCAGTCCTTGGGGGGTTATCTCTGCATGTTATCTGGGTTATCAGGAGACTGTGTTCACTGAAGCACCCAGGTGCTTATCCAGATAGCTGTGTTCCAAACATCGCTTATCCAAACATTTTCCAAACAGTTCATGTGTGCAAAACTTAAACTGGAAATCTTGTAATCACAGGCTTTCATGGAAGATTTCTTATTTCCTGCTTCCAGCCTGAGTGGATATGCTGCAGGAACAGCTGCCTTCAYAGTAATTGGGCAATTGCATTTCTAATTCCAAGTGGAACTGAGAGAATAAAGGGGTGAGAGAGACTGGGCTTTTGAGAAATGCCAGAAAAAACTATTTGATCCAGCTTGGAGTTTGCATGCAGGTTTGTCTCATTAAAAGAAGTGGGGAGAGGAAAAGAATTCCCTGCTTGCAGATGATTTTAGTGATACAGATTATGTTCAGGCACACCAACAGTGAGAAACAGAAAACCATGTGCAAGAGATTCTGAACATTGTACGTGCTGCACAGCTATTGCACTTGCTTCCTGTTCTTCCTGGAAGCWCTAGTGAATGTGCATTTCATGTTCTTATTTGGGAACTAAAGCTAGYTGAATAAATTAGTACTGGTAATATCTCAGAACTGAACTCATTTCAGTGTGTGTAAAAGTTGGTGTGTTGCTTTCCATGACCCCTGGAAAAGACTTAAGGAGAGAAGAATTTASTGCACAGCTGAGAACTATCACCCTAAAATGGCAGAGGTGCAAGGCTTTTAGGTGAGACACTGTCAGCATACACTTCCAAGCAAGGTCAGTTTGAACATCCTGCTCTCAGTCAGCAAACTGAGAGCTCTCAAGAAARCAGAGCAGCGAGGAGCAAGAGTGCACTTAGAGCGGACAAGCAATGGGTGGGAGTTGGACGGAGAGATGGTTATTTCTTCGGTGCTGTTCAGTCCACTAGCATGTCCCAAATTTAATCCCAAGTTCCCCACTTGTCAGTCATGAGTAAGGCAACAATCACTGCTGCTTATAAGGGCTGGAACAGCTTTTTGCCCATCTTCTTTCTGTCAAGTTGTCCTGCCCTCTCACTGGAAACCATAATTGCAGATGTGGATAAGGGCATGGTGACACAGATGAGGTGGGCTTGGTGCAGTCCTGCATTGACTCTCAGAGGCTTTTTTCTTAAGGAGTATGTTGTGAATTATTGTTTATCCATTTTTCTAGCTTCATGCATCTCAGCCAAAGTGATGAAAATATCAAGGATAGCAACTTAAGTTACAGCAGCGTGGGGGCTCATGCTGAAGACATGCTGCAGGCAAGAGCATGAAGGAGCTGTTAGAGGACTATAATAGTTCAGCTTAATGAGTAATCAAGAGGTTTCAGTATGATGTCTTCTMTTTCTTCCTGAGTAGTAGTTAGCTTGCCCATTGTAAAAGTGAAAGGGATAGTAGGACTTGTGAAGCGAGTGCAGATAACAAAACTGTGTGCAAGGTGAAGTGCAGCAGATAAGAAGTAGCTTAAGACATTAAGCTGAAGACCCTATTTAGCCTGTGGAGAAAATAAGTCAGAAGTATGGGATTTTCCTGTCAGAAGTGGACTGGGATTTGTTCACTGAGTGGTCTGCATGGCTTAGCTGTTAGAAATGTRTGATCCTTGACAAGATTTCACAGATCACCAGTAGATCCTGAATGCTCAGGTCTTCTCTAATAACTAGGTCTAAAGTTCTGCTTCAAGATMGAAGCCTGATTTAAGTGCCAAGGAAGCTACCTCATTTGTGCCAAATAAATGCTTAAGCTACCTACAGAATACTGTTATGGTTTTCTGAGTTATAAGATGCAATCTGTAAAATGTCATCATCTACTGAAATCACATGGCTGTTAAATCATAATTAAATTAAAGAGATGGAATTCAGAATTAAGTTGTAAGCCCTAACCAGGCAGACTCAGCAAGCCTATTTAATTTCCCTGTGGAATAGCAATAGAATAGATCTTCCCTTCCCCCATTTCCAGCCATGCACATCATTAAGTACCTACTAAGTAGCTGGCAAAACAGAGTAAAAATTAAAATAACTTTGCTAATAGTGAGCTGGAATTCTCATAATGAAAATGCAAGGTACCTTATTTAAATGTTGGCCCCTTGACAGAATCTGCACCACAAGCCTCACAAGACTGTCACTAATCTTCTTGTAGGTGCCCTGTAGCCAAAAATGTGCTGATGTCTGGCTTTGCACAGACTGGAGACCAGGGAGATTATATGTTTTGAATAGGATCAAATGACTAGAAGGGGAAAGCACTCTATACTTAGCTGTCTTGTCATACAGACAGAAAAACGTTTTGCATGTGACCTTGTTAACAGCATGAGTTAAGAGCAGCACTATGAATTAGAGGCAGAACTGCTGAAGCTTAGATCATCATTGAGAATCTTTGCTTTTCTGGTCATCTGCTTAATTTTTTCCCCCTGTTTAGATTTCAGTTTTTGTGCTGACTCTAGATCATATAGAGTGATGAGGGTGAGAAAAATCACCAGGCCCGTTCTCCTCCATTTYAGAAAAGCAGAGTAACAGTTCAATATAGGATTTCTTTTTCACCATCAYTGTCAAGTCCTCAATTTCTCTTAATAGTCATTTGTTCTCCCTTCATACTGCAAAGTCTGTCCTAGTGTGCTCCTCAGCTGCCATGCCTTTGAGCATCTTTCCAAATTATTATGACCAGACTGACTACCTCACTGCAAATTAATTCTCTTCTGTTGCAATTGCATCTGTCTTCAACTTAACTGGTTCCCACACCTGCAGTCTTAATTGCCTCTTCTCTATTTTAGATAGYCTTTGAAACCTTCCCCTCCTGTAGCCTCCACCTCTGTGCACAGTGCATTTTCACTGATGCTTCTTTCAACAGAAAATTGGCATCCCCTGTCCCTCACACTCCCTCTTCCTCCCTGTTACAGGCAGAGTTTTATTACTGCCCCTTTCCTTTAACAAAGGATAGCACATTATATAAAAGGCTGTGTCCTRTTGGAGTCTGTAGATGTCCCCTACAAATACAGCTTGCTGTGTGTCACTGTATGAATGGCTTGTGAAATGCCTCATAAATATCTGTTGTGGCTCAAGTCAATAGAACTCCYGTTTTTCCCCAGATAGCACCCCACACCTTATTTCAGTTAGGGTAGCTGAAGCTATGGGGATAACTATCATGGTGGTAAGGCAGGCATGCCACTAACCAGCAACTGGTTTAAACTGTGTGTGTATATAGGTATATATTCAATGCCCTGTAGGAGCTGGTCATTTACCTTTGTCCAGAAGAAAAGAGTAGATACCGAAACTTAATTTTCTCCGAAAACCTCATTGTGCACTGGGTCACGAACTTTGCAATCACTGAAACCCTATGGCTCGTAGGAGTCAGCAGCTTTCCCAAGTGAACTGCCAGTAGAAACTTGTTTGGCTTTAATTCCGTTGCTCAAAGGTTCTGCTCCTGTTCCCAAACCCATCTTTCTATCAAGAGAAAAGAGCCTCAGCCTCTTCTGAGTGAGAATAAGCAGGGCATGCAAAACTTGGTATCTGACCCAAATTTCTCTTATTGTTAAAAGTCAGATAAAGTAACRCAGAACCATCAGAGCCACACACAGGGGCAGAAGTGGAAGGAGCAGAGATTAAATAAAATAAAGCAGCACGATAGTAAAAAGAAAAGCATGTAAAAATATGAATGCCAGACAGATGGCTTGGGTGGGGAGCACAACCAATCCATGGGATATCAGAACAGTTGGATGAATGTTTTAAAATCTCTTTAAAGAGAGAAACCGGTAATTGAACTGGATTGGACAAGGATAGAGGAAAAATAAGCTGCGCTGAAATGAGTTGCATTACAAATCATAGAATGGTTTGGGTTGGAAGGGACCTCAGAGATCATGTAGTTCCAACCATGCCACYRTGGGCAGGGACACCTTCCACTAGATCAGGTTTTCCAAAAGTGTGGAGYAGTGCTGGTTGCTAAGCCARCYYCTGAGGAATGCCACTTGTCACCTGGACATTGAGCCATGGACTGCAGGTCTTGAGTATGACCATCCTGCCAGTTCTTTATCCACTGCATAGCCCTTCTCTCAAATCCATGTCTCTCCAGTTTAGAGACAGGGGAATTGTGTGTGACAGCATCAACTGCTTGACACAAATTCAGGTGGGTTATGTCAGTAGCCCTTCCYTTATCCACCAATGTTAATTCCATTGCAGAAGGCCACCAATTTGTCAGGCATGATTTGTCCTTACTGGAGCTGTGTTTGCTGTCATCAATCACCTCCTTATTTTTCATGTGAGCATTCAGTGTAGTTTCCAGGAGRATCTGCTCCATGATCTTGCTGGTCACAGAGGTGAGACTGACAAGCCTGAGCCTGACCAACTTACTGACATGTAGTTCCCAAGGTCTTCYTTGTATCCCTTTTTAAAAATGGGGATTTTGCTTCCCCTTTTCCAGTGGGTGGGAACTTAATTGAAATGCCACAGCTACTCAAATATGATGGAAAGTGGCTTAGCTACTTTGTCTGTCAGTTCCCAAAAAAATCTAAGTAGCCTGTGAGAGTGCTGTATAAATCAAAAACTTTTTTGTAAGTAAGACTGTGTATCACCCTCATTTCAAGCTGTCATCCTTGAGGATGAAATAAGAAAATACTTTCTTTAAGGCTTGATATGGATGCTAGTGGAAAGTGACCTGTAAACAGGAGGCACAGATTCACAAAATTGGTGGCATTCAGACCCCTTTGGAGACAGGAGTACTCACTCTTTGAAGGGGAGGGGAAGATGRAACAAATAAAACTGTTTTCTCTGTTATCTCTCTCCCTTTGTTATCAAATGTAAAATCTGCAAACAGATGTTACAGTGGAACCATGGAAAATCTGGGCAAATATTACATTTTTTCTGTCTCTGTTTACGAGATGTTTCTACAAATAAAGAAGCATGGGGGAAATAATGAAAAAAGCCCAAAACCAAAAGGAGCTGCCTGCCAGCTCCCGTTGCCTCGAGCAGTGTATCTTCCTGCTGGCTTTGAGTGGAAAACCACACCTGAACACTCGACCAGCTGAGAGAGGCAGGAAGTCCAGCTGGTGGAGCCACACATTGGGATTTCCCCAAATCACCRGAGACGGGCTCTGAAAGTGCAACCTGCAGCCTGTTAGCAGAGGGGATGGCCTTCAAAGAGCTGTCTCCACTGCTTGGAGAGGAGAGGTGGGAGGAGGATGGGTGACCACTGTCTTGGGTTTTCTGTATGAGTCTGAGATGCAGAGGGGAGGAAGGAACTGACTTTCTTCTATTTCCTTTTTAGCTACTGAAGGCATGAAGGCAGTTTACAGGAAAGCTGCCAGGAGGCTTTTTTTGTTGGGAGGGAGGTGTGGAGAACAAAGACTCTGTGTGTAACTTAATGCTTTCTGGGGGAAGTCAGCTGGCATTTAGAGCTCTTCGGTGCCACGGTGCAACTGATCAGAAATGAGCTTGGATTGTCAGCCGTCAAAATACACAGGGAAACCGCTTTAGGAAGTATGAATTATGCATGAGGCACGCAGAAGCTGCTCAGGGCTGTGTTGATATGCACAGGTTGTAGGAAGGAGAGTTGGGAAGTCAGGGGCGTGGGTTCGAGGCGGCAACGAGAGATCTCTGAGCCCGGCTAGCTCTTAGAATATGCAGTTTATTGCAGGGGTCGTGGGTAACAACGGGGCCTTCCCCAGGCTGCCAGCCACAGCTAGGAGTAAGCCCTAGACAGGAGAGAGAGTGTGCAGGAGAGAAAGCAAGCAAGCAGGCGTGAGGAGCTTGTGTGTATGTGTGAGTGTGCGTGTCTGTGAGTGTGTGTCTGTCTTTGTGTGTGTTTGGTGTGTGTGTGGTGCGTGCGTGTCGTGTATGGAAGTGTGCCTGTGGGTGTGGGTGTCTTGTGTTGTCCCTTGTGTCCTTGTTACAATACATTATATCTCTGTGTTGAATATTACAATTTACAATAACCAATCCACAGAAGACACAAATCCCATACAATTTATGTGTAGCCTATAAGAGTTGCTACATTGCCATACCGTGTTACATTTTAAACCTCAAAACCTACTTCCTTCCTAGGAAAAAAGACTTTTTTCTTCCTTGTCACATTGGCAGGGTCTCCTTCAACCTTTAGACTTTTCCAGCATTCCTTTTAGTTTCTCAGGATGTTGTTTAATCAAGGGATTTTCCTGTGGCTGGGACAAGCCTTTGTCTTTCTAGTTATTCAGTAACTATCTGCCTGACATCGAAGTTGGCCCTAATTTCTACTCTGCTTATAGGTTTTATATTATCTGGTCTTTTTGCCTAGCATGATTTTAAGGCTGTGCTGTTTTATCCTCCCCAACATCAGGTGATCTGTGCATCTGATCACTGGTGGTCTGGTGGTGCCTTTTTGCTGTGTGGCAGTGGGTTGGGTTTCCTGGGGAATGTGGAGATGGGGAGCAGAGCTGTGCCTCTGGCTCAGGAGGCTCAGCACATCGAGAGTGTAGTTGTACAGTGCTAAGCAGGACCACAGGTGGGGAATCCAAAGGAACTGGGCTTCTTCCATGCAGATGCAGCACTCTTTGTACAGGAGAGTTAAGCAGCTTCAGGCATGAGGGGTTTTGAGCTGCTGTGGCACCTTTCCAGGAGCTAATAAGGACTTGAAATAGAGCTCAAGCCCTAAATGCTCTTTATTTAGGTTCAGAGTGGCAGTTTTTCTTACTGCTGTAATTGAACAGGAAAAAGCATATAAATTTGTCATTGAGTTTCTAGCTTTGAAACTGCATGGACTTAGAGRGCTTTCATGTTAGTTGACAGGTAAGATGAGAGCCAAACCCTGCTCCTTCTGKATCTGCTTTGCCATCAATACTGACCTCTGGCAGAGAGACTGTTAGGCCTGCTAGAGGTAAAAACAGTCTGTATCATAGGCTCCTGTACAGTTCACCTTTAAAAGCAGCCTGGAGCAGGTGGGTACAGATGGGTGATAACTTTGGAAACCACCCACAAGGTCCTTAGGTTATTTAGGTTCAAGATTATTTAACATACCTTGCATTGAGGGAGGCTAGGGGTGTTTGCATCCTCCTCTAACATGACAGAGCTAGAGGAATGATGCCTTCAGCAGCAGTTGTTTTAGTAAACCTGTGCACACTTTGAGTACCATCACATAACCTGCCTTACACTTGAAGTCTGGTGACTGCCTGGAAGACTTCAAGGTTGTTGAAAGCAATGTCCTGTTAGCAAGACCAGCTACCAAAAGTGGCTGTTCTAACAGACCAGATTGGGCCCCATATTTTGTGACTGACTCAGCCCTTCCCAATTTGCCAGTCTGAACCAAAAGGGAAAGTGTTTGGCTGTCTGACCCCATTTTGTCAGCTTGAGGCCCAGTAAAGCATAGAGTAAAGCCAAGGTTGTAATAATCACTCAGCTGAAGCTCAGATCCTTCCTCTGAAACTTTTAATTTACTGATTTGTGGCTTTCATATTTTTAAATGCATATTTTCCTTTCGCAGATTTCAAAACAACAAAAAGTAAAATGGCAGTTGGTCAGCAAAATTGACTTCTCAGGAAAACTAAAACAGAAATCAATTTTGATGTGCTATTGAATGACTTAAATGGTACTCAGCCCCAGAGGTTCAGAAATATGTCTTATTCAACCACTGAATATTTATTTACACAATGTATTGACAGCTGATCTGTAATTTATGATACTTCTAGATATGCACAATATTTTATGCCTTCAGGAAAATATTATCACAGTTTAAGATAGTCATCTTCTTTGTGTTTATTYTGATGATAATTAAAATCTTTTGAGAGTAACTTTCTTAAAACCTTGCCCCTTCTGTCCCTTTGTCCAGTAAGCCCCACTTCATGCTAGCAAAGAATGAGAGGAGCTGAGCCTGCCAGGGCCTCTTGGAGCTTCATGAGGAGTCGAGGCATGATTAGAAACTGGAAATAGGAGACCAGGAACTTTTATGTGTCAGTGAGAAAGGATGAGAGTTTTAGAAACAGTTTGTGTAGAATGTGAGCCAAGAAGAAAAAAGCTTTAAACTTTTCAAGATCTTGCTTCAGTTCTTAGGCATGATAGAACTAAAGAACTAATTGAGCAATAAAACGTGCTTATTGGAGTTGGCTGGGGTAGGATCACTTGTAAAAGATTGCTAACAATAGGATGAGGGTTTTTTACTCTCCAGGGAAGAGAAGGGGAATGAAATACCTGGCATAGTACAATCAGGAGTGTTTGAAATGCACATATGTATGTCCTTACCTTCCTTCTGAGTTTGGCGTTCATAAAATCTTTCCACGGTTCTGGTGAGGAAGGGAGGAATAAAACCTCGATCCTGTGAATGAGCAGCAACTTTGCTGTCACTTGTGTATGTCAGGGCTGCTTTGGGTGTTTAAATCTGTGGAGTCTTGTTTCCTTAGTGCAGGTAAGCTGTGTCAGACAGCACATTCTGCTCAGGGGTGCTCCCAGAATAAACAGTGTACCCCAGCCTTTACTCTTCTTGCTGTTGCAAAACCCAGTCCTGGAGGTTACCCTATCAAGCAGCCTAAGTACCTCTATCCTGTTATGCTGGGCAGTGTAGGTGAAAAAAAACCCCACAGTTATTTGGTCCAGTAACAAATCTAAATAAACAAATGTAATCAAGGGATGCCTTTGGAACTGCTCTCAAATAATGACTACAATTTGTAGGACTAACCACTTTGCTCAGCAGTGAGTAGTTGTAGAACTGGATTTTAAGGAAAGACTGAAGGAAACCAAATTGCTCAGGTGCCAGAAATACCCTGCTCTGTTCCTGTAAGAGAACATAAAGCAAGAACAACTAATAAAAAAAAAAAAAGTTTTATTAACTGTTGGAAGAATTATTTCTATTAGCATTTCCCAGTAAAATTGAGGTGACTTAATTCCCAAACATTYTTTCAAAAAAGGCATTTTTTTCAGGCTGTTGGAGGTTGGCCACTRAATGTGTCTGTAACACATTAGGCACTGTTTCTCAAAACACCTTGTGGACTGCTAATTGGGGTTTGCATAATACCGCAAAATTGCAGACATTCCTTTGAAATAAACAGGAATGAAAACTGCTTTTCTGGTGCAAAAGAGAAAGGAATTTTTTATTTTTAACAAAAAGGCCTAACAGAAATCCTTTATTGGAATATGCTATTATTTTTATTGTTTTCCTTTTTTTTTTTTCCTGAAGAAATTAGTTTCAGGAAAAGTTTCCAAACAGTTTTGAATTACACAAGTTCAAGGAGGGCCTTGTACATACAGTACTACTGTTCAAGCCAAGAGGTAAACAATTATGAAATGCCTTTAAAATGCAAGGCTGGTAATGCCAAGGTTATGTATTTTGTCATTGAACATAACAGTAAGTTGTGAGGAGTAGGAGTGAGTGATGTTTATAACTTRTGCACAGATGTGCAAATGAAAAGCTTATGAAATTTAATATCTCAGGGCCCAAATTCTTAGTTGTAACAATCTTGTTTTAAGTCTTATAAATCCTATAGGAACCAGTCAGAATCAAAAAGGACAAAAAAATGTCATTAGAGAAATGCATGTGCTTGGTCAGAATTCAGACTTACTCTGGACTTTTGCTGATGAGTTCATGTACATTTCAGGCCCATCCATCCTGCAGATTTGGAGCTGTCCTGGGTTTGGGTCTGAAGATGCTTTTAAGGTAGAATARGATCAAACCAGGGCTGGCACTGAAAATTATTAGGCTGCATTCCATTTTTCTCTAACTGTCGGATCACTCTGAGCTGTGAATCCTTTTCAAAGCTTTGAATTTTCAGAATATCAGTCCAAGCAAGCTAATTTTGTTCCACAAGTGTCCTACAACTCATTGTGACTGGRCAAAGGTAGCAATTCTTTATGAAGGGAAGGCTGCAAAAATCCASTTTCTCAGAGCATTGTGAAAGTATGACTGGGTGCATGAGAGAGACAAATCCTTTCCAATTAACTCTYATTTCTGCCTGAAGTTCTGAAAGGGTAGATAAAACATCTCATCGCGCTCTGCATGACATGTCCAGCATCAAAGCATGAACGTTCTATTTCCTGCTCTGTTTTACCTCGCTGCATGGCTCTGTCTTGAATGAAATAACAGCAGAACGGAAGCTTTTAGGCAAGCAGATGGATGTTGATAGGGGTGGAAACTTACGCTGCATTTATCAACAAGAACAGTCTCTTATGGTCAGAATCTGAGTACAGCAAAYAACGCAGGAGTTTGGAGAACAGAGAGATGTTGGGGAAAGGGGATTTTTTTTTTKTKGTTTCAAGTGCYGGGTTTGACAGTACGTTTGTTTATATCTAATAAATACTAATGCTTGGGTCTGAGGCATGGTATTTCAGTCTCGTATAAAAAAGGTTTTAAATGAAAAGAACACGTCCTTCACTTAAATCAATTACACAAAAAAGGAAAGAAAATCACCTTTTGTTATATTTGAAGCACAGGAGGAGGCGGCAAGGGCAGATTAGCAGGGCTTTGTGCAGCAGTGCCTGTGTATGAAACAAACAACTTTTGACAGGAAGATTACAAAAACTGGAATCATGAAGAGAGAAAAGCTGTTGCTAAATGGTAAGCATGTATTTGCTTTATTTACCCACCATTTWCTTTCTGCTTTAGCAGAGGTATCTGCCAGGCTCTTGAAAATCCTAATCATCCTTGGGCTGTCAAAAACTTAATTGTGCAGTAAAAACACGTTTGCACAACCTGTTGGGTGGGAGAACCCCCCTGCCCTCCCATGGGCTCCTCTGTGCTGCTCATGCCAAGGCACAGAGTTCATGCAGAAATTGTGGCAAATTGCAGAAAGACAGGGTGTTGGGTGCTGTACATTTTGAACTTTATCCATCTCTCTTGAAAAGACAGGTGATGAGCAAAGGAAATACAGGAGGCCAGAGGTGGAAATACATCCTTGTGAGAGAACAAATTCCTTCTTCTAATGAGAGGCTTTGTCACTGAGCCACGAACTTCAGAAAATAATGATGAGTGGTCATAGTTATCTACTAAGAGTAGAATTCACTTTAGATTGATAACAAGAGCAGTTAGATGAAAAAAAAACCCTCTCTAGAAGAGCACAGCATGCACCCATCTCTCTTTGCAGCAGGAATAAGAATAGCATCATCCTCTCCACAGAATTACAGAGTTCTTATGAGTGCAAGGTGAGAATCAGAGAAAATAGTCACATAACAACTCAAGATTCCCTTCCTTAACAGTTCTTATTTTCTCTCATCCTGATACAGTGCTTTAAAGAACAAAATGTATAATAAAAATGCTCATGAGTTGAGGTACTTTGATTCATTCACTTACTAGTTCTACAGAACTTTATCTCTTCAGGATAAGAAAGAGCAGAGATGTTAGTGATTGTAATTAATTGTAGACAACATGTCAGTGTGTCAGCACTTTCCAGGAGCTGACATTCCTGTCACAAAGTTGCAGAAAAATTTTTAGAAGTTAGCAAATGTTTGCTGCCACAAAAGGTGCCTTTGCAAAATTTGTTTTAAAATGCAGCTTCCTGTTGTAGGCATGCCCATGCTTGAAAAGTATTCTGTTCTGGTTCTTTTTTTAGAATCACTTCTTAGAAATTGCAGAGGGGTACCCTAAAACCCAGATAAACCACACCAGAGAACAGTGTTGTCTGAGACCATGAAAAGAGTTCTCTTTGCTTTTTTGGTTTTTCTAGCATTTTAATTTTTTTCCCCTACAGTTTCAGGGTTTGGCTCACACTAGTTGAAATGTATGCTTACMCAAAAGCCTGCAAAGAAGTCTTATCTCAATATTCTTTTCAGGACAGGCATGAGGACTCAATAGTAGAAGGCCTGTCTATGTGATTCTTGACTGGAATTGTAAGAAAATAAGTGTTCTGCCTTAGCAGTCTACCTTATTTATGTAGACTTGTCAAAGCCAGGGATGTTAGTTTGTATGCTGATAGAGAAATGTTTTAAAGTAATGTCACCTGACAATGGTAGGCTTGTTAAAGTTCAAAGCCCATCAAAGTTTTTCACCCAAAATCTCATGGAAAYGGAACAAAAAAACTGTGAAATGGATTATTCCCTTAGTATTTCCAATCCAGCCAAAATGTAATGYAACTTTCTTTGGGACTCTTTGCTAAGACCAAAAATGTTACTTTTCCATTAGCCTATTCCTCTTAAAGGCAAGAAATTACAGCAAAACTCTGTATCTCCAGCAATGGAAACWGTTCAGTTTGGTGCTAATTTCATTGAACAAGCAGAGCTTCATCTCTGGATGAAAATGCACTGAACATCAGCCAGGCAACCATAGCATTCCTCAGCTAGCTGGGGAAACTGTCTTATTGACTCAAACTGCACATACTGACTCCAACTGCACACACACACACACACTTCAAATGTCATTTTTTGACTGCCCTGGTGAAAATCCTCATTTTCTCCTGTTGCATGTAACTGCTGTGCAGGTGCAGTGAAACAGAAGCATGAGATACTTCACAAGAGTGGTGGGTGTTACATTTACATTGTGGGACTGAATTTGGAAAGGAGCCTTTAAATTAGTATTCATTAGTTTCAGATAGCAAAGATTATGCAGATTTAGGCAGGCTGACAGAGGATGTTTCCACATCTTTCAATGGGTTTGTACAGCCTGAAAGCATCTCATGTAGTGCTGCTCAAGAATGTATAAGATGGTAGTTAATGAACTGTGGTAAGCTAGCAGTAAATATTCAGATATGGGCACCACAGTGTGTAGCTCAATGAATTTGACCACAATTATTATATAATTATTGTGGTAATGAGTGGTTTCTGAGTTTTGACTTCACAAAGCATACTTATGTACTGTTAGTAGTTTCTTGCTGAGTGTTCAGTTTAATTAGTTGAGCTTAAACATAGCTTGCTATGAAAAGCAAATGCTTKAGCATGTTATTGTCTTTCTGAGTTAAGACCAGGAAAGTATGAATTTACAATCAGAAAGCACACTAAAAGCTAGAATGTTCTTAAGTAATACCCACAGAATAGGTTTCTGCTAACAACCTACCTAGATGTTTGTTTTTTTTTTTCTCCTTGGTACTGTTGCACTAACAGCCTTTAAATCCAACTTGTTTTGTGTCAGATAACTGTTGAAAATACTTCATTGAAAACCCTCCACAAAAAAAAAAAAAAAAAAAAAAAAAAAAAAAAAAAAAAAACACCCAAAAAAACCCATCAATCAACCAACCAACCAAAACCAGAAAAAAACCCAACAAACCCAAAAACACTCCCACATAAACAAACAAAAAACCCCAACAAAAAACACAAACCCAAAAAATTAGGACGATTCTAATGGGATTTTACATGTTATTCTAAATTATCCCAAACATTTAAATAGGTATCTCCTTTCTATACAGCTTGTCCTAAAATTGTGATCCTTGTAGAGAATTTTGYTCCTGGTCACTAGAGGTCAGTGATTCAGCTCCAGGTTAAGACACTTCAAGTTTGGTCCGTAAGTTCCTGCTGTAGCCAGTGGAAATTGAATCARCTGAATACTTCCCTAAGCTCCACTGGCTTACAGCTGGGACTGGAATGAGAGCTGACACATGTAGCTCACATGCAAATGCTTACATTTAAGTATTAGATACAGGGAATTTTCTCKCAACCCTTAGGTTCTGCGAGACTCTGGTGATGTTAGTTTGGGATGGCCTGATCTAGATCCAGCTCAAGGTTTCTCAAGGCAAAAYTTGGCCTCTCCAAGAACAAAGGAATACCTATTCTCTCCTTACCATTGATTGCAGCAGAACTCAGTATTTTAATGCCAGTAAAAGAAGTTGAGGAAGGCTGGTAGGACTTGCTAGTTCATGCAGCGGGGTTGGAAGCTCTGGGAGAAGCAGATGGGCATGTGAAGGCTGGGAGAGATCAGAGGGATGTAGGAACTTCTTCTGTTCCCCAGGCTGACCTCCCCAGGTATGTCTTGTGAGGCTGGGATGGGTCCATGGGGACCCTCACCTCATTGATAGCACAAGAGAAACCCACATCTTAGCCTGTAAGCCCACTCCCTTCACCCTGCTGCCTTTATTTCTTATGTTCCCCAAACAAGAGCAGCCAAGAGCACCCTCGTAGGCCCAGACCTAACATGCATGGCCAGCCTGGCTGTGCTGCCAGTGAGCAGCAGGTCTGACAGCATAAAAAAACCAAGGAGAGGGCAGGCAAATGCACCTTGTGCTGCTTCACCCAATCCCTTCCCATTGTGGTCGCAGGCAGAGGGAACAGTCCTCCTTTCATCCGTCTTATGCTGAGTCCAGAGGAAGAGTTGATACAGCAGGACCCAACACAGAGACCCAACACAATACACAGCTTCTTGGCCCCACTTCTACCCAGCACCTTACAAAGTTGGGGGTTTTTTTAGTATTTTGGCAAAAAAAAAATTAGTAAAACTCAGGGAATCTGAACATTTGCTGTTTAGCTGTGATGGTAAAAAAAATAGGAAAAAGTAAAAGAAAGAGCAAAAGGAAGAAAAAACCTCACCTGAGTTATGCCTGTCTGCCATTTATGTCTCATGAAGTAGTTGTTAGCAATTCAAGCACGATTTTGATACCTTTCCTAATACTTAGTATGTGTAACTATTGATCATGCTTTTCTGAGTCTGCATAAATGTTATTCTCCTTCCACATTCTAAAGCATTAAGGAAACCTTTCTACCATGTTGGAGGCYTATAGTTTTTGTATTATGTGGGCTGGGGGGGGTGATTTTTTTTTTTTTAATCTGTAATGAATTACATCTTAAAACAGTCTTCTGCTTTTCTTTTGGTGTTGTTAGGRACAAACAATGTTTGATGTAGTCTGACACTTCTGAGAACTGCTTCTTTAATTTTATTTGAAAAATTACTATTTGACAGGTAAATATTTTTTCCAAGTAGGATGTGCTACCCTTGATAGGTTGTTATGGACAGCAGGGAGTTGTTAGGAGTGAATTGCTCTGTTCAGTCACAGCGTGGTCATTTGTGACTGCAGCTGTTCCCATTTAGCTCTCTCTGAGTTGTTGGAGTTTTTCTGTCCTGATTTTCCATGGGATCCTCAGGAATAACTGAGCATCATCTGCTGGGACAGCAGAGCCCTCAAAACTCCCTATTAATCTCCCTGAGATGTTCACCCAATAGTGTAAATGGTAATGGTTGTTTTATGACATGAAGACTTGGCTACAGAGAAGTGAACACAAACCAACTGACTCTTAATTGCTTTTTAAAGGAAAGCAGATTTTCTCTGTAGTGATAATCAATGGGAGTTGTGTTTGGAAGAAAGAGGGATTATTCAAAATGAAATCAAATCTGCCCAGGGCAGATTTCCAGTGGATCTTACTCCTTGTTAAGTTCACTTATGCTTTCCTAAGTAGTTCCTGAATAATCTTTAGTAAGTATGAATTAAAGAGCCACCTGTACTGAAAACAAAACAAAACAAAAACAAACTAAAAACAAAACAAAAAACCCCAGAGAACCAACCAAGGTCTAAATTACTGTTAGGAGCAATTTTAAAGGCAGCAGTCCAATTGTGTCAGCCGATACATTCTTCCTACCTTTTATTTTCCATGTCTAAATGGCATTATGAAATACCATCATATGTATTTCTTTCTGAATCTTTAACTCCCTGGTTAGAGGTCAGTGACTACAGTGACTTTGACTAGTCTTGTCAAATACGGGAATGCAGGACATGGCTTGGGTCTGTAGGCTTTGAGAAGACTCTTAACAAGTCTGTTGTCAACACCACCATGAGGAGCTGCTTGAGTCACACCCACAGAGAAGCTGTACTTGYAGTCTGTGTTCCTGTACCCACCAAGTTCAGGTCAGTCTCAGTCTAGAACAGCTCCTTTGAGGAGAGGATGCTTATACTTCATCTCTGTTGGGTCCAATGGCTCACAGGATACAGCCAGGACGTTTCCACTCTGTGCTGCTTTGCCAGCTTGCACCAGTGTGCCACGCTCCTCCATCCAACACAAAATTGGTGTGGGAGGTGGCCTCATTTCCAGCATCATCTTCTCCTGCAGACTTACATCTGGAAAGGGAGGCAACTCAAGGCCTGTCCTCTTTCTGGAAGTTTTCAGGCCTGCAGATCCTAAGCCCAGTTTTGGCATGTAATCCTAAGAAATGGCTTTTATGAAGATCAGCTTTGGATTTCTTAGCTTCATACTGAAGCTGTATGAATTGAAAACATCACATTATCAAGTTTCCAAGTGGAGTGACAGATTGTTCCACCCTGTCCTATGCCATTGTCAGATCAGAAAATTGAATTTTTCACTCCTCACGATGTTTCCTTGGGTGCAAAAAGAAATTCAAAGTCTTCATAGCTAGAAATGAATAATGTCAATTTTGTAATGACAAGATATTTCAAAATCACAGTCTCATGTCCTTTAGAATTTGTTTTTCTTTAGCAGTCTCCTCTGTTAGAACATGTTTACAGGAGGTACTTTTTAAACTAAAATTTATAAAAGGATTCAAAGAAAGAAAACGGGAAAATTACCTTGACATTCAGTGACAGCTGTAATATCATGTAAATCATTACTAATGGAGACCAATTATGGAGGCTCAGAGTCGACTGTAATAGATTTTTCACACAAAGGAGRAAGAATGTTGGACCTACTTCAGAGCTGTGAAGAAGTAATTACATATCATCTTTCGTACCTAACAAATGAGATATTTTTAAAGATGTCACACTAGCCATCACACACTCAAGAACATCATGTTCTAGGCAGTGGGGTGTTTTGTTTGCATTTACATCTTTTTAGAGCAGCCATCTGTACAGCAGCATCTGTGTGCCTGCTACGTCTTTTGGGTGTGCATGTGCATTGCTGTTTCTTTTTGTGCAGTTGTTTGTAGCCTACTGAGTACATTGCAGCCATTTAGGATCCATGCTCTATAYGCTGACTGCTGTCTTGCCTCAACCAATGTCCAAGTTCTTTTTCAAAGTGATTTCTCTTCTACTTACCAGTGGAACTTCCTCAGGACAAATACCTCCCATATAGGAAAGACATCCTTTTTTTTTTTTTTTACAGTGGTATTTACACTGATGTCTGAGGGGATTTAATGAAATCTAGTAATTTGAGCTTCAGAACTCTTGTAAGAGATAATTAYTTATAGGTGGTGAAGAGGGAATAGATTCTATATGAATGCTCCCTTACTTCAAGAACATAATGCTGTGTGCTCCTGGCTATTCTGGTAATTTTCATCTGATTTTTTCAGTTCTCTGTGTCAACATTTCCCTTAGTTGTGAGTAGGTTTTAGTTAATRCCTCTTGTCTCCTGCCTCTGCCTTAAAACTGGTGAAACATTACTGTAGGGCAGTGTGTATTGACCTGATGGATGGAAGGCTGAAGTTGCACTTACACCTGGATTCTCCTTTTATTGGGACCAGGTGGAAAAATGAAGTGGCACTAGGACATGGCCTGTTAGTGAACTGGAGCTCAGACTCAGGAGCTGCCTCTCCATTAGTCTGCTTTAGGAGAATCCCAAAAGGTCCAGCTCTGCACTTCAGCCTGTGTTGTTGTGATGTTTTGTGTCACGGAAGCACAGAGCTATGTGGCAGGATCATTTAAAGATCTGAGTATAAATATGGAAACTTTTTAAATTTCAACATGGATTTACTTTAAAACAAGWTGCTTTTGGGGATCATGGCTTCTCATTTGCTTGTCTGTTGCAATTTTCTGGGCACAGCACTTACCTGCTTGTTGCAGAGATTTCAGGTACTGAAAACCTGAGGTGCCCTCCTGTTCTCCACCTTTGTTCTGAAGTGCAGRAATCTCCTGGAGACTAAAACACCTTTCTGTAAACAAAATGTTCTACTTAATAATAGGGTGAAGGACGAGCAGTGTTTTATGTGAAGGAGTTTGAACTTAATGGATTCTCAGAAGTCAGTTTCAGTTTCCAGCATTAGTTTCCCATGTGTGAAAGGGACTTAATATTTAACAGCTATGGAACTGCTTTACCTTCATAACTTGCTTGCATTAACTGGAAAAGTCTGGTGTGCTRCCTGTATTTTGGACTGTTCAGGTTTGGTCTGACCTCTTGTAGAAGGCTTTGCAAAGGAAAGCCATTCCTAACAATACTAGTTAAAAAAAAAGTGCAAATTTTGTGACCTTTACCACTAGTCACATAAAAATTCTTTGGTGTTTCTTGAAGACATAACAGGGGCAGGGCATATGTTTTCTTTCAGTTAATCCCCAAACATCTGTTTTCCCAGCSAGAATAAAAGTGTAAACAAGAGAATGAAAGGACAGTTTATTTTCCCAATTTGAATCTTTTTGTCAAACTCTTTCATCTTAGGATCTTACTGGTAAATAAAGTTTAAGGAAAGGGTCATGCTTCCGAAATACTYGCAGTGTTTAAACCTTTGCTTCCCTTGATAAAAGAATTTACAYAGAAACCATTTTAAYTACCTTACYAATTCACTGCTGTGGGAGACATCACATCTTAAAAATCTTTRACATGTGTTTAAGTATATCTTTATGTACATAAACATGTATTTTACATGTGTGTAAATATCTATTTCTATTTCCCCTTTCATTAAACTTTGCTTTTTTCCCCATTGGAGGATTGATTGYTCAGGCACCTGGCTATTCAAATCCTGTACCAGTCTGATTTAATTCATGGCTAAGTTTGCCACTTGCTGTTTTTTCAGTATAGAGAAATTGTGGATCATTGCCATGTATTAATAGGCTACTTTAGTGAAATTAGTCTCTGGCAAGTATAAAATTATGCTGGTCTCTCAGAGTAGTTGCCCAAAGCATCTGAAAAGGACTGCTTGGGTGAGGAGATGTTAAACATACAAGCTAGGTTGAATTTCCACTKAWCATCTAGCAGGGAATGTGGAGAAAATCCTGTTTAGGAAGAAAAAATGGAGGTAAGGTGAGACCTTACATTTCTACTGTGTTTCTAGGTTCTTCAGTTTGTAAAAGGAATGTCTTGAAGCTGSTTAATTAACATGGCAGGAGCCTCCACAGTGTCTACAGCTACAGCAGGACAACATCTGTCTGCAGTAATTAGGCAGGAACTTCCACACTGAAGGGCTGCTCACAGATGGAGCCGATAGYTTGCCAGGCAGATGATGTAGGAATGTTTATACAAATCCACTTTTACTCTTAAAAACAATAGCAAGCACATACCGTTGGCAGTCGTTGGGTGTGAAACTAATTATGATAAATCTGAAATGTTWAGTGCCTGGTGTTCTGAAAAAAAATTATATTGGGAAGGGAAACCAACCTCAAATTCATTCATACTGATGTGACAGAAAAGGACAAGGTCTTACTGATCGTTTATTGTACAGTGTAAAAATAATCAAAAGCCTTTGAAGAATGGGTAGAGATGAAGTTTTCTTGGCTGTGCAGAACAGCTGTCAATAAAATATATYTCACAACTTCCTATTTATTACTGTTGATAAGATTAGAGAATTAAGAWTGTTAAAGAATTTTTTTCAGAATCTATCAAACATGTAAGACTGTTTTATTCAGGGAATATGTTGTTCTTCAAGGACTAGGATGTGAAATCATCTGAAGATATTTGAAGATGCCCTATGCTGTAGGAGGGCTTTCCCAGTATGTTTATTTTTASTGTATGTAATGTTAATATCTGTAGAAAAATTCTCATAGCACTGCCTGCTTCAGTATTAATTAGATGACACAAAATTTCATGTGAGCTAAAGTTTACTTGATTTCAACTGAAAATATGGTAAGACAGCACATAAAATSTCAGAGAAAATAAATGAAGGAAAGACACTTGGATGAAACACTGAAAAAATGCAGAATAGTTGGCTTTGATCTCCCCTGGCTCCCTCCACTCTCTCATAAATGTAGTGTAAACATTTGTACTCTATGACTACTGGGTTTTTTATGATTATGCACATTTTCTGGGGATTRTAAGTAATGCTACAAAGGTTCTTGGCAAAGGTGCTTCTTTTTTCCAGTACCTTGTAGTTGTGAAAGAAACTCAAATAACAGCCTTTGTRCTACTCTGGCTTAGCTATGTATGCTCTTCTTTGAGAATCTCATTTTATAGAGAAAGAAAATCTGATATCCTACCTTCTAAATCTGTTAGACAAGGTATTGCTGAAAGCAATTCAGTGATTTGCTAAAACCCAGTTCAGTTCCTCCATTCTTCACTAATATATYTGGATATTAGTGTATAATGTAGAATTTTTCCTTTGTATGTGATAGCATGTTGAGGATGGATRCAGGGCTTACTTCTTACAAACAGTTACCTATATTTCATTTTAGAAAGTGTRTATTAACTTTAATTTCTTGCACTTTCTGTCAGTTCCACTTCTGTTCCACCTGACTATAGGGAAAAAAAACTGTAAGTGAATTTTTGGGTCTGGTTTTGAAAAGTGTGTTGGTCTCTGCTGTATTTCCTCACAGCCTAAYATGAGTGTCCCAGGAGCGCTGGGTGTCACTGCTTGTTTTTAGGAGATGGAGTTGTGAGGCTGTTAGATCATGGTCTTGAATACATGTGATTTTTACAGGTTGTAACTTCCAACTCAGTTTCTGATCTGAAATTTCAAGACTCCTCAGTAATATGCAAACAGAATAGCATATCTTTTTAGTAGTGGTAGGATCCTGTTTGTTTGTCTCAGTTTGTTTTCACCCTTCACCAGTGCAAACAACTTTGGCTTTTCACTGAGAWGCAGATGCAATCATTCAGTTTCTGAAAATGAAAGATTTGGGAGTAGTGACTGCCACCTCTGCCCCACGGGCATGAGGGTGGGCTGCTTCAGCTGCTTCTTCATGGAAGGCTTAGGATAACCTGTTCTTTTCTTGTTACTCCCAGCACCTCCCCAGACCAGCACGTTTACTTGTCTGGGATCCCCAGTGATGATGTTTTACTGAGATTGGGAAGTGATGTTGCAGAGCTGATCAGGGAATGGGAAAGCGAAAGGTCACCCCCAGAAACCTGTTCCCATTCACACAGAGTGGAAATTATTCTTCCCTTTTATTGTACAAATGCAAAGTCAATTCKGAAAAATCAGATTTGTCTTTTCAGGTGGAAAAGCAGGGCAGGCTGTTCAACTGCTTTGTGGGGAGTAACCACAAGTAGCCACTACCTCCACAGGGACTGAAGACACCCAGTACTTGACATCTGAGATCTAGGAAAAACTGTTCTTCCTACATCTAGGGGAAAAAAACCCCAACAAACATTTGCAGAGCTTTGTCTCAAAGACTGAGAGAATAGGAGCATCTCATACTGAAACAACTAATCTGAAGTCTGACCTCACAGCTGCAGTGTACTAAACAAATAAGATGGCAGAATTGATTTACTTTTTTCTATACCAGTCCCTTCCTGCTGCAATGGATGCATTGCATTCTGGAGAGAGAATTGCTCAGCTGTTTGGTATTGGGGAGGAATAAAACAGGAGGCCCACTTAAAGGTAAACTGCAATATATGTCCTTTTTTAAGACATTAGGMAAACTTCTGTCAGCTGGTAGAATTTTAATTAATGTTGTTCATCATATGGTTGATACAGGATCTGTGTTTGAATGGTTGTGTGTGAATCCAGTGTACATGGCCTTGCTACACTTGTGTGGGGACTAGCAGAGCACAGTGTTTCTTCCAGTAATACACATCTGGTATTAGAGCCTGCTCCAAAACATCAGTCAGKTCTATAACTATAGACAGAATTTTATTACATTCTTCAGTAATGTGATAATGATGAGCTGATTCTTACAAATCTTCATGGACTTTCTCATCAGAGTAGAACCAAATTAAAATTTTAATTTTTTCAAAATTTCCAAGTGTTTAGGTAAGTGTTTCACTGTTCAGTCAGTCAGCCAAATATTTGAGTAGAGAAGGTTTTGGAAGTTTTCTATCTGAATTTCTGACCTGCTGTTCTGTAATAATTTAAAAYCTAATTTGCAGAATCTTTATCTTAGATATCATTTGGAAGTAGAGCCCAACTAGTTCAGATTGTTTCCATACAGGTCTTGATTTTTCTTTGCTAATCCTTAGCTTCTGATTATACTGTTAAGGTAGATTCTAGGAAAACCAAAACCTTTTCCTGAATATTGCTTCAGTTGACAGTCAATGTTTATTCAAGCTTATTTGTTATGAAGAAAAATACAGTAACTTTACTGGTTTTTATGTTATGTCTTTCAATTCCCAGAACAGCAACAACTCCCCCCCACCACCATACCCAAAACAAAAAGGGAAAAAAAAAAAGTCCCAATTTGCTTGGTATGAATTGCACAAGAGTATGAGTCAAGAAATCCTTTTTATGTTTCTTCACATGCACATGCCAAAAGGTCTCTGCCAGAGCTATTCTCTAGTGGAATTTACAGGGGGTTGTGAAGAGCAAATACTGAAGCACTGTCTTGCTCCTTCCCTTTAAAATACTATTTGAGGAGGAGCCTGTGGAGCTGGATTGCTCAGAAAAGGATCTGTTTAATATCTAAGACAGAACTCTTGGGTTGCTAAGCTGTAATTGAAAGGTAAATTTTGAGACAAAACAAAATTAAATTACTGTTTGCATAGTTTACTGTTCCTTTGGGATTTATAAAAMCTTCTCCAGTATCCTTTGCCTCCACCCAAAAAACTATCCATCTTTGTTGAATTACAAGTTTTAGACTGCTATTTTCTTTCTGAAAGACTTGAGCAACTATTTGAATTCCCTAAGAGTATGTTAAARCACAGGAGAAAAAAGCCTCAGCTTCTGTTTTCAGTCCTGGTTGTGGAGAAAGGCAGCATTGCAGTGTATGCTGTCTGTTGGAGGACCAGGTATTTCTCGTTTGAAATGCTGTTAATACTTCTGATGCTGTTTTGGTTTTGTTGTTTTTCTGTATTAACTAAAAACAGGGATGAAAAGCATGGGGATTTTAATGGGAAGTTCAAATATAAAGTAGCCTTATAGTTAAAAAATTAAATATATTTACTGATGACGCTCCTTGAAGGATTAAGTAATTGGAAGGCATTAAATAGGAAGATAGAACTGCGTGTCTTGGCTTCCAGAAGGGGTATGATGCCAGTCTGCTCTGGACTGCCAACATCCCAAAAAGCTTCCTTGCTGGCTCCCTTCACAGTGGGTTGCCTGTATATGCCTCCTGCTTCTTGATGCTGACATAGTAAATAACACTTTGGCAAGGTTTGTGCCACAGTGGGMCTGAATTGCAGATAGTCTCTAGGTGTAGCTCCAGTGTAGTTGTTCATAAATGGAGACATGCTGGGTTGGGCCAGTTAGCAGATGATTCATTTGTACAGCTTTTACAGTGTTAATTCATGGTTTTGTTCATTCATGGTGGTTTTGGGAGATTATTAATCAAATATGTGTTGATGTAAATGTTGAGCAGTGAGTCTGAAAACCAGGGTTTGTCCTGACTTCCTGTGGAAGTAGGTACAGAGTAGGAGGAAGGAGGAAAATGCTTTCTCTCCCTGCTCTGTCTGTCCTCCTCAGCAAGGGGCCCAGCAGAACCTTTTTATTTCCAGGGCAAGTCCGAGGATTTCCCTCTCTTTAGGTGTGCTTGGCCTTTCCTCACAAAGGGCAGTGTTCGGTGCAGGTCCCTTATGGGGCATTGTTGTTTATCAAAGTGAAAGCAGCACTCAGTGTACATAATTAAGGGTTGAGGGAAGAAGATGGTGATGTACAAGGTCCTTGAGAGGGGGGTCTTGGTTGTGGTAAATCATGCTTAACCCTCTCTGCAAAGCTTGTGAGTTGCTTTTTCTTCCAGACGATAAAGTTTTGCAGTTCCTGGAATAAAGAGCTGGAGTGGAACCCCATATTCATCTAAAGAAGTTGAGTAGAGGCTGCCTGGCAGCAGCTTGCACATTTGTTGGAGTCAGTGAGGCTCTGGTTGCCAGCACATTGTTTGGGGCAGAGACCCAGATACCACTTGCTCTTGCTGCTGCTTTGTGACATGGGCAGGGCTCAGCCATCCCAGGAAACACAAATCCAGGTTCTGGGGAAATAACTAGGCTTTGCCCATGGGAAGCATCTAATTAGGTGGGTTTATCAGGGGTTTTGTAATTACAGAAATATGTAGRTAATTATTTTCCTTTGAGCCAGCTTGTGCTTACCTCTCTTAAGAATGTGCCATGAAGAAAAAAGGTAAACTGCTATGTAATTGTGCTTTGGACTTTAGATGTTTAAGGCAGCTGAACCATAASAGTGAACAGGGCACAGAGACTGTGCTAATGTTTGAGTAATGCCAGATTGATCCAGAGCTTTCTCTTTTGCCACACTTTTCTGAAGTTACAACGTTTAAATGTGCAGTGTCAAGCAAGAATGATCCAGATCAGTGATGTTTTTAAGTGTAAGAGGTAGCATATATGATAAATTATATCCAGATTAGGATTCTTCATTTGATGATTTGGGTGTGGTGCTTTTGGTGGGGKTTTTTTTGTTGTTGTTTTGGTTTTTGTTTTGTATTGTTTTGTGGGTTTTTTTAGTTTTTTGGGGKTTTTTTTAGATCCAGTGAATTATTTGAAAAGTACAGTGTGAAAAACAGGAAGAGATAAATGTTTTCCAAATACATCAGTTAAGCTCAGCTTCCACTTGATCCAGCTTTGTTCTTGGGTCTAGCATCAAAACATAACAGGTTCCATTCAGAATAGTTAYGTTACATACATATGCTATCTTTTTATTAAAATAATACTTTATAATTAAGAAGTGTTGCATGACAAGATGTAGACTAGCCTAGGACTAGCTCAGGAAATACTCATCTTGARTAGAGAAATAATGCTAAGTTTACCTTATTGCTAAAAACCAGGGCTTATTTTGGACAAAGTTCTCTTGCCTTATTGATCAATAATTCACTGAGTTATGGACGATTTTGTATGTTCTGTAGAGATATGAGACCAAATTTAAGAAAGAAGATTTACAGTTGTTTACCGTAGATACTTCTTTTGAATTCAAAAGATAGAGAATAATTTATTGTAATATATTATGTACAAAAAGAATTCAAATTATTAACCTCAAGACATCTGTTCCTGCAGTCTCCCATGTAAATAAAGCTTTTAATCAGAGCAAAGCTTCAGGTGGTCAGTAAAGTTTTCTCCTGCAAGATTTAACAGGCACCTCCCTGTGCTGCCAAGCCAGTGCTCAGCTCTTCCCTCTCCTCCTCCTCCCTGCCACTGCTCTCTCCAGTCATGAAGACCCTTGGGGTAGCCCCATGGGGAGGATTAAGTGGCCAGTGCTGCTAGGCTGATTTTTAGACCAGGATTCCAGCCTCAGGAGGGGCAGTGAGCAGAGGGGAGGCTGAATTACTGCTGAGTCCCAGGCAAGGAAGAAGGGTTACATAAGAGTTAGGGGCACATGCATAGATAGATGGATGGATGGATGGATGGATGGATGGATGGATGGATGGATGGATAGATAGATAGATAGATAGATAGATAGATAGATAGATAGATAGATAGATAGATAGATAGATAGATAGAGATATATGGATATAAATAATGCAGAGCAGAGTTGGAAAAGAGGAGATGGAGAACATGCAGAGACTGACAAGGAAGGATCATGCTGTGGTCAGTGCACAAGATTGAGACAAAGCAAGTTTACAGTGTCTCACTCATCTCCAACGTTGGCTTTGTACTGATGCACCTTAAAGGGTGGTGCAAGCACCATGTGTTAGACAAGACACAATGAGACAGACTGAATCAGCAGAGACTCAGCCTCCTTGTGTGAGGCAAATGGCAGCCGTGCAATTTCAGCACAAAATCAGAGGGGAGCAAATTCAGAGGGTCTTGTGCTTTTCCTACTTGGCTCCACAGGCTGCTGTTCTGTGAAAACTATTGAGAGACTGGAGGTTTTGGCTAATGTTAGGTGTTTCAAAAGTAGTCAGTGGCAATTGCTGTATTACTACTTAYGGTTTTAAACACGTGTCTTTTGTAGTTTAATGGGAAAACAGGGTGGAGAAATCTTGTGGGCAAAGCTGTGGAAATAGAGGGAAATTTTCTTAAGTGTCACGTTAAAGAGTTGAAAGCAAATTTTGATTTAATGGCATGAGTAAACCCCTCTGCATTCATTTTCTATTATGTTGTCTAACTTTACTGTTGGTTGTAAAAAAAAAAGCAGAGATAATTAGTGTTTGAACTGTGAATGTAGAAACCAGGACCAGAACTGCAGGTAGAAAATGCTGTTGAACTGCTGAGGCCCTGCATTAGAGAACTSACTGTCTACTCAGGACAAACAAAACACAGAAGTGGAAAACTGAGGCATGGAAAGAAAACAGTTTGTTCCATAAGAAACCAGGAAATGAGCTCAGGGCTTATGATTATCATCCTGCAGGTTATTTCCAAGCATACCCTCTCTTTCTCAGAAACAAAAAATGTTAATACCAAATTATTGAATGTTAAAAAAAAAAAAGAAGTTTCATTTGTTCTATTCTCTTTGGAAAGAGCAGCATTTTTTCATTAATATTTATGTCATTATACCAATTGGTTTTTTACATAAATATATATATCAAATTTTAAGTAATGACTATCCTGGCTTTATATGGATTGTAATATCAATGTTTTCTGCTTGCCAGCATAGTAGTGCCTTAGCAGAAAAGGAGAATGATGTGTGTATTCTTACATACAAGTTCTTGAAGAACTTGTGGAACAAAAAATCAGAAGTTAATTTGAGAGATCCCTTAACAAATGTTACTGGTGGGTAAGAAATGAGAATGCAGAACAGTAAGGCAGACTAAATGCTTGACAATTAKCTCAGCTTTCTGCAGAAAAATCTGKTTTTCATCTGCAAAACCCTCACTTGGTGGATTCAAGGAGTCCAGTTGTGTTTTCACAGTAAAAGCATTTAAAGCATTGACAATATTGAAATTAGAAATCCATATAATAAAATAAGATGTAGATGYTTGAAAGAATTCAGTTTGAAGTTACAATACATAGGCAAATACAAAAGGGTCTCTGAAACAGTATCTGTATCTAGAATGTTATTACAGTTAGGAAAATATAATTTATATTTGGCATAACTTAGGGTTTTGATGTATTCGTGAGAGAAAAAAATCCTCATCTTTGGGGAATGACAACAGAAGTAGTTTCACCTATTGCACTCTGCATAGAGATTTGAATTCTATACCTCATTTTGGTATTGGTCTTAGAAAAAAGAGATCTTTTGTGCTCTTTCTTTTATACAAAATGAAAGCCTAATGASTTGGAATTGGGAGTATAGATGTCTTAGAAGTTTGTTACTAAATACATGTWTATTTCAGTAGTTGAGAGTCTAGCTGAAGACTAGAATACAAAAATTTCAAATTGAATAARTAATAATGTTCTTTTATTTATGCTATAATTTATTTGGGAGAGGGATGGGAGTAGCATGACAGTAGGATATTATGTTCAATGTTGCCATGGTAATGCAACYTACTACCTGTTGCTAAGACTGCTGTAGCTGTTACTCCTTTTATTACAGCTCTTGACATTGCTGGATGTATCCTTTAGTTTTTAAAGTGTTTGTTACAATTCAGTTTCATTTTTAGGAAAACCAGTAAGTTTTGCCACTTGCCAGCAGGGCTCTATAGTAATAGCAATGACAGCAATGCAAGAACCTGATTCTGCTGACATGGTTCCTGTCCTCCAATGCAGAGACATTTACAAGCTATCAAGCCATTTAGGAAGACAAGTTTATCAAGGCAGTTCAGTGCCCTGTCTCTATAAATATCCACTTTTCCTGTAGAGTCAGTGATCAGTATTTGGAGACAGAAATGGCCCACCAATAACACCATACAAAACTCAAGATACAAGCAGGTRTTAGAACTTGGAATGGTTATATCCACTTTACTGAGAGGATCCTGTCTGCTTCAGAGTGTCCCAGGACCTCTGTTACTGTGCCAGCCCTGCTGAGCAGCAGCAGTATGGTAAGCCTAAAGCCAGCCAGAGTGCTTCCATTTGGGATTGCAGCAGTGAGACCCTCAAGATACCAGCAGTCAAATACAACTGTTCTCCCAGGCTTTCCTCTTCCTCTCTTACTAGTGACTCTAGAATTTAGATGGCTTGCTTTTCACAATACAGTGCAAGGAAAATATTTACCAAAGTCAAGATTGCTGTCTAAACCATGCCTTTCAGGTATGGTGGTGATGATAGATGACCTCTGTCTTCTGTACTTAAAATTCTGTATTTATACAGGTCTCTATTCTCTCTTGTTGTGTTCTTTTTTTCAAGGCCTGTCTTATGGTTTTAGTTCAAGAACTCCCTATCCTTTCCTGCTAGGTAACAACACTTATCTGCATGTGAAAGCCATTGGCTGATTTTTGAAAAGTTTGTACTGGGGAGCTCCTTCCTACATCTGAATCTCTCATGTCTTCAAATGGAAAAGTTCCCAATTAAGCAGGCTGTGCAAATTGCCCATTCTTATGTTCCCTCCCAGTCTTCATGTAAACTTTTATATAAACTTCCATGTTTTATCTAGAAAATACTGAAAGCTATTATGCAGCAGAATCAAAGAGAAGTTATTGTGTTGTATCCAGAAGAGTACTCTGATGGCTGTTGCATAACAAGTGCTGATTTTTGTTTAACTGAGCTGTGGGATGATATTACACTGTACGAGTGTACACAGTACATGCAAGTTTTGAGGGTGTGAACTAAAGGTGTATGTGTCTGTTCTGTTTGTTGCCAAATAGTCACAGGGATAATCACAGTGAAAGGTATTCTCACAGGTCAGGGGTTTGGTGTGCTCTCAGTTTTCTGAACGCAGCCCTCACAGGTGAGGTCTTGGACTCTTCCCCACCCTCATGCTCTCCTTATAGTCACAGCATCTAATTTAAGAAAAGAAGGATCTTGGACTCCATCTGCATCCAAGTCAGAAACATAGGTCTTTGAAAATCCCTTTAAGCATTASTCACTGGGTGGAGGCACCTACTTCTCCCCACTCATTTAGACCTATGAGTGTGAAATATGTTTGACCTTAAGGCAGTAATTCATTGCCCATTACCAAACTCAGAAATAAGTGAAAGAATTTCCAGTGCMATATAATACATTGATGTTTTGGACACCTACCTTTGTTAGCTCATGCAAGGGAGAGCTGATATCTCTCCAGTTGACTCTGGCCACTTTTTCAGTTAGGTGTTGGTGTTGCAGGCTTCACATTTGCTCATGCAAGAGCAAACAGATCTGTTAAGAGGGAAATGTGGGTGCTGCTTCAATATCTGAGTTTCTGATGACTGCTGTTAACTGGTTCTCAGTGGCAGTTTTCTCAGTGGTTTTCACTTGTTTGTAAGAACTTTTTCCAAAGTCCGCATGTTGGAAGAGCTTTGCCTCAAAATGTGTCAGTTCAGTCTTTCCACCAGAGTCACTGGTGTCATATGATATAGTTAAAGAGAGGATCTCTAGAGTGTCTGTAAAATACTAATTTAATTTGTTCATTTGTTAGAACGGACAGTGGCTGTTAAAGATATGCCTGTGAATCCTAGGGTCTTCCTCTATATCCAGGTAAGACATACCAGGAGAATTCCAGCATTGAGAAGGGTTTTATGAACAGATTGTCAGCTTCTCTTTCCTGAATTTTACTGACCAGCACAAGGAGTGGCAATAGTACTGTTTGAGAAGTTAAGATAAACTGCAGCATGAATTTTGGTCAGTAAAGGAGGRCAGAAATTAGAGCTGGCAGGTACAGTAAAGAAGTCCCAGTAATTCTTGTTGAACATAAGAAACACCATTCACTTCAAAATACTGAGAAAACAGAGGATGCATGAAATGCCTCATCTGCAGCTGGAAAAGGAATTTTAATAGCTGAATTTCAAGTAATTGACTGGTAATAAATAAATAAAAATAATTCATTCATTGGGTAGGACCTGTGAATGTAGTACAAGGGAAATGAAGTTATTTTCTATGTAAAAACCAATCAATTACAGTAACACTTACAGCAGTAATACAGCAGAATGAAAATAATCCAAACCAGCATGAATCACCATGAGCAAGCATTAAGTCTCTTCAAATAAAAATACAATTCCAGTAATTCTGGTACTCACTTTTAATGTAACTTTTTATCTGAGTTTGCTGCTTTTACAGAGCAACACTTCTCTCTTTTAGAAAGCTTTCCACTAAAACCAGATTGATGTTTAAGACATCATCAAGTCCTCTTCCCTCAGGTCAGAAATGCCAAATCATAACTGAAACAGTGGAGGAGCCATGGGCTCCATGGAGTCCACAAGAGGCCTCACTACTGCTGCGTGGTTTTCCGTGAAAAGCCATCCTCTGCAGTATGTACCCTGAACAGTCAACTTAAGAAATATTGGAATGAAGATCGCAAGAAAGCTTGACTGGATTAAATACTTGCAACCTCTTGTGAATTTKCTGTGGTATTCCCGATTTACCACATGGAGCTGTGCACTAAATAGAATCAATAATTTGGTGGTTCATCCTAACTTCTGCTGGATGAAGCTGCTGTTGTTTTGTCACAGCTATGGCCCTATTTTCTCTCCTAATTTGTTGTGCTTGCTCAGTGAAATTGAATYGCATGCTGTTTCAGGCAAGTCTTGGAGAAGTTGTTTTCCTCGGTGCAGATGGCTCTTTCCTCCAGATGTGAAAGGCAGTTAAGAGCTGCCTCTTTTTTTCTTAACCCTTCTGAACCATCTTGAAGTGCCCTTGATGCTATGGCTGTAGAAGTGCCATGGTTCTTGCCCTAGAGCTGATTTTATTGTGCCTGTGATCTCTCGTGCATGTCAGTCACAGCTCTGGCTCCTTCTGTAGGTTGTTTTGGTTTATTTGGTTTGTGTTCTTGTCTGTTTTAACAAGGACAAAGTAAAATTCAAGAGCACAGCAGCCCCTGGGAGATTCCCTTCTGGAAACTCTTGTGGCAGCTTAGAGCCAGTGAGGGTGCAGCCCCTGGAGTTTGCAGATGCAGATGTTCCAGCACTGCATCTTCAGCCCWCAGCAGTCAAGGAGAACCTGTGCCCTGACCATTTCCCTTCACCCTTCTTGTTTCATTTGGGAACACAATGAGCTGTCAAAATTTCCTGCCTTGTTACCACAGAATTCCTTCCTTTCGCTCTAAAATGGATTATTTATCTAAAACTGCTAATTGCATARGTTGTCAGAACGACTGCTTAGCTTGATTTTTAAGGTGGAGACAAAGAGATGTAGGACTGGTCTGATAGACCGATTAAAATCAGCTTCAAAGTCATCTGCCACAGCAAAAAAATAACATTGAATGTCTTGCCATGAATGGCCCTTGCCCCTTCGAAATTAAAACCCATGTGATAAGCTGTATATCTGCAATATATAGGTAATAATATGTATATCTACAATCCCTGTTCTTAGGCTCTCTGTTGAGTGTACTTAGATGTAATTAAAAGTAATAGGGAAGTACATAAATATTTTCCAAAWACGTGAGCCAAGAAGAAATGGAGGAAGGGAGGTGTGGTCGTTTCAGCCCACCACCACTTCCTAGCTAATCTTTCTCTAATGATGTAGAGAGAGACAAGGTGGCACCTGGTGAAGTATTTTGAAATAACAGATTCATGAGGTAGAGCTACTTGATAACATCTTTGACTCATCAGAAACTTGCCTTCCCTCGGGATAAAGTTAATAGTCATATAAGAATATAAAGATTTTAGTGGCTTTTCCTAAGTCAGCAGGGATGCAGAATTTATTCTGCATACAGATTCCTGTAGTGCTAGAKWCAGCCCAAAATTATATTGTCTGTAAAAAATGTAARATTACACAGATAGCCWATTGTAGTCATCCAGGTACYTGGGCCATAGAGCAGTTGGGGACAGAAAAGGTGACAGCAGCAGTGAACTTAATATAAAMAGCAGTAGCTGTTAATMCCTGGTATCTCCCAGAACTGTTATCCTCAAGTATCAGTAGTRCTCTTCTGATGTGTCAAGATCATCAATAATAATTCTTTAGGACCATTCCCAGCATGAATTTTCTAAATATCATGGACATCATTGTGTAATTGTTCCCAAGCAGAAGTTTCCTTTCAGTGCATTGTGTTATCTTCTTATTTTAAGTCTTCAGGKCTTTTACTCATCTCTTGCCTTCTCTTGTATGTTTGAGGTCCATGTGGTTGAATTGCACTACAGTATTGTTTTCTTTTCCTTGTGTCTAACAGTTAGCTATTTTAGTTGAGGCAGTTAAGTATCTTGTATGCTCTACTTCTGGTGTTACAGTTGTCTACCTACCTTTAGTGTTCTCTTCCTCAAAATTTGGGGTCATACTATTGAGATCAGAGTTAAGCAATCTTTGTGATACATGACTGCATATGATTTTCTCTAGTAGTATTGGTACCTCCTTTGATTTGATGGATGTATTATTTCATGCCTAGAAAGAATATCACTCTTGCTGGTTTTAGAGTATCATGTGCTTTGGGTGTTTTGTCAGATTTTTGGAGTCTGAATTTCTCTTTTTTTGGGGGGGGTTTATTTTTTTTTTAATATCTCTGCTGAAATAGTCACAAGTGACATGTTTATCAGTAATCAGAGGATTGCTTGCAGATTCCTGTTAATTCATTGGTGCCTGCAGAAAAACAAAAGTGTTGGTCAAGGCATGCTCTGAGTTCTCACCCGTTGTTAATTTGCTGATGCCTGTATTAGCAGCAGGCTCAAGCCTGCCTGATCTTTTGGAGTTTATATCATGTGTTCCATGTGCTTGCCATTCTTACTCTTTCTGCGCACGTGAGCCAATCTGATGGGGTTACCTGTGGCAGGGAGCAATGCTTTCAAGTCTGGCTGCTGCTTCATGGGCTCTGGCTTGTGGGTGCTGATGCATCTCGCGTCGGTGTTTTACAAACTCTCCAGCTATTTGCTCCACCCTTCTGCTCTTCCACACAGGGATCATGGGGGGATGGGTTCATGCGCCTTYGCTGCCAAAATTACACTGCATGTCATTCTAAACTGCTGATGAAGGTAGACCCACAGCATTACCATACCTTTGAGGTGGCACAGCTGAGGAGCAGGTAGAGGTTTGCACCTCCTGCCCCTGCTGTCAGGAGAGGTGAGTGGGGTCAACAGCAGCTTGAGTTGGTTTTGGACTGGCTCCTCAGAGTGGTTGGCAAGCGGGAGCCGAGAGCAGGGAACGTGTGTTCTGTCTCTGGGAGCAAAAAAGCAAAGTGAAAGTAAGGGTGAGAGATCCTAGATTTATATTCATAATCAAAAGTGACTGTGTTTGAAATATTCTTAATTTRCATGCACTCTCTTGTGTCTTTCATATCTCTAAGGACCCCTACAGGGCACGGAAGTTTTTCTCCACCTCCGAGATTTAACTTAATAATTCTACTTGGCTTTCTTCCCTTAAACATAACTGTAAGCACATTTTAAGTGAACATTAGGTCGGAAAAATACAACAGCATTTAACTATGTCCTTCTTTTATGCAGCAAGATATTTCCTTGTTTTTAAACACAAGCAGTAGAAGCTAGCATAGCAGCCAAATTTTTAAATTATTGTTGTTTAGATTAGTCAGATGCTGTATTTGTATCCTAGAGGAAGTGCAGTTCAAACTAACTAAAAAATCATACTTTGCAGACTTGGAGAGTACTACAGTGTGAGCTGTGTAAGGATGTGCAGTGGGTATGCTTTCAACACTGCAGTCTGTTTCTGTAGAAAAGGAATTAATATGGTGAAGAACTAGAGTAACTAAAAYGTCAAAGTCTCCAAACTTCATCTTATTTAAGAATTTTTAATATTTTGATCTTGTTAATTGCCTGTAAATTACATTGCACTACAAGATACTTAAAATTATGGAAACATAGAAATGATATCTGCTTTCCCACTACTTCCTGTCTACTTGGATAGAGGCTTTTAACTCTTACTCATCCTGAGGAGCATTTTTCTCCTTAAATTAGTTTTGCTTATTTCATCAGTATTACATGGTAAGTCAGGAGCTAGTCACTGTGAATTGCACAGCAATACTAATTCTTAGTACTGTGTTGGCACTTGATCATCTTTAAATATRCTTAATGACACTCCAGAGTAATGCTTATCTGAGAACATCAGGTTTTCACTTACATAAAACAGCTGCAGTGTTTGAGAAGGCTTGCATTTTCCAGAGTGCTTGCTCAAAGAGCAGAAAGTAAAACAAAAACAAACAAACAAACCACCCACCCAATTGCAAAAAACATCTTCAGACTTTTTTGGGGGGATTTTTTTCATCAACTAGTGATTTTAGGATCCGCCCCACACCTTTGGAGCTCAGTTGGATTGTGGGCCTAGTCCAGGACTGGGATTTTGTATGTGAAGGATGACAGTCAGAGTCCTACCTGTTCTTGCTTAAGGGAAAAAAAAAATCAGACATCTGCACTTTTTGTGAAGCAATTGGAGTCTCCTTGCTGGCAAGAAGTTGTTCAATAGGATAATGTTGTGGTTTAATCCCAACCAGCAATGAAGGGGTTTTTGTGTCTTTGTTCTGATAAGAGGATCAGCTGTACTGCTTTACCCAATTACCCAGGGATGTCATGGGAGATGATTTTTTGGACCTTAGTTTTCCACTGGAGGAGTGCAATGTCGTCACTTTGTGTTAAAAAATAGATCTAGATCTAAACAGCAGGGAAAGGCAGCTGCCCCTTCTAATGTCTCTGGGGATTTTGTGTTTTGCAGGAGATGCACGGGTGAGAGGTCAGACAGGGGTTGTCTCCGAGCGCCGCGGCTCCTACCCGTTTATAGACTTACGTCTCCTTAACAGTAAGTGCAACCCTTCTTTCAGGTCTGTGTTTAAATAAAAATAAATAAAAATCTCTACTGAAACGATATGAACCAAACTGTCTCATCTCATACATATCTGTAGCTCAGCTGTCTTCACACAGTCAGCATTAATTCCGTTATTTCCACTCAGTGTCTGGCTGTGAAATATTTTCATTGTATGAGTAGTCCATAATGCTCARTCTGTCAAATGTAAATACAGTGGGGCCTTGGGGTGTGCTAGGGAAGGAGTGGGGACAGTTCAGAATTAAAAAGATAAACCTCTGTGCYCTTTAGCCTCTTAGACAACAGTTGGAATAGATTTATGTGAAGCTGTTATCCGGTCATATAGAATTGGCACAGAAGGGGAGCATGTGACAGCACTGACCAGTGGTTTACAATAACATTAATTTTTCCAACAATTAGAACCCAATCCAAAGCCCCATGGAGTGTTCTCATTGACGTCAATGGATTTTGGGTCAGGCCAGCAGTGAACATCTGTTAAAAATAATCTTAACCTCATTTTGATTGAAGTTATTTTGCCACTGTTGTAAATAAAGGACGGTAAATCAAAAAAGAAAARAAAAATCGAGATCCTGTTGGGGTTTTTTTCCCCTGATGGACTCTCTATAACTGATGCAAACCCATTAGTGAGTGTGTAAAAAATAAAACAGAAAGAACAGTGACCACTTAGTCTTGGGCCTTGTAGCACTGAGTTGCTGGATGTTAACTCCAGTGTTCAGGCAGATCTCGATGTGTCCTTGTGTACTCCACAAGCAACCTTTGAAAAAACTGTTGTTCAGTTTTTTTGTCTTCACCAAATCAGACTGGAACTCCAACGGTTTCAGTACTGACCCTGTTATGCTTCCAGCAATTGCTCTTTTCATCAAAGAGTAATTGTCAAACCAAAGTTTGAATTCTCCTTTTTGTACCTCCTTGTGTGGGTGCCTGGGGAAGGGGAAGGGAGGAGGAAGTGGAGAGGGAAGGGAGCAGGGAGGAAGCAAAGCAGGAAGGCTGGSTGGGAGTCAGGAGTAAAGAGGAGCTGGGGAGGGGAGGGCTTGGGATCTGATGGGCTGTATTGGCCCATGCTGGCAGAGTCACTGCCACCCAGCAACGTGCTGCTATCAATCTTGCTGATTAAAGGYATTTYCTGGGTTGTAAGTCCATTGGAGAGYGTGCTGTGGCTGAGGTAGAAAGACATAATGGGTAAGGTGGGCCCATCAGTTTTCCCATGACAGAGGGAATAACTTACTGGTTGAGCAGAGTTTTGAGGACAATTTAGTTCTGACTTTTCAATGAAAAGCATGAAATAAAATCAGGTTAGGTTAGCTGGAAACAGCACCAGTCATGCATGCCCTTAAAAAGACTGAGAGAAAATAAAGCACTTTTCATTAATGAAGTAGAAGTGGATATATATTAACATTCAAATATGACTAAATTAATTATTTCCTGTTTATTTTTTATACATACATGTTATATAAAATTCCGTTCTTGTGTTCTTCCTTCTCCATGGGTAAAGAAACTGAGAAGTTTGAGATTTCTTTTCCTGGTGATAGGGCTKTCAGTTTTAGTCCCTGTAGATGAGTCCTGCCATCCTCCAGATCCTGCCAGTTTCTGGGAAATGCTGGTGCTGTCCATGGGTTGTGTAGGGAGACACCCATGGCAAGGGATGCTCTGGCAAATACTCAGCCTTTGATCATGTCGGGAGCAGGGCACTCCACATAACCCCTCTAAATGTAACTGCTGAACCTAAAAAGTGGTGACTCCTCGTGTGTGCACCTCTGGTCCAACAGGRTGGGGCACCTGGGGTTCTATGCTCCCCTGCTCTCTGTCACAGAGACCCCCAGCTTACTCTTTGCTGCATCTCCATAATCTAAAATAAGTCAGCATGGCTGATCATGATCTCTGTAAGGGAGAGCAATGATCCTGACTCTGGATTTCCCATGGTTTTCAAGTTTTTATATATTTACCATTTTCTCTCTAAGGAGTAGTGTTGCCTTAAGTTTTCTGTGCAGAATGAATTGAGATTTCTAGATACTTGACTACTGATTTCGTAGCTGGCAAGTGCAGTGGGCCTGGCTCACTTGGTGACCTACAAGKAAATGAAGATGCTCAGTGTCAGAGCATGCAGATGTGTTTTGCCAGGAAATAAACAGGCTTTTGTAATACTTGTTCAGCTACATCTGTCTGTTAAATCCCTTTCTGYTGTGCAGAAGTAGCAAAAACCAGAAGCACATAAGCAGCAAAAAACATGGCTCTGTACATCCAGTCAAAAAGAAATACACATAAATGTCACTTCTGCACACTTTCTTGAMAAGTACCCAACTAATACTTGCAGTAAAATTTTGTCACCATGTTGCATTTGTTTGGGGACAGTAAATGGCAGGCAGCAGCTGTATACTGAAAGATGTTAAGAGTGAGGGAGGGAAGAGGCAGAGGAAATTTTATAGTAAATATCCTCAAAGGTCATAAACAAATGCAGCATAAACATTACTCCAACAAATTGAGCTTTAATAGCGATTGTTCCATCTTGCATCTGAAATACTGTTCCAAAAAACAGTACCAGCCTTGTTTTAAAGTAAGGGAAAACACTGGAGCTCATTCTTGAACACTGAGTTGGCATCCATTATGTAAATTCACACGTTAAAAAAAAAAACACAGGGCATTGATACTTAATGTCAGACTAAAGGTTACATACATGCAAYGTTTTTTTAGTGTACTTGAAGATTCAGTCAAATTAGTGGATTTTTCCCTAGTTTGTCTGTTAAGGGTTAACACTGACTAGACCACATCCTTTGTGTTTTCTGGGGTCCTCCAGTAAAGTTGCTGTGTAACCTAAGACAACATGAAGTCTTTTTGGATAGGAAAACTTCCTGCACTCTGAAACTGGGATCTTCTGTAGCCCTAATCAAAGCCAACTGGATTAATGTTGGCTTCTTGCTGTTTGAGTCCRTGATGCCATCTACACATTCCTCCAGTGACTCTCTGCAGTGTATAGAAAGTTTGTGTTACTTCACCTTGTCTTTGCCAGGCTGTCAAGACCATGAGGATTTKTCAGAATCCTGTCTCGGGGAGATGCAGGGCTTTAGTGTCTTCCTGTCTTTTCTCTGCCTAGTTGCAGGCTTTCCTAGGCATAGTTGCACTGCTGGGTTTGGGGGACTTTTAAGGTAACTCTGGAATACCAAAYTGAGTGCAAAATACCCCTGTGTCACCGAGAACTCCATGGTTCTGTTTTCTGAGGAGAGAGTGTCTTCCCCAGCCTCTAGAGTTAGTCCCACAATCTCCTAAAATAAGAGATACAGATTTTTCACAGCCCTATAGGTTTATAGGTAAATAGGGGGAGAGTTTTCTCTTCAATTTGTACCAAATAAAACCTCAGAAATTTTAGGAAATTTTGACTCGGAACTGGGCAGCTCAAGCTTGAAACTGAACCTGGTGCAGGTTGAAATTGGTGTTGGCAGCTCATTGGTGCTTCCGTGTTTCAGCGAACTAAATGAACCTTGCTTTGTTCACAGGACAGAAAAGGAGTTAAACTGATTATTTGCAGGGTAATAATTTAGAATTCRAAACACTTCTGCAGTGAAAATTAATCCAGTTTTCCTTTTAGCRGAGTATATTTTGGATTAGAGGAATAAAGGAGCGTAACTATGGTAAGCAGTAATTTAGTTCTCTGATTCACAAAGTTGTTCAGTGAGTCACTGAAGCAGATCCCACCAGTGACTAATATGCATTGATTTAAGTTCATTATCTCATTATGAGTTTTTTTGGTGGCTGTGGCGGTTCACTTCTTCATTGCCTTAACTCTGAGTTTGAGGGAATTCCTTGTGATAAATCTCGACTTGTAGTTAAACATGCAGCACTAAGCAAGAAGACCTCACCCTKCTCCAATTATGTTAGATACTTTGTTTTACTGCCAGGTTCAATCAAGTAGAGTAACAAATAACATAGTTTACAGATGAGATAAGTAACTTTTTATTTACAACTATGCTTGTCAAGCAAGTCAGAAGACAACAAGGTTCTTAAGACTTAAATTCTCCCGTTCCCATCTTGTTTATGCTAAGCTTTTATCTGGATTAAATTTTGGCTTGCAAATGACAAAATTATTAGCCTTTAATTGACTATATTTAATTCACTTCTTCAGTATTCGCTTCAGTATTTATCTATGTGGCCTGCAGATTGGAGTCTCTGTACCCAAATGGTGTTACCCAGAGAGATATCTGTTTTCTCACACCTTGCACAACAGGAACACAGAGTGGGATCTGAGAATATGTAAAATGCCAAAACATGTCTGTAGACATTCCAAAGGTATGTCTCTGTATTACTTAGGAGCTTGATGTTGTCATGCAGGCAGAAGGGGAGTCCCAAAGAACCCCACCTGCTTTAAGCTTAGCTTGGCAAATTAATTTATTACAGATTAGATGCTTTTAACTCCAGATGGTGATAAGTGGTAATATTAGGTAATAGTCCATCTCTGTCCTTGTTTTGCTGTCTGATCTGAGTTAAGCAAAATACTCTAGTTTTCAGTTTGTTTGCAAATAAAGTGAATTCATCACATACTTTGCAGGCATGTGATGAATTAGGTATTGRAGAAATGAAATGTGTTGTCAGGATTAATAAGGGAAGAGATGAAGTCATGAAAATAACTCCATCTCAAAGAAACAAAGTCTGTGGACATTTGAATCTGTGGTTTCTGCCTGTCCTCAGAAGGGTCTATTGCAAAATTTACAATCATTTTKGGGTTTGAATTTTGAACACTCCAGGGCTTTCAGGTAGGGCCCATCTCCAGGGAAAATAAAACTTAACCGCAGCCACCRGCCCAAAACTGAACCATCAAGTAACCCGAACCCAAGTGAGTGAGGTTAAGAAGRGTTTGGTTAAGTGCCTTGTTTTGTTGCCTTTGGCTAGAAAAAGAAGTGGGAGTGAGAGATGCCTTTTTAGATATTTCTGACCTAGGTTAAATTAGGACACTAAAAATCTTGWGAGGAAGTTTCAAGGACTGATTGGATTACTCAGATCCCAGCCCAGCCTGTGGAGATGAGTCCAAAGTTCCAGATGGTTTTTAAATTAGAAAGGGAGAGATCTTATGAGGTCTGCAATATTTCTATGTAATACTTCCCTTAGTTCCTCATGGATAAGCCTATCCAAAAGATACTCATCAACATCCCTAAGACACATAGGCTTCTTAATCCACTTATCTTGTTTGAATGGGATGAACATTTCCAGAACTGGTCAGCCTGTGGCCTTGCTATCAGTTACCTATTCAAGGAAGAGAAATTGGGATCCTCTTAATATTTCAGCACAGAGATTGTTCTCTTTTCCAGTGACTTCTCACTATATTAAAAAATTCTTCCTATCATTGGAAGTCAATCTGGTTCACCCTTTTCATCAAATAACAGCAGGTTTTGGTTTTTTTTTTTGGAGGAAGAATTTGCATTTTTTTATTTTTCTATGTGTTGTTATATGCAAAATTTTGTAACAGAGTTTGCTTGAAAAGTATCATCTGCTTCCTGCCATTTGTGCTCCTTGTTTAGCTTTAATGCCACRTTTACAGAAAAATTAAAGCCAGAATGTAAAACTGATAAATGCACATGCCCTCATATGCTAACAAAATGCATCATTTTGGGTTATGAATGTTTCAGGAGGACTCAAACAAAAGCTAGCAAAGCAAACAAAATACCTGCATGTGCTTCACACTCTAAGTCTTAGTGAACACTGACCTGACACATTTATTTTTTTAGTACAGACTTGGGATTCAGTTAACTGAAGATGTCCCTTTAAAATTTGCCAAATGATACGTGACCCATTCTGCCACCCCACCTTCTTTTCCTTGATTAGAAAAGGGAAAGGATGTACTGAAGATAACACTGAGAATACTTTACAAATGACCAGAGGAAAAGAAGGAACAAGGAGAAGGGATCATTAAAATGATAAATGAAAGTTGGGYTTGCTGTTATTACAGGTTATGTTGTTTTTTCTCAAGGGGGGTGAAGGAGGAGGGGATGCACTGTTTCCTGTTGCAGAAACTGTAATCAGATATGGAACATTTGCAGTCTTAGGAAGAAAAGGTCCTGGCTGCTGTACAATGATTKAAGTGGCAAAGCAAAGGTTCATAATGAAATGATAATGAGATTGTSACAAAACAGAAAACAGCCATTTCCTAAGAAATTGGAGGAGGCTTAATAAAAATATGCTGAAATGTTTGTTTGCATAAAGATGAGTGATAGCCCAAATAAAGGCTTCAAATTGTGATAAGAAASGCACCTAAATTCATCTTAAATTTGGATTTACTCTATCCCTCTTCCTGTTATTATGGYTAATAWTCTGTTACTTAAGTGGTCTTTGAAACCCTAATTTCTCCAGAACTTTGTTGTAATAGGATTATTCAGTATATAAGTGGGATTATCATCATARATCTTAAATTCTGTATTCTCTTCCAAACAGTATCAAAAAKAATGTCTTTTGGGATGGGGAGGAAACTGCATGACTAATGTTCTTCAAGATGCCAACRATTGTGCAGGAACTTCATGAGTTGGAAACTCAGCTGTTACAAGCCACCATCACTTCAAGTGATGTTCAAAGAAGAGGAAACTCCAAAGCCAGGTCACCTAGAAAGGTGGTTTCTCAGAACCTCTTACACTAGTCAGAGAAGCACATGTACCTCCTCTGTAGACAGGGCTTTGCATTGGTTTTGTGCACTTGTGCATGTGGTTGGAGAACAAAATTTTTACTCAAAAGCAGAAAATTTTAAAGTTCTTTTGCTATACTTCTARTTTTGTGCTTTTCTCTGATGTGTTCAGGATCCCTCTCTCTTTCTCACACCTTCTGCTGTGAGAAATTGAAAAAAATGTACCCCTCTAAAGAGAAATAATGCAGTTGTAACCTATATGAACAATGGCAGTTAACAGAGAGCACTTGATSTCTAAAAACAAATTTTATCAGTAGTCAAGGAACAAAGAATACTTTAGACATTAGAGAAGCAAGTAAAAACAAAGTGTTTATAACCCAGCTGTTTTGGATTCCATATAGTCTGAGGAAGTCTCATGAGGATTTCTGCATTTACAAGATTTTAGTACAGCACTTTTTTATCTGTAGATATGATATAGTGCAAGGTCTTCATCTCAGTCTTCTTAGTTGCAGTGTCCAGTGTATATTTAGATGATAAAACTGGCACAATCTTACTATTTTTGAGTCATTCCTGTTTATTAGTTTCTTACACCAGCCAGTTGTACAGATGTAGAACTGGGGTATTCATTCATCTGAGCTCCTTGGTCCTTCTRCACTGGACTGAAATCTTTTAAGTGACCATCCCTCTACATGGGCTTCTGGTGGTTTGTGCATTTTCTCAGGCCTTTCTTCAAAACTTCAGTGTTTTCTTTCTGAAGGCTATTTGGACTGCAAGGTGAAACACATCCAGAAGGCCTAGACAATGCAGAGAGAAAAGGTTTKGTGTTCTTCTAGTTGACAAGTGCTCTCTCCAAAATTCAAATTTAAAATATTACATTTGTCATTAATTTTTAGATCRTCTGTGTAAGTTCAACTACCCGTGCTAATGCTGCTGTTGTCTTTTGGGACACTMTGATAAATCTGAAATGTAAGAAGATACTAGGAAGGCACAGCACTTTTTTTCTTTTATCAGTGCTATGCACTCTCCTGTGTAAGCAAAATTCAGCAACCAAGCATGCAATGAAGATGCCAAACAAGACTTCAGTAAAGGTGATCTAAATACATGGAATAGTTTTACGTGCAAAAAAAAAAAAAAAAAGACAAATGCTGGTTGTTCCCCCTAAGTCAATAGCATACCTCTCAGGCTCACAAAGAGAAGTTTTCTAACCAACTGTCAAGCTAGGAGCCAGTGCAGAAAACTGTAGGACCAGAGACAAATTGTTTCCCAGAGTCCTCACTGTTTGCAGACTTTCCAGACCTTAAATTGCAGGACTCACCCTCTCACCTTATCTTTCAGATATCCCAGCACTTTCCCACCAATCCTGCCTGGCTCTTCAGACATACAGTGGTTGTTTATGAAATGCCTTTGCATCCTCAGAAGGTATARCCACAGGAAAGGGTATTATAAATTGTATGAGTCAAAGGCAGCTGCTTGAGGACCTGATTTATTCTGCATCCTTTAGGAAAGAAGAGGAAAAAACCATTTCCCTTTTCTGAATCACTTCACTTTTGAAAATTAATAGACCCTTTTTTATCCACTCATGCTGCTGGGTGACCTGTTTTTATTGTACGCTGAGGTGCAATAAAATAACAAAAGGCTGTACTGTGAAGAAAAACTCAGAGGCTTTATTTGAATGCATAACAAAGTTTGTTTACTTTGAAAGAACAGTAACAATGTAATGAATGTCTGGTGYAGAGTTAAGTACATCCTTGTCCAAATTTGATTTATGTGATCATTTCTGGATGTTAACTCAACCATTGTTAGCATAACCTCCATCATTTTTATATTCATGCTGCCTGTGGGCACATGCTAGCACAGCAGTGTGAAAGAAATGTGAAATAAAAACTGGTAGCAGTTCCCAGTGCAGGAAAACTCTTTTCCTGAAATTACAGAGGTTGGTGTGTAGYGAGCCATAGATCAATTTAAGGCGAGAAGATCAGTGTAACTGGAGGAGCTGTGTTGAGAGAAAGAAGGCAGCCATTGATTTCTGCAGCTTATTAACCTCCTGAGGGCCATGTGCAGTAAYGCAGACATCATCCATGGTCTGCTGSTGTGTGTGTGCGTGATGTGGCTATCAAATTACCTGAAGAAAAATGCTGCCACTTCAGTTGCTTGCTGAAACACAGGAGATACGCTGTGAGCTCAGGCTGCCTGAGCTTTTGAGGGCAAGAAGTGGAGCTTTGTGAGGAATGCTTGTACAAACACTTCTGTAAACATTTATGTAATTCATACAAGATGTCTGTGTAATTCATACAATAACTTTGTTCAGTGTACAAAGGAGGGTTTCTGCAACCCCTGTGCCAGGGAGTAACKCCATAGCATAAGAATGGGCATCTTTTAAGAGATGGAGTTTTTTTTAGGTAAGCAAAACATTCAGAAGTAGCCACAATGACTGAAACTAAAYACAGTTCTGGAGGGAAGTTTTATGGGTATAAACAAAAGACATTCTTGTTTGTCTTTCATGTTCATTTCAAAATTGCACATAATTACTAAATCCTTCCCATGTGAGCTTTGCAGATCATGGTCTTCAGCCAGATGCTATAGCATATGTTTTAGTATCCATAGTTCCACAGCWGAAGTTCAGGGATATCTGCAGTAATATTTYTGATTCATTTACTTTGTAATTCAATTTCACCTGAAGGCACTRTATGACTTATATCAYGTGWCATCATCAACATTTTATATTTACRATTAAAATTTACAGTTRTCAATAAAGAAGTAGTAKGTTCAGCATTTTACTGTAAGTTWTTCACATAAACTCTTAATTCCATCTTGAAACTGCATCTTGATTTTGTGTCAGCTGGTGGATCCCATATGCTGGGAATGGCTCTYTGCTTCTGGGAGATTCAGATGCAACTGCTGAGCTGAGGGCAGAATTTAAGTGTTCACTTTTGGTTGCATCACCTTTTTCTCTTCTTTTCTAATTAACTTTTTTCTCTCAACTTCATATAATTGTGCTTTTTTTTGTTTGACACTGATCTTGGAAGAAGAAAGAGAAAATACTGGTGAGATCATACTTGTTTGGGGTATGTTGTGCTCAGAGAAGGGCAGTGTCTTAGTCCAATTTTATGCAAGACACCATCATAATACAGTACATTATTGTGGATGTCACAGAAATCTGAGATGGGTCATAGCAATCAGCTGATAAGTCCTGTGATTCAAAGGCAAGTTGGTTATTACTGAAATGACCCAAAGGATGTGATATTCTTTAAAGTCAGTGTCCAGAGTTTGCATGTGGATGGCCTGCAGTGCTGGATTGGTGCTGTTCTGTCAAGAGCCCAGTTTAGAAAATAAAACTGCTACAATTCTTCATCAGTATTAAGAACTTCTTCCCTTATGAATGAAGATACACAATAGATTATTGTGGGTAATCGTTTTAGTATGATGTATTAGAATACAGAGCTCACCTGAAGCATCAAGTCAGGTTTCAGAGGCACTGTCTGCTGACAACTAAATTTGAATTGAGACTCATGACAACCATACAAAGCAGCAAGTTTGATGGTTCAATCCAGAAAATAGATTTCATAATAAGAAGTTACTTGTTTCCATCTGATGTGTTTGTGCTTTGGCAAGTGTTATKTATGCTACTGAAATGACCTGGTAATCCAAAGGATAAAATAACCACTTCTTCATAATCCAATGTACAGCTGCTTGTTGGGACTCAGGCCAAACCTTCACCTTCATATCACCCCCAGCAACTGTTCGTGTGAGTTTTACAGACAGTTTAAGAGAGTGTAGGTGGTGATTTCAGTCATCTGTCTTTAACTGAAAAAATAGATATTAACTTAGATAAAAATTAGTGGGAACAACTTCTAATTTTTAATGTAAAAAGTGAAGTTTTTTATACTTGAAAATTTAAGCTTGTTACCTGAAAGTAGTGRCAGTTTGTGAGTTAAGATGAAAATAGGAGAAAGTTAGAAAGTYGAGAAACAGCCAACACAAGTTTAAAAAGTGAATTTATTTTAAGAGTGTTGTTATCCAGGAATTAAACTGGATGCCAGCCATTTCATAGCAGGCCTATATAAATGAMAACAAATAAGAAAAACATGTCTGCTGGTTCCTCCATGTGTGGCTGCCACTGGGTAGCTGTTCACACCTACATTTGTCACTCCTTCAACAGGCCATGAAATTGTTCCAGCTTTTAAAATGTGTGAGAAAATCAAGGCAGGTGCTGGCACATCATAAATGAAAAGCTGACCTTCAGGCTGGTACAGTAGTGGTGTTGTTACTGTTTGCATTCTGGAAACCACATGGCTTGTCAAGTTGCAATGAAGTTATTTTGTGCTTTTATATTATTAAAACTCAGTGGGGCCTTTGGACTGTGCATGAGAACCATGAGGCTTGCTGGTGTTGAAAGGTGTATTGATACTCAGTATGTAAGGATGGCTTTTTTTTTTTTTTGTCAGTTATTACTGACTTTGTGCTGCTCAGTAGCTGTTGGATTACTTAATAAGAAAGAAACTTGCTACAGAGGATACTTGCATATCTGCTGTTAGAGAACTACAATCCTGAACCATCCATGATCCTAAAAAACCTTAGTGACTTCTCTGAAAATCCTCTCAGAATAATACCACTCATAGAGACAGCAGACAAAGTGATATTTTAATTTCACAGTAGAACAGACATTCAGTGTTTTTTCATAAAAAGAGTTGGAAAAATAGAGAAGAGTTAGTTTCAGTGTGTGGGTATTTTTGTGAGCTGTTATTTAAACCTGAAAWCCAGTGAATTGCTATGGAGCTTCTTATCTCAAGAAATCATTACTGTTCTCTCAAAGGACTGTTTARTCTTCAGTTTCTTACAAGGTTTGTCTTACAAATAAAACTGTATTGAATCTTGCTACCTTCAACCAACTGTCCAGTTTCTGTCCTCCCTTTTTTCCAAAACTTACACCAGACTGCAAAATGAAAACACCACAACTGAGCGTGAGGTTCTGTTAAAAATTCAAATGAAATTACCTAAACCATTATGAGTTTTAGAAAGCCTCTATATTTTCATTACTAACAATAAGGTAATTTAATTACTCTTCAATTACTTACTGATTTAATCACTGTATAAAAACTGCCTTGGTTTTTRTGTCACATTTAGCCCTATATGAAAATCTCCTAATACAGCATTAGGGYATTAGAATTATCCTGGTACTGAGTGAAAAGAACATCCTCAGTTGTGTAACCAGAAATRCCTTTATTATCTGAATATACCTGCYTTCCTCATTGCAGAGCTMAAATATTTTCTTCATTTGTAATTTGCTCCAATATGTAGAAAAGACAGCAGACAATGCAATAGGATTATTAACCTATTCTTATTTCTTCCTCTCTTTTATTTCATTTTCCAAAAATGGGTCACACATTTGTGTTTTCAAACYGTATTCTGAGTTTTCTTTTAGTGTCACTGTTTTGATTCTTTACCCAAGATCACCTTGTACTTCCAGTGCTGTGTAATTTTTAATATATTTCAACTACATTCCTGTGAGGCAGCAAGGTAATGTTATTTTCAGGGGTACAGTTAGGGAASAGAGGCAGAGAGGGTAAGAGCAGCTATCCTGAACCTAACTCTACCTGGTCATTTAGGCTCCATCTAACACCTACAGTTAGAAGATGCATCACTCCCTTCCCCTCAGTGACTGAGCTGGGTCACATTAAAGGCTGTGGCAGGCAGCGTACTGAACTCAGATCTTCCAAAACTTGCAATACTATTCTCTTGCTTGGAACATGTTTCTTTTCTAAAATAAACAAATACATTATGCTGATGGGATTTGAATACTGCTCCTTCATGTGGCTTGGCAAGCAGCATGAACTTCATGGTTTTTGTATTACTATTTCAAAGTGTTTGACATTTCTCTTATTAAACTGCTAATGGCATTTATCATCTYGGGTTTCATAGTTTCTGTACTGGTGGCTTTTCACAGATACGACACTCTCAGGGGAAATCGGCACCAAGAAAAAAGTGAAAAGACTGTTAAGTTTCCAGAGATATTTCCATGCATCCCGGTTACTGCGTGGAATTGTGCCACAAGCCTCTCTGTACCTGCTGGATGAGGACTACCTTGGGCAAGCAAGGGTAAGACAGATCTCCAGATCTCCATTTTTTAAAATGATACTAGAGAGAGTGGCAGTTTTGTTTTAGTCTTCAGATAACCAAGTTCATGGCTGATCTTTCTTAAATGACCCGTGTTAGGTGCCTGCCCCACAACAAGCATTGTCCATTCCTCATTTGTGGTTACAGCCTTGAAGGCTTAGGTCTCACAGCAACAGAAAATGCTGCTAAATCTGTTCTGCATTYTCAGATTCCAACAACTGAAATTATAATAGAGATTTATTAAAGAATGAAGGATTTCAGGTTAAGTTACTGATTTAAGTGCATGATTTAAGTGCAATGACACAGCATTTAGTTCATCCACTTGAAAAAAGACAGGTGTCTCTCATYTGTCATGGAACAGTTATTATGCTAYCCACCATAGCTCTCCATARTGGCAAAGGCTAGGAAACATGGAACATTGACTGCAAACTTCACAGTGAAAATATAATTATCTTATTTTTCAGTTCTTACACTTACTTTGAATGGTATTTTCTAGCAAAACTTGCACAASTGATAGCATTGGGATTATATGCCTAGGCARYTTTTATTCTCTGCTAGAGGAGATTCTATGCCAGGTGTTAGAAAATAATTAAGAATCCAGARCTGTTCGAATGTAGACYAGAGATGGSAGKGAATGTGTATTTCATTCACACATACATCACTGTAGGTTGTAGAGGTAGTCCAGCATCAGTCTCCTGACTCAACTGCATGTCTGAGTGGGCTTAACAGTAGCACAGTAGTTTATAAGCAGTAGTTTGTAAAAGCTATTCCTGTGTACTGCTTTGTTCAGCACATTGTAACTCATATTTACCATGAGAGCTAAGATTTTAAAACACTGTGTTAAAAACCTAAGAGAATTTGCACTGACAGTTTGGAGACATGAAGAAACAATAAAGCATTTTGTGCAGCAAAACGCAATATTTTCATAATATTTTGGTTTATATTATTCCTTGTTTTCAGTTCARTTCAGAAGGTATTTTTAGTGTTATGTTCAAAACCTTCTCAGTTAAAAGTGCAAGTGATATTTTATGCAGTACGGCTACAGGAGCCTGATTTCTGATATTTCAAATACAACCTCTGTAGGTTTCTCATAAAAAACTTTAAAGCTGCAGTAACCAATCCTGTGACTGATTAATGAGGAATAATAATAAAAATCTACTTTACAGTCTGACATACCAGTCATTGGCCTTTTCACATTTTTTTCCAGCATATGCTATCCAAAGTGGGAATGTGGGATTTTGACATTTTCTTGTTTGATCGCTTGACAAATGGTAAGTCAATTTTTAAAGTCTTTATTTTACTATGTCTTKTATGACTACTCAAAAAATCCCTAATTGGTTGTTTGCTAAATGTTTCCAGTTCAGATTACTGAAGAGAAATTGGCCACATTTAGCCTCTATTAAAATCACATCCTGGAGCTTTTTCAGGCTTTTCCTGACCTATAGGGTAWTGTTTAAAGTGAGCTGTTGTTATTAATCTCTTGCATTTGTTGTGTCACCTTTTCAAGAAGGTGTTTCTGTTTTATTTACCTGTGATACTCCCAAACTATTTTAAATACACCTGTTAGATACATTGGTCAATACATCCAGATCTCCATAATCAGTCAATTYCTATCAATACTAAAGACATTTGAGTGAAGATACCCTTGCTTCTCTTCAGCAGCAAAAATTAGGAAATTGATAAATGAGAGTAAAAATCTGTGAAATGTTTTCTCCAAATACATGCCTGTTAAACCATCCCACTTCCCCAAAAATGTCCAGGCAATACCTCTTGATCAGGTAACTGCTGAAGAGGGTCATGAATGCACCTTTCCCCTTTCTGTGCTGCTCAGAGATCCCTCATTCCTCACCCCCAGTCTAATTATGTTTGGTGGGGGCAGAAACTATAGAAAAAAAAGTTGGTTTTGAGGGTCATTCAGGTAAAGTGACTGGCAGTGAAGAGTGAAAAGGATTGCAAATGGCCTGGGAAGTAAATTCTGTGCCCCTGCTCAGTAGTCAAGACCAAGTAATTTTCCATATGTTCTCCGTACAGATATTTATTTCCCTTCCTGAGTTACGTTAAAGAAGAAAAGACTCCCTTCAAACTTGGTTTATGTGGAGTATGGGTTGGTTGGTTTGGGGTTTTTTCTAACTTCTGTGGAAACAGTGCTGCAAAGTTTTTAAATCACTGTGTTTATGTATAGCTGATCATGTAATACTAGTAAGGCTCAATTTTGCCAGTGTTCCCAKTACTGGATTTACAGTAAGGTCAGTGCAACATTACAGTGGGACTTGAGAATGTAAATGCTGCAACTCATTTTTCCTGTCTGTGTCACTGTTGTGGGATGCAGCTGTAGCTGAGCCAGGTTACATGGGCTAATTACATGATTGTACAGCCATGTGCAAAATAAAAAAAAAAAAATTCCAAACTACTGATTTTTAGTAATTACTTAATTAGTACAGTATGGCAAACCAAAGTGGCAGAAAGGCCATTCTTGTTTCTGTTGTTCCTGCAGATAGACCTGAATTATGATGTTGCTCTCAGACAAGCCTGTCAAAAGATTTTGTTAAATCCATGTCAGTTTGCCTTCTTCCCATTAAAACCACAGTTTGCCTGTCATGTTGAAACAGCAAACAGATGACTTTATAGCATCTAGACAAAAGAATGGCACTCCATTGGTACAACCTTTCCATCAAGTCTTGATTATATAGATGAGTGATTCATATAAGGGACTTCTGAGTATATGAGAGCCATCTGAGCTCACTTCATTGGAGATGAGGTGGTAGAAGCTAATCGGAAATTACCCAGATTTTTAGCCTTGCTTGGTTTGTAACTACATGTAAAGGGAATCTAAGAGTTGTTCCTTTCTGCTTTTAGGAAACAGTCTTGTAACACTGCTTTGTCACCTCTTCAATGTGCATGGACTTATTCACCATTTCCAGTTAGACATGGTTACATTACACAGGTTTTTTGGTAAGTAYACACCTCAAACCCATCTTTGAATGAAATTTATAGCTTAAGTAGAGCATCAGAGAAGGCACTGGCTTGGTGTGTCTTTGTAAAAATGATGATGTCATTGGAAATATTTCAGAAAAGATGTCTATGATATATATCAGYGTATATATCAGTTTGCAGGCACTTAATTACTTGGTTCAGTACTTAGTCAGTGGAGGTATTTCAAAAGGCTCTGCATTGGGCTGAAGCATCCCAGCASCACAGTCACASTGGTGATTTAAAATAAAGYATGCCATGCAGAGAYGTGGCTGGCTTAGGCCCACACACACAGACAGACACTGCAGAACCTATGCGTGCACAGCACAATTGTGGTGTGGTGTAATTATTGTAGTGACTAAAAGACCACTGAGACCCAGGGCAGTTAAAAGCTTATGTGCAAAATTTAACAAATTATATCAAGCTGTCTACACTGAATAGTGTTGATGAAAGCCCCTGCTGCTGTTACTGCCAACAGAAATATTAGCCCCATGCTGTCAGTGAACCAAAAGAAGAAATTGGCCAAAATCAATTACTTTTTGTATCACTTTTTGAAAGCAGCTAAATGCCAGTTTTTCAGGCTGTCAGGCAGAGTTTCCAAAGCAAGATCTCTTCTTTAAGACTGCCTAATTGTTGCTTCTGGAAAGTGTTCCTCTGGTGCAGAGACAGACAAAATCTCCCTGCTGTTTCAAGCTCCTGTGGGCAGGCGTGAAGTGGACAGTCGGGTAATTAGAGCGAGTGGTACTCACAGTCCAAGGGATTACCCACTGTACCTCCAGATGCTCGTGTGGCTGGAAACAAACAGAAGGCTTGGACTTTCTTTGGCACTCCTGGTGCTGGCAGCGAGCTCCATGGGAAGTCTGCCTGTTAGCTTTCCGTGTGATTAATTTGCTCGTGTCCATGAGAGCGCTTCAGGCCAGATCACATGCGGCTGCCAGCGCTCACGTGGTGGTGTCCCGAGACCACGTAAGGGTGCACACACTGCTGCAAGGAGCAGAGGGGTGTGAAGCACACATCTCAATGATTTTTCTGTCTGAGGGAAAGCTGAGAGTTAAGAGATTGGTGCTCCTGGTCCAGCTGGACCGGTTCCAGCCCTGCAAACTCTAAAGAGGGACTGGCATTTTAAAACAAACACACAGATGTGACTAAAATTGTCACGGGAGATTTTGCTGTGACTTCCCCAAAGCTGTTTTTTTTTATTCTTCTTCTGGGGGGGTAGGAATGCCTTTTKCTGTAGTTCATCACTCAAGTAACAAATGATGGCAGGATATCAGGGTCTCACTCCCTGCTGCTGTAAAATAGGTGGTGCTGCCTTAATGGCACACTACTACCCTATGACAGTAGCCTAAATAATTACACTCCGTTGTGGATAAATTTGCCTCTCTTCCTTGTTTATTTTACTCCTCAATGAGAGCCTTCACTAAAGCAAGAAAGAGGTGATTTATGCACTAGGCCCAGTATATCCCCTTGGGCCTCACAAATCCTTTCATGCATTTTTTCTCTAAAGGTATCCCAATAAAAGCAGCAATTTAAATAAGCTACAGCTATTTGAAGAAACTCCTWAGGCAGCTGACTGCAAAACCTCAGATTGTATTTTAAGTCCAGTTCCCAYTTGTGGCCATGGCATTCAGAGACAAAAGGATCTTTGTTTTCTGTTTTGATTCCCAGTTATGGTTCAAGAAGAYTACCATAGCCAGAACCCGTACCACAATGCTGTCCATGCCGCTGATGTCACACAAGCTATGCACTGCTATCTGAGGGAGCCCAAGGTAATGGCAACCTTTCACACTGATACTGCTTTCAGATGGTTCTTAGGTTTTTTTTCACAGTATCTCCCAAGAAATACTTCTAGACAGGAGAAAGTGATGGCCTGCGGGCAGTCAGCAACAAGTCAGGAGCAGCCTCAGCTACGGATTGCAGATGTTTCAGTCAAGCTGCAAAGAGTCACTTCTTACCATGCAGGCATCATGTSTAAGTGCTGCCATGTGAGCTCCAGCCACCACCACACAGTGACCCATCCACCCACTGGTGCCTGCAGTTCTTCTCCCAYCACACTCAGCAGGAGGCAGTGCATGTCTGTGCCTCAGCCACCTCAGAGCATAAACTCCCCACAGCACTATTTCAAAATACCAAATTTGGCACAGTGGCACACCAGGAAAGGGGAAAACAGACCCTTCAGAAGATGGGTTTGCTGCAAAGGTGTTCTCTGCACGAGTATTTGACTGATGCTGCAGTTCTCACAGCATCAGGGTGGTGTTGCCTTGTGTGTTGCTGGAAAGCATTGTGATATAGTGCTGAGCCACAGTAAAGGAACATAACTAATCTTGTCTGACTTGGCTCAAGTGAAAGGATGTTCTGCTAGAACTAGCAGTTTCTTACACCAGAATATAGCAATGGTAAGTGAGGACTGGAACAGGCCCCACCTTTCCTGTATTTCCATCTCCTGCAAGATCTGCAAGTCCTTTCTTGCCAGGAARTGCAGAAGACAGCCAACATCCAGAACCTGGACCATACTGCTCATCAGTTCTCACCTCAGGATGCTTCTTTCATCTCATAGACCTGTACTCTGTACAGACTCATTGGGCTGGTAATAACTGCCTCATTGTCACAAACAGAAAATGCTAAGACTACTTTTTTTGCTTCTAAATGAGCCCTGTAGCAGAAAAAAATCTGGACAACTTTTCCAACTTGAATGTTGGAAGTTAGAAAGGTAAATTGTATTCTCTAATAAAATACATATACTTGAACTGAGATAGATATTTAACAGCCAATGCTGAAATTTCAGAAGTTGATAAACTCTGCATTTTATAACACAGTGCTATGCTAGAAAATCAAAGCCTGATCTTTTGGTGGTAATGCTAAATACTTGGAGAGGCAAGGCTCTTACCGTTGGATGCTAACATATGCCAACCTCCCTGCCTACCTGTTTGCTTTTTAAACTAAATCTTTGAGACTATGCTCAAACACTTCAATTACAGCAATCTATATATTGCCATGAATGATAAAGAGAAGAAATTCAAACTGTAATACATGATTATTATATAGTCTAATATCTTTACATGTATGTAAAGATGTATGTTCAATATTGACCTTAAAACCATTGTTCACAAAATTTATACTTGAAATTTGTATACAAATGCCTACAAACCCAAGCAATGCCATGATGTCCAGCTGGTTTGCTTATTTGCCAAAAAAACCCCTGTTTACTGTTGATGTTCTTGTTGTGATTAATGTGTGTGATGATTCAGCTTGCCAGCTTCCTCACCCCATCGGACATCATGCTCGGACTGCTCGCTGCTGCAGCTCATGACGTGGATCACCCAGGGGTCAACCAACCCTTCCTGATTAAAACTAAACACCACCTTGCCAGCTTGTACCAGGTAAAATTGCTCATCGAGTTGTTAATGAGTAAAGTGCAGTCAAGGAGAGTTTAAGCWATTTGCAGTGAACTTTAAATGTCAAAATCTGGCAACGGGAGATGCGGGTCAAGTCACCCTGTACTTTGGTGTCTGGACAATTTCAGTCAGGCACATCACTGGGTGTCCCTTCTTACAGCACAGCTGATACAGGATAAGAGGTGGAAATGTCAGACATTTTTGAGGACATTTAAGCCAGATCAGTTGTCTGGGTTGTTTCTGCTGTAGATGATCTGGAGTGAGGAACTGTGGTTATGAGATYTAAAATCATGACAAGAAGACTGAATTTTCTTTCAGTGAGCAAGTAGGCAGCAGGCATGCTCTAAATTGGTATTGCATTAAAAGAAACCTTTGCTTCATGTGGCTGTAGTAAAATGAAACACTTAATGAACACTGCATCACAAAAAAATATAAGACAGATGAAACCAAAGGAAGAGTTGTAGACATTTACAGTAACATTCCTCAATATACAAAGAAGGAGCTTCAAGAAAGCCACTAGGTCACACCACAGGCTGTCTAGACCAGTATCCTGTTTCTAAGAGCAGCCAGTAAAAGATCTCAGAGAGAAATATAAGTCTGGGGAAAGTACAGAGTTGTCCTTCACCTAGTATACATCCTTTCAGCTCTGGCAGGCAGTAGTAGAAGACTTCCTGAAACAAAAACACAGACCCTCTTGTTCAATAACTAGCAATGAACCCATGCTGCCTGATTTTTGTGGTCCTTTCTGAATATATGTGAGGTTTTGGCCCATGGCAATCATTGTAGCTCTGTATTTTATCTCAAACTGTCCTATGAGTGTAATCTCCACACACATGTATATGTTGCTATAATATATGCACATCTCTCTATTCTTTGCATTGTACTTATTTGTACAATGTGCCAGAGCAATGCTGTACATCTTCATTTTGGTTGCACTAACCATAGTTCACAGGTAATAAATGGAGATAGTATTGATTTCTAGCCTTTATAATCACAGGCTCAGAGAATCATACAATCATTAAGGTTGGAAGAGACCTTTAAGATCATCAGGTCCAACCCAACTGTTCGCCCAGTGCCAGATCCAGACACCTCTTAAACACCTCCAGGAATGGTGACTCCACCACTTCCCTGGGCAACCTATCCCAGTGCCTGACCACCCTAACAATTTTTTTTGTGACAATTTTTTTTCCACTGTGTAAGGTGAATCTCCCCTGTCTCAGCTTAAGGCCATTCCCTCTGGTCCTCTCACTGCAGACAGGGCAGGAAAGACCGGCCCCCACCTCGCTGCAGCCTCCTTTCCACTGGGTGTAGGGAGTAATCAGGTCCCCCCTGAGCTGCCTTTTCTCCAGGCTAAGCACCCCCAGTTCCCAAGCCAGTCCTTGTAAGACATGTTTTCTGGTCCCTGCATGAGCCTGGTTGTCCTTCTCTAGACATGCTCCAGCACTTCAATGTCCTTTTTAAAGTGAGGGGMCCAGAACTGGAYRCAGCACTTGARTGATCTCACCAGTGSYMAGTACAGGGGGACAGTCMCTGCCCTGCTCCTGCTGGCCACACCATTCCTGAYCCAGGCCAGGATGCCATTGGCCTTCTTRGCCCCCAGGGCACAGCTGGCTCAAGTTCAGACAGCTGTGGACCAGCACCCCCACCGGGCTGCTCCCTGGCCACTTTGGAGAGTCAACTTCAGCCTTTGTGGAGGTTGTCAGAAACAGAATATCCCACATTAAAAATTAACCTGCCTGAAGAAGACTCACTCATAGCTGCATRCACATACTTAGCAAATTGAGAGATGGCTGTGATGTGCTTATTACTTGATAAGAGAGTCTCTCTTTTCCTACCCTACACTAGCAGCATTTGGGTTTTCCCATAAGCAGTGGATTGTGTAATGGTGCAACTGTTCCTGCCCTCAGACATGGGAATGGGCTGGACTGGGAGRCCCAGCCTAGGCACAGTGATGCTCAAACACTGAAAACTTTGTGGCTGGCTTCATCATAAGCTGATGCAGCTTATTGTGTCATACCCATGTGTTTCTAGTCCAGTCTTTTCTAAATGTCAGGCCAGCTGAGTGAGGAGGCAAAAAAAACAGGGGCCTAAGCTGGGGTACTTGGGGAATGGTAATGGTGCTTTGAAGAGGAGTGAGTAGAGCCTTCCACAAAACCCCTTGTCTTGTGAAAAGGTACCAACAATTCCTTCTCAAATTAATAGTGGCAAASAGTACTTTATGATTAGGTTGAAAAATCAGGCTAATCTGAAAGACATACAGCTAAAATRTTAGTATCTTGGAGAAGTGGTTTCTGCTCAGTTATTTGGGTTTGAATATACTTACAAATGTTGGTTAGAAAAGGCAGTGACAAAGCAGAAAATGCAATCTTTCAACAGCAAATGAGATCTGAAGCACCCTACTTAAGGACATTCATTGGCAAGTTTGAGTTATTTTAACTGAAAATRATTCCACATTGTTTCCAAAGATTTTAGTAGTATACAGTATATGGATGCCAATGAAAATAACTCCTGGAAAAAAGTTTTGCCGAAAGCATTTTTAGTCAAAAATGTAGATTTAGTGAATAGTCTTTAAAGCATGGACTTTAACATGTGCTTGAAACTGAAACAAAGTTCTTAGGTTTTTGGGTTTTAAGTAGCAGAGCCACAGAACTGCTGGGATTAATCAGAAAAAGGATCAAATGAAAGCTAGTGTTAACAGAGCTGGCAGTCATCTATCACTGAGACAGTGGACTTATCCATGTATGGCATTTCTATGCTTTTAAATGTCTCTTGACATTTAAACTAGAACTTTACATTTACATTTGGMAGAAAAGGTTTTGCAAAATGAGGTAGGTAGCTTTTGACAAAGATATAAAGTGTTTGACAGCTTCTGAAGTGCATATGTGAGAAGAGTCATATTTCAGGAAGACATCACCAAGGACTTCAGACCTTCCAATATTTATTTTCAAACTAAATCCATATTGTATGATATAAGACACTTTGTTTTGCAGTCTCTAGGGTGATTTACACTAGAGTCTATTGCACGTGATTGCATGCACCAAAATTTTCTACAAAAATAAAAGCAGCTCATTGAAGTCTCCAACATTACAAGGACAGTTGAGAACATAGAAGGTGACTCTAATTATCTGGAGGTCACTTAGTTTTCCTGTGAGGAGCACAACAATATTCCTTGTAATGTGATGCAGATTTTGTTTCTAACTTGCATTGTCTGGTTTTTAAAGGAAAGGTAAAAGTTTAGAAGTGTGGATAGATCACATACAACATCTGYAGTACAAAACAGGTTTCAGAAAACTATGAAAGGACACTTTACAACTTTAATATAGATGCAGGTAAGCTGGAAATAGGAAGCTACATTTTGGGCATCAGTAAAACCAGTTCTCCTTTGCAGTCTTCCTTAAAAGCAATATTTCCAATTATAAGTGTCAGTTTTGACTATTTAGCATTATASTTAAACTGACTGCTCAATGAGTAAGAATAGATTGAAGAGATTGAAAGAAATTCTGATCCCTTTTGACTTTGAATTAAAATTGAAGTTTGCTCCAGTCCTAGTTAGTAGCTAGTCTCCCTCTCTTCAAGTTCTTTTCAAATRTGYATRCCAAATGCCATGGTTCAAATAGCTCAGACTGAGTCACAGATTGGAAATATTGTGGWAGCTCATTGTGGTAAAATAAACAGTCATAGTCCTGAAGTCTCTGTTACAGCAATCTGCTGGGCTTGGGCTAAATGTGACAGAAGCTTCCTATAGTGCAGCCTTTAAAGCAAAGCTGCACTGCTCAGTTTTTTAAAAGAACTCAAACACTACGTGAAGCAGAGCTGAGAGCCCCAGTCTGCAAGCCAGCATGGAGACTTTCCCTGCATGGGTTGTCTCCCACCAGCCTGGCTGATCAGATAGCTCATGGCAATTAGTCTTAATAAAGCAGTAGTGTGTTCCTAGGTGGAATAGCTGACTCTACTAATTGCTGGCAGCCRTTTCAGGGATTCTGGCTCCTTACATTTAAGAGGAGAGTCATATGACTTCATGCTCAGTTGTTGCTTGTTAATGTGGCCTTTCCTTTTCCCTCCTCCCTGCAGTTTCAGTGTGGGAAACTTAAACAGTGCAGCAGTGTCAGTTTAAGTTGCCCCAATAGCAGCAGGCAAAGAGCAGAAATACTCTGAGATGACTACCAGAGTTTACTTTTTCTATGAGTAACTACTGGTTGGATGCTGGAAAGGTCTCAGATGCCTCAGCCCTGCTCTGGCTGACCTTCAGTATGGCCAAGGAGCAGCTGCATCCATGGAGTGTAATTCCCTGTWAGAGGCAGGTGCTGCTGAAGCAGCTCCTCACAGCAAGTAAGGCTGCCATGCTGGAAGGGGTGTGGGGACACAGCGTGCTCTAGGGGGGATCTCCCTGGTTGCAGTGTTTCAAGGATGAAATCAGACCATGGTCACAGGAAACTTGCACACAGGCACTGTCTTAAACAAGTGTAAGCCATCCCAAAAGCCAAAGGTGACAGTCAGGTAGGGATTGGCCAATTTAGTAGGAAGCTGGCAGCCTGTGGCTTGGGGTGACTCTTGGGACCAGTATTCAGCTCTGTGACTGGGTAGGTGGAAAAAAAAAAAGGAAAAAAAAATTGTTATGTCCTATTACATTCTTTTTTTTTTTCTTGGTCAGAGTGTAGGGTTGCAAAAGTCCATCCTGATGTATTTAGGCAAAAGGAGAAAAGGGAGACTTCAGTTGGCAGAAGAACAGAATTGTTGTCAAAAATAATTTCTATATTGCATAACTGATTTTGAGATCTGAGTCCATCAGCTCTTCCTAAGAAGAGTTTTTTGCATGATTTGAAAGTTTTTGGAGTTGGTTTTACTTTGTTTTTTTCCCACAGAATCTCTGATGTCTGTAAGGGAAACAAGTAGACAAACACAGAGAAATACCAAAGCACCATTGTTTGTGTGAATTTAGAAGCTACAAAAAGCACTGTGGAAAGTACTGTGATAGGAATTCAATCCAGTTTGTACTCTCACCTTTGCCCTAGGCAAGATGATCAAAATGCAGATTGGATCTTGGTTACTGGCAGTGTTTAGTGTTTCAACAGTCATTAGATATGACAAGACTAAAAAGGAAGTTGGGGAAGACTTAGGGAGAAAATACTGCTCAGTCCCTCTTGTAGAAGTGGAAGTTGCACATTCTGTCCCATGGGAAGGGCAGTGCTATGGCAGCAGCACCTCAGATCTGTGGGACTGTGTGTGAGGAGCGAGACAGTGGTTGGAGGGAGGGATTCTGACTCCACTTTCYCAGCTGGCAGTGACAGGTGGAGTCCTTGTTCTGCTGCCTCCTCAAAAGGTTTGGTTTTGTTTTGTTWTTCTTATCCAGTGCTCATCTACTGCAAAAGCTGTGAACTGGYCAGAACAGGGAACAGATGATAGAGGTTTCTGAATAAGTGACATTTCTGAGGCATTTGCTGGTAGAAAGTACTCTGTGAACTAAACAAGTGATGATGGGAAAATGCATTGGGTGTTAGGATAGTAATTTCAAGTCATCAGATRTAAGATACCAAATTTGTTGTAATTTACTGACAACCTAGAAAGCTGGATTACAGCTCCCTAGCAGCTTTTTTCCAACCTAACTTTGGTTCCACTTAGTTGAAAGCAGGGAACAAAGAGGAGTCAAAATTTGTTGCGGACTAAGTTGCTGAAGCYTGCAAATGCTCAGCAGTACTGCTATTCCTCTTGCTTTCACTGAACAGCTGCAGGCAGCTTCCAGTTCCCTGACTCAAAGGGAAATTTRGCAGTTTAGTTTTCTTTTTCTTATCCACTCTGAATTGAAAGTTTAGAGGCTGAAAAGTCAACCTGGAATCAATAGGAGGTAAAAATACAATTTTGCACTCCTGCTTCAATTCATTTGTTAATAAATCTGTTAGAATGCAAGCTACCTCCCACACAGATGAGATTAGCTCCTCTGTTCACAGCAGGACACAAAAACTGCAGAACAACAGGCCCCTAGGGCTGACCTTAGCTAAGAAACACAGAAGCAAAAGGTCCTTAACTGTAGAAATCCAGACCAATTACTCTAATCCAACTGTGGCTGAGAAGCACACATTTTAGGCTCACGTTACAGCGTGTCCAGCCRGCTCTGGGTATCACGTGACATGGCAAATCCATATGTGTAGCTGTACCATGGATACCATCCTAATCCTGRCATTTGTTGGTGTTCTTCCTGCCCAGAACGTTTCCGTGCTGGAGAACCACCACTGGCGCTCTACCATCGGCATGCTCCGAGAGTCACGGCTGCTCGCCCACCTGCCCAAGGAGGTCACGTAAGTGTCCCCCAGCATCACTGAAACTAGGCCATGGCCTCCTTCTCCCTTCTTAAAAGCACACTGGCAGAGAGGCCCAGSCTTCAGAATAGGCAGAACTTCCTGCACCTTCTTGGTGCCACTGTGAAATCATGAGACAAAGTTTTACGGTGCAAGAGTTTTTTAAGACCTACCCACTTCTGCAGCACGGGAATGGCCACTCTCAGCACCAGGAACACAGAGTCCCAGCAAGAGTGGACTTATTCAGATGGATTGTTGGCATTTTTCATTTTACATAGCACCAATTGAATATGGAAAGATTTAGTGATTAAAAACAGGAAGTGGAAGGAGCTGGTCAGGGAGCATCAAGACTGCTCTGAACTTCCACACCTCACTGAGGGAATGTGGTTCAATCTTTATGGATAAAGCAAAAGAGCAGCCACATGAGCACGTTGGCAAGTTGCTCCGAGCTTTTTACTTGTGTTAGTCTCACCAAGGATGGGAGAKTGAGACAGTGAACAGACTGCAGTATTAAATTTTAAATCACAGGTSACCCTACCAAGAATATAAACAAGTTAATTGGAAGCAATAAGCTCCATATCCTTCCAGAAATTCTTTGCATCAGACCAACAGCTTTAAAGGACTTCAGTCTAGACCTGCAACTTCAAAGTTGCAGTATTCACTGCTCCCCTCTGAGCAGCTGAAGTCAGACGTGAGCATTTTTCTTGATKCAACATGCTGTTGTTTCAGGGTGGGTTTTTTTTGTCCTTTCCTGGCACTTCTCAGAAGCTTTCAGAACAACCTGTTCCAGCAAGGTTTTCTTCTACATTATCTATTCTCCTTGAACCCATTTGAGCAGGTTGAACAGTTGTACTCTACAAGCCCCAGCAGGGACTGACCAAACAGATAAGACTGGGTCCATAAAGAAAGGGGGAGCTTTATGCCAGCTCCAGTGCAGGTTGTTTTGAGCTCTTAATGTTGAGTGGTTCCATGACTAAAGGGGCTTATTCACCTTCATTGCAGACAGGACATTGAACAGCAGTTGGGCTCCCTGATCTTGGCCACAGACATCAACAGGCAGAATGAGTTTTTGATCCGTCTGAAATCTCACCTTGACAATCAGGATTTGAGGCTGGAGGATGCACAAGACAGACATTTTATGCTTCAGGTAACTTCAAAATTTTTTAATTGTTTTTATTCATTTTTTAGGTCACAGTATTTCCTAGTATATGTTAAGAGTAGTATATTATAGCATGTCTAGACATCAGCCTCTCCTTACCTATTGCCATAAACACTTCCCTTCTGCCACCTTCTGGCAYGTCAAGCATAAGGTGCCTCCAGTTTTTCCTTACATAATTTCCTTGAGTTAAAAAKCTGTGAATGCAACAGATACAGGAGAGTGTCAAATGCTAAGGAATSAAGATAAGCTAATAATTATTTTATTTCCAGAACASTGCTTCCCTTGCCAGGTAATGCTTYRATTGTAGTGTCTTCTGGCAAATGTCACTCCACTGGTATTATTTTCTAGCACCRTGCAGGAGAGGCCCCTCATTGGTGCTCTTTCCAGGACAGCCTGACATCAGGTCTCCAAGTCCTGTTCCTGTGATGGATGCTCAGAAACTGCCTCTGCAGAGACAGCTGTTGCCATGGCAGCAGATGCTTCTCTAGTGCATCTGCCCAGCTAATGAAAAATCCATGCTTTATTCAAAAATCAAATAGGTTCACCCTGGTTCTTCCAGCTAAGCAGCACTCATTAGCAGACTCTTAAGAATAACCTCTACCTATAAAAGCATTATTATGATTAATGTAGCTACATATACGTGCCTCTTTGGAGAAATTACCTTCATTTCATTCCTAAATACATAAATAAGTTGAAATAATATTTTTCATTTATAAAACAAACAYCCAGATAAAAGAAACACCTTCCATCAAAGTCACAGGAAGGGTGACAGCTGCAGGGAAGGAAGTGCTGATCTGTTAATTCTTCCCCCTCCAGCAGTGTGGGAAATGTGGTAGCTTCTCACCTGTCCTGCCTCAAACACAGTCTTCTGTCAGATTCCYGCACAGACTGTGCAGGGCAGGGTGACAGATTGACCATATTTCTGGACAGATGAGGCAAGAAAGTTGTGCCAAATGCCAAAAGCAGAGGAATTACAGCTCTCAGCTATGGCAAAAAAGGTTTCTTATGCACTAGAAACCTAGGAACAAGGGAATAAACATAGTGAGATATACTTACCTGGTGGATTAGTTATGGAAGAAGAAAAGAAAATAATCAAGAAATCTTGATTGATTGGAGTAACCTAAAGAATGTTTGAAAGGTCCTTGCAGTAGACAATAACATTAAGGCTAATCAGCTTAATCCAAAGAGAAAAATGACTTGGACATTTCCCTCTGCTGATTCACAGGTCTGAGCTCTTACAGGAAATATTTATGTTTTCTTTCTGGGTACCAGAATGACTTCTGACTTCTGTCAAACTGAATGACTGTGTTCAGTCTGAAGAAACCAGGCACGTGATATTTTGTTCCAAGGCAGTAAGACAGGCAGCCTATTACATGGTTTACTTTTCWGAAGTAGTTACCCGGTTTTAAAAACCTTTTCCCCTGTACTCATTCTCTTACAAAGCACTTAAAAGTGCTAGTTAACTAAGTGAAACCAGGCCAGGGGCAGTGTGGAGAGCCCTGTGCTTAGCTTTGTAAACAAAAATATGCAGACATTAAGATGAAGTATAGCTGAAGTGAAATGCAAGGTCACTCACAGACCACAGAGAAGTCCTGCCCAAATACACCAGCTTGGCTCTTSCCTTCCTTGTCATCAGCCATGGATGCTGAGCCAAGCAGTCAGCAGGAGCCAGCCTGAGGCTTTTGTTGGCTTATTCCTTGCAAGGAATATCCAAAACACTTTGCAGCCTTGGAATGTGGCCCTGCTCTTGTTCTCACTACGGTAAAGCGGAGGGCTGAATGAAAGTTTTGTTTGCAGCTTAAATAAATGCTCTTTCCTCAAAGGGCACACTTGGGAGAGGCTGAGTCTCTGAAAGGTAGCCTTAACCCTTCCCAGCATTGCTGTGGGACCTGGAAGTTCCATGACTGCAGATTTACTGCTGAAGCACTGCTGAACAGTAACTTCTTTTCTCACTACTGCTTTTCTTCTTGGCTTCCAGATTGCACTCAAGTGTGCTGACATYTGCAACCCCTGCCGGGTGTGGGATCTGAGCAAACAGTGGAGTGAGCGGGTCTGYGAAGAGTTCTACCGGCAAGGTCAGCCCCTTGAGCCCCCCTTGCTCCTCAGCTTCCCGTGGTGTCTGTGTGACAACTTGGAGGTAGCACTGAAATGTCCCTTGAGAATGAGCTGTTCAGAGATGTGCAGCCTCACTGGAAAAGTGGGAAGGGGTAGAAGATCAGCAAGTGTTCCTCTGCTCCTCTGCCAGCAGGAGGGAGGGTTTGCTGTGCCTCAGCACTTGAATTCAGCTGAGAATCCATGGCTGGCTTCTTCTCTGACACCCTCTAGTCACCATAAGCGTTTCTGAGCTGGAATGGTGCCGGCGCCACACTGCCCCAAAATCCTAGCACTGTGTTTTGTCTCGCTTTCCTGCTCCCACTAGAGCTCTGGTGGAAGCCTTTCCCTCACTGTTTCCCAAATATGACACATTCTTCTGCCTGCAAATGCAGAGAAAGGGTTCACACAGCTTCCCAGCATGCTGTTGAAAGGGCCAAAGCAGGCAAGCCAAGCCTCAGCTAGAACCTACTGTAAATGTTTTCAGACCCCTGCAGAGAGCACAGTCAAGCAGGGGTTTATTTGAAACACAGTAATTACACCATTTGGCTCTATCTGCATAGGCAAGGTCATGCTGTGCTACAATACAGGGTGCAGCAGAGTTTAATCACTGCTAAATTCTTTGTTCAGAGCATCCTGAGAGTTGAAGGCAAGTGGAAGAGCRCACAATGCAGTTCTTAGTTCATTTAGCATTCTGCACTACAAAATTAAGCCTCATCTGAGCTGGTACCTGGTGCAGTGAAGCTGTAACAAGGWCAAACAGGTCAGCAGGTTAATTTTCAGCCAATGCCAGTTTAAGCTGGTTRGATGTCKTTGACTTTGATGCCTTTGAAGCAACATAAGCAACTTGSCCAGTGCAGGTTTAGTTAGTCAGATGTGCAGTGAAGGCATAATCAGTATGCAGCTCATGAGGTGCAGTACCTCACCTTTAGTGTATTGGGGGACCATGCTGAGAAAGACAGCTCAACTCTTACAAATGTAACCTTTTCCCACTGCCCTCAAGATTTGTTAGTCCAGCATTTAAAGTAGACCTCTGACAGGGGGTACCTGAGTACGTGAGACCAATAAGAAGCATCACAGATAGAAAAGGAGCATTTTATGTGGGACAATTATACAGAAACTGTGGTCTGACTATCACTAGTGGCTGTATAATCCTGTACCATGGTACAACACCCCCAGTATTAAATAGCATGCATTTTGATACCATTAGCACTTTAAAGTGTTTTTGCAGAYCTTTCTACCTCCTTACACACAGTGATGGGGCTTGAAGGTACTTTTTGGCACTAAGTTGAACATTTGGAAACCATAAGGTCTTGAGTTTTGATTTTTAACTAGAGATGAGACAGATAATACCACAATTAGTGCTTTGTTTAATCTTCCTTCTGGAAAAGATACAAAGTTTTAACATTTTTTTATAGAACATTCCTAAGGTCATTTTAATAGAGACTCACATCCTGATCTTCCAATGTTCTGGTGCATCTACACGATGCATTAATAAATAAAATATACAATCCAGGTACATTTCAGGGAGCATCTGATGCCTACAGCAGCTCCTAACAAAAACCTTTCCTAGATAAATACTTTATTTTCAGATCTTTAAAAAGTCAACACAGCTAGGAACACTGGATAAGTAATAAAACTTGATTTGTATAAATGAAACTGGAAGTARTAAGAAAAAGCTTTCAAGAAAATGGCTAATGTTGAAGCAACATTGATGATCAGTTTCTCTGATAAGGTTTTAAAATTGCTTGCAAGGTTTTCCCTAGCATGAAAGTTCTCAGGAACTAATTCATGCAGCTCCTTTTATAGTAAATTGAAACAAACAAAAAAAAAATTGGCAGTCATTTTAAGTTAACATGCAAAATCAAATTTTATTTTTGTCAATTAAGGGACTTCTGAAAGACACAAAGATGTGGATATACTTTGAGCTAGACACTGAGAACACCTGCAGAGGGGATATCAATGGAGTTAGAAACTTTCTTTTAGTCAAAAATTTTTGAGGGGTAGATGAGAAGAAGACAAATTGCACATTTGGAAACATGAGAAACTGTTATAGTGTCTCAGTTTTGCTAAATTATCCCTTTTGATTGTTCATGAAGCTAAAAAAATTTTTTTACACTTTCTTAGTACTCAATTAGAACTGAAAATACTCTGCTCACATTTAAGAAGTGATTGCAATGCTGCAGAGGGAAGARAGGCAAGGCTTAGAAGTGCACACAGTGTTTTACATGGGGCTATAGAATCTGAATGGTACAGTAGCACAACAGCAAAAACTGTTAGTGGGGAGAAAAGAGCTTTTAAACAGAAACAGTGGATTTAAAGCAAAATGTTTCTTTATGGGTTGAATACAGTGTTTTGTCTAAGCTAGCAGGTCTGTCTTTCTTACAGGAAAGTTTTTCYTAACCAGCCCTCACTACATCCTTATTAGTAGTTCAGATGGACAAAATATTATTGTCTGAGGGGAAGTGGCACATCTTAGCTTGCACACAGTTAACTCTCACTTCCATTCTCTAGGCAGGAAAGGTCTTGTACCTCWTGCAGTAACCAGGGTTGTACACTGGCAGGGAAGGCTAACAGTCACAAAGGAGGAACTTGTTGCACTCACAGACAGAGAGCRATTGTTTTAAGAAAACCCCTACACCCAAAACTTAACTCAGAGCAAACTGTGCATGAATTAATTGCAGGCATGGGGGGAATGCAGTCTCTCCAGCAGAAAAAGTGACTGTTGTCTTGCATGGCAGTGAGCAAATTACACCCTCTGAGATTTTTTTCTGCTGAATTCTTAAATCCATCATGGTCGTTGCTATTGATTACCTTCAACTCCATAAAAAACATCTCCTGCCATCACTGTGTACAGAGGCCTGTCCTGTGTGACCATTTCTGCAGGAATAATTTCTACTGACTGTTTATAAGCGTCTTCTAAATGTCAGACCTCGTCAATTCTGCATCAGGAGCAATCAGAGGTGGCATTTGAAGTGAGGAGATCCCCCAGCCAGGTTTTTCTTCCAGCAATTTGAAACAGTCCCCAGGGCTGATCACGTCAGGAGCTGCATGCAGGAATCTTCAGGGCAGTYCCAGATTTGGAACTGGAGACCTCCTGGTCCAATTAGTCAAATACTCTGCTATGAAGGTGACTCGGAGTTCAGCCAACTGCTTTGCTGTCTCAAGTCAGTCCTGTGCAGGTGCCTCTCTGGGGCCTTCCTGGATGACCCAGGAAATAAATACGCCCAGTGCAGCAGCAAAGGCATAGYTTGAGACCCAGCTACTGCACAGCAACAAGACACACTTTTAATTTCATCCTTTTTCCACACTTGTAACTTGAGCTCCATAGCTCTTGACACTTGAAACATTGCTGGAGTCCATGCTTTGGCCCTTATCAGTTTGTTGGTGCAGCCACRGGTGTGGGCTGCCAGGCTCCAACACTCCTCCCTTTGCAAGCCACTTCCACAAGAACMCACTAGCAATTTCCACTACAGTACTACTGGAGATGTGTTTCCTCTAAAATTGATATACTACTGTTTTCTGGTAGGAAGAGATTTGAACAATGACTAAATGACTAGAGTGTCTTTAAAATCTTTCACACAAGAGGGTCTATTTTAAAAATGTAGGTCCTCAGAACACTTACATGCTCAGATTTAATATTTGTCTAAAAATCTTCTTTTCTTAGATTTTTCTTCATATGAATAATTGGTTTCTCTGATAACTTAGAAGTTCCAAAAATAAAGACATTTAGACATTTACTATGGTCATCATTGGTAGAAGATTCCAACTCCTTACACAGTTGCAGACWCTGTGAGACTCTGGCATAGGTATGGAGAAGAGACTAAAGTGACAGAAAAAGAATTTTTTCCCCTTGTTTTTTGCAGGTGATCTGGAACAAAAATTTGAACTGGAAATAAGCCCACTTTGTAATCAGCARAAGGATACAGTACCAAGCATCCAGATTGGTAAGTATTAGTTTCATTCTCTTCGTGTTTATCTCACTAAGGCAGAAGCTCTAAGAGAAACTTCTATCCACCACGTGCCCTACTCCAATCCAATTCTTTTAACAAGAGCTGTGGATAACATAAGAGTTTAAAAATATCTTCTAAATTAAAATGTTGAAAAAGAAACCTATCTAAGCCAAATGTTCAACAGAAGGACAAAGGAATCTTTGCATAGGGGAAAAATACCCAGGGGGAAAAATTGCAGCCAGTGCTAAACATTGGTTACTTCCTTGTCTGAAATCTCAGAGGGTTGTTGACTGTCACWGAGTTTCCTGTGACACACCCAGATAAAGCCATATCTTGTCATGTATGCTRGTGAAAAGCTGTGCATTTCAAAAGGAATTGATGTGTGTTTGAGAGTTAGTTGTTATTTCTCATCAGGGCTTTTGCCATTTACTTTGCTTTGTGCTTTGGGGAGGCACTTAGAGGGGCAGTGCACTTCTGGYACTAACTTGTTGCTCACCAGCTGTCCCTTGTGTTTCTCCAGGGTTCATGACATACATCGTTGAGCCACTCTTYGAGAGGTGGGCCCAGTTTACAGGCAACACTCCCCTATCTGAAAACATGCTGAACCATCTCAGGAGGAACAAGGCCAAGTGGAGAAGTTTGCTCCACAAGCAACACAGCAGCAGTAGGAGCAACGACCACTCAGGCCAAGTGACTGGCAGCCAGGAACAGACTTTGAATGAAGAGGAGACTCCTTAGTGGCAGCTTTGCACTTTTCCTTCGAGCACTGCTATCTCCGTCTTGGTCACACAGCAAACAAGGGCCCGGGGAGCAGGAGCCTGCTGTCAACAGCAAGAAATGGCAAAGCTCTACAGGTCCTCACAGACACCCCATGGTTCTGCTGGGTTTCTTTCCGACCTTCACGTTCCTCTCCCCTCTCTCCGTTCTGCGCATGCCTGATGCCATTCGTCACTCCCSATCCCGAACTGCCCCAGTGCGGAGTCCCAGTCAGCAGCAGGGAAGCCAGGCCAGTTCTGACTGCCATGAAGCAGAGAGGATTGCTGAGAGGACAGGGGGCACAGAGAGGCACTCTTGGTGATCTTTTCATTTACCACAAGTCATATGGTGACATATGTACATAGGCCCAGAGCACCACACCCTTTCCAGGCTGGCAGCTGGGCTGCACATTAAACCACCAGCATCTCCAGCATCCAGAGGTCATGGACTGAGCAGGACAGTGCTCACAGAGGGCAGAGAGTCGGGTTGTTTTAGTAGTTAAAAACCTTTTTAACTTTTGTATTCTGTGCACTAAACAACAGATCTATAAACCTTGGACTGAAGTTACTCTCCATATACACACCTCCAGTGTAACAAGGCTCGTTTTGGTAATCATTTTTATGCCACTTTGGATAARAGACGGGCATCTTCTCATTGCAAGGAACAGAATTCCCTCGCAGCCAAAAGGGAAGGTGTAGTACAGTCTAAACCTTTGAAACACGAACAGATCTATCTTTTGAGTACTGTTTCAAGTTACCTGTTTATATTCATATGTGTACATTTTCTGTAAATAGAAAGCGCTACTGATTCCCATGCCAAAATACTGGAGTACTGTGGGATGATTGCTACCTGTAAAAACATTGGCACTGTGAACAGAATACTGTTAGTTTTAATACAAGAGAAAGCATTTGTAAATATGGTATAGAGTTTATTAATATACACCATTGTTTGTGGATAAAAGCCTTAACTTTTAGCATCCTTCATCTTCTGATAGCTGCCAAAATCATATGATTACAAGACAGGATTCTGAACTGCCTTTCCACTATCCAAGGTGTATCAAAGGTCATTAAGGAATGAAGTCTGGCAGGATAACTTCTTGAAAACTTCAAACACATTCCATATGGGTCCGTGTTGTTAATCCATGGCACCTTGCACATTCGGTCTAGGCAGATGTTTCACAGAGCCTGAAGTTTTAAGTTCAGAAAAACCCCCAGGCCCCACAGCAAAACATGATTTGACAGTTCAGCCTGATTACCATTTATTCTAAAGTGTGAATTTTTACTAAATAGCTTAGTGATCCACAAAGCACRGCATTAGTTCTGGAGTTCAGTTGTTGAGAGATGTTGCAGTGTAGCTGATTTTTTTCCCCACATTCCCTCCCTTAGATAGTCAGCATCAAAATGCATTTGTATTTTTTTTTTAATTAAAAGAATACTTCAACTGACTTCTTAGATTAGTCTCAGTTAATGAAGGAAAAAAAATGTGTTGTAGTCAGACAACAGGAATTTTTTATGATCTCACGTTTGTGAAATATATTTGGCCTTAACTATGCCCTAAACAACCTCCGTTCGGAAAGTCTTTATTAAACTTTGCTTAAGCTTCCACCATTTCAGTGAGATTGTATTCTCAGACACTACTGCATTGCACCAAAGGGCTTGTTCCCTGCTCCTCTGACCCCCAGAACTGCATTCAAGTGAAGTACAGCTAAGAACCCACCATACAGCTGCTTTCCAAGACAACCAGCAGCTGTGGCCAGGTAGTCACCTTTGAATAGTCACATTGGGATGTGAAGACCTTGACGAAGCCAGCGAAGAAAAAGGTTTTTAAGTTGGTGTTTGAGAAACATGAGAAAGATGTTTACTCACAGAAGTGCRAGGGAAAATATAATACATTTTTCTCAATTACAGGGGACATGGACTTGATGAGAGAAAGTTCATGCTCATAAGGTGACTAATATGCTCAGAGGAAAATAAAAAGCATGAGTTTTAGTGAAGGATGATTTACCCCACTAAGTCTTTGYATGTATCTTCAGAGAAAAGAGGCTGAACCCAGTGAAGTAAAAAGGGGCAAAATGCTCCAAGAGTGTTCTTCTGCCCCTCCCCTGTTACCTAAGGTACAACCAATAGAAAACCTCCTTCTTTCTCCCACTGATCTGAATAAGATTCATATAGTAGAAGGACCACAGCAAGCAAAGGGCACACAAGAGAGTTGTAGTAGAATTAAACTCTTTCTAACTACAGGACATAAATATCTTAACCACATGGGGGTGGTGGGGGTRGAAGCACCACCACTTTGCAGCTTTCCTTCTGACAGATGTGGGACAATTATTAGGACATTACATGAGCAATGTAATGCACTCTTYAGAAGCACTTAAGTCCATACAAAAGGATGTAATTTCCCATGTTTTATCTTTTTACTAAGAAATGGAAGCCCTTTTCCATCTAGTTCAAASAATTTTTWAAAAATGTTCTGAAATTTAGTTAAACCCAGCATCTAGCARCATAAAAAGCTCTTGAGAGAAAAAAGCTCTTGTTGAGCTGTATCCAAAGARCTTCCAGAAAATAGGTCCAACAGGAAAGCTTAGGTACAAATCAAATTTTGTTGCAGCCACATTAAACCCAAGCCCTTTTCTACAAGTGGAACCTACAGGTTCCATTACAAGWTTTCTCTTACCATGTTAAAACTTTCCAACTTCAAAAAGCTCTTCTGAAAATCATCATGTGGGGGATTTTGGTGCACTGAACACACCGGCTAGATTTCAATCACCTTGTCTGATGAAACAGTGCTTGAAAGAGGTTCAGGGTGGCCCCAGCAATGCTTCTGTACTCRTGAGCCAAACCCATTACACAGGTTTGGGCCTGGGCCAGCTTGCCTCAGGTGCTCCAGACAGAAGTGCTCGGAAAGGGTAGCTCTGGCAGCCAGATTCCCTGGGGTCTGTAATGCAAAATGCAACCACCTGATTTCCCGTAGAAACCCTAACTGGTACCAGCCAATCCCAGAGCACCAGTGGCCAGCACAGGCAGTTGTGGTACATTTGGTATTCTCTGGYTTGGAGGGTATTTCTGCACTGGGGTTACTCCCCAGTGTGCCAACAGGCTGCTGATGCACAGAATAGAAAAGCTGYGCAGATAGCACAGATTTTGGTGGTSTCAGCCCTATCAGCCACTTTACAGAAGGCCCTTGTAAATTATTTTTCCTTCCCACTGGGCCARTGCAGCTTAAAGATTTTGAAGTTTTCAAACTGCATTAAGGTTTTAATATATAGAAAGAGGAAAAAAACTGTTAAAAGCAGGACATTAAAATGTTTTTATGCCCCACAAACGTGATTAAAACCCAGCTGCTCTAAATGAAGATTTCATACCAAGAGGCAATTCTKTATAACTAAAAACAATAATAAGTGAAAATCTTAGGCTGGTTAAAATAATACATACATATGCATTGTCATTACCTTTGTATTTTTAAGTGTCAGTGGTCCAGCCACCCATCAAATGAGGAATAAAAGGACTGTTGACAACATGTACTTTTGGAATAAAAGGAACAAAGACAGGAATAGCAGAGATTAAGTAGAGTCAATGGAGGAAAAAGAAAAAAAAMMAAACCAAACCACATGATCTGCAGTTGTATCTAACCTAATCTACAACACAGGTCGATTATTTTTGTATAAACTCGGTTTTTATGAAGAAAACCAAAGCCTCCCCAGCRATTAATGAGAATGCTGTAAATGAGATAAGGCTGTTGTTACTCTGCATAGTGATCTCACCAGCAGTCTGGGGTTTAAATTTCTATTAAAAGTTTCCATCAAATTAGACATAGAATGCACACTTAGCCCTTCCAAATGAATTCTCATCAGAAAGGAGAAACTCAAGTAGTCACAATTTTATTTTCAGGTATCAGCYAGGGTACCAGCCATAATTTATTGCCTTATATTTTAAGTCACTCAGCTGAGTTGTCYATGAAGTATGCCCATTCCCCTTCTGATGTCACCATGACCCCCATGGCCCACAAAAATCAATAATTAAATGTGAATTAAAACTCTGTAAATCCCCCCAAAAAACCCCAAACACCCCAAAACACGAAACAAAAACACAAGGCAAGCTTCATGAGTATGTATTCAGATTACTTTGATTGGTGCAAACTGTTGCTCTTTGTTTCTATAATCCATCCCATATTTTAGGTACATAAACTTTTAAGTGCAGAGCATAAGCTTGACTTGGATGTAAAATATATTCTGCTTATCTTTGAATTCAAGATTGTATATGTCATGTTTATTGTAAAGCATTTTATATACACATAGTCACATATCTTATACAACTCTATGGGCCAAACACTGGTCCCCCCAACTTCACTGGGACCAAGAATCAGCCCCCATATGTGCGTATATATGCCATATGCATCATTCTGAAAGGAAGCACTAGATTGTGTGAAAATGCTGTGACTGCTATGCAGTGATGCCAAGAGAMTTTAACTGTATCTTTTTTAACATACTGCTGTAAGTATTCATCATGTTGAAGAATGACAACTAATAAAAAAAGAAAAGTGAAGTGTTCCACGTTCTTTGCTAACGCCAGTTGATTGAAGGATCTYCTTTGTTTGCAGAAGACATTCTGGTTTGACGAGCAGCAAAAATCCCACTGCATCCATTCTCTCAYTGCCTCTCCTTTCTACCAACAGAATAATCACTTTCCTAGTGTGCTGCTTCTGAGAACTTCTCTCTAAATTTCCCCTTAGACTTGCTGTATGAATATAAATGGAGTTCCCAGCAAGGAAGGCATTTCCATGTAATTTTCCTAAGCATGTAGTAGAAGGATTTTCAGACCCCAGGGAAAATGTTTCCYTGGTTAAGCATTTAAACTAGAGTTTTCCTTAAACTATTGTTTCAGTTCCAGTAATGAATTCTCCTTAGGATCACTGGTCAGTTTTAATCTCTGTTTTCTCATTTCTGTTTCAGACCATGCTCTTTATATTTGCAACATRACAGAAGCTTGTGAAGTTTAATTGAAAATATGTGAAGTATTGATGTTCTACACTGATAGGTATTTCTAAGTGAGAAATACTTGTCATCACTGATGGATATCACTGCAGGGACTCTTCTTGACTCTGACACATTTCTAAAGCCAGAATTCATCCATACCTCAAAGTGTTCAGTAACAATACTGACATAATTTGTCACGTGCAAATGAACAAAATATAGGAGCTGGAAATATATTTTGTTTCAGTGCTATTTAGCCAACATTTTAAATTTAAACTTTCCTTTTAAAAAAATCCACCCTTCAGAATCACAGTAGGTGTTTTCCTGTGTCCCCCAGATGCAAGCAGAACTGCAAAATTGATTTTAGAATGAAACCTCTTAGAGATCTGTCCTGTATTGGGTTGGAATTGTGAATGGTTTCTCCAGAAGTAGTTCTACTTAGTYAACATTGGAAAACCACTTTTTCTCCATAAGAGATTTAACAGAGTTATTTTCAAGTACAGCTAAGTCAATAAATCTTCCCACTCTRCTCAGGCACTGTCTGGATGGATGCTGATGTTTAATGGTTCAAAACAAAAAAAATGCAGACCAGCAAGTTGAAATGCATCAATGAACAGCAAAAGAAAAATTAATTATATAGCACCATTTTTGTCCTGGCCAAATACTTAATCACGGTTTAAAGTTCAGGTGGAAAATCTTGGAAATATATCTGTACAACAAGAGAAGAAACAATATGTAAGTGAYAATCAGWTATGGGACAGACACTCCTTTTAGCTAAAGGTAAGGAAAGCAGAGTCTCTCCAATGCCCAATCCTCTTCAAGATAAAATGARTGCTATTACAAAATACCCTGGTTCTCCCAACCAAGCAGGTTTGTGGTGTTCTACACCTCTCAATCTTTCAGTGATGTTGTGTACAGTAGAGTCTCTAACAGCTGTTTARGGACGGACAGACAGACAGCAAATGAATCACAGGTTAGAGAAGAGTTTACAGTGGCTCTACCAGTAAAACCAGTGGATCATCCCACTGCAGCCTGGGCCAGTTTGGCTCTTAGGCAGAGTTGAACACCATGCAACACCTTAATCCATGACAGCTGGATTTAGCTACCAGCAGCAGCACTTGCTAAAAGCTACCTTGGGTGTCTGTGCAGGGCCATGCAGACCTAAACACATAAGGAACTATTGCAACAGCAGATGAATTTCATGTCAGATTTTATATTCATACAATTTAGAGAGAATATTAGAATCCTGTACCCTACTCTAAATATATTGTACTACTAGATTAGGAAGGGGATCTATGTATTTTAGGATGTCATAACTAAAATGGAGTATTAGAATTCATACAGAGGAGTTTTCCTATTATTTCCAGCACTCCTACCACCTAGAGATAAATTCAATTTGTATACCAATGATCCCTCTCTAGAAAGTGCAAGTACAAGAGTGGGAAGTGYAAAGGGTGGCAAAAAGCAATTTGAATCATGAAAAGTCTCCAGGTRGGAGAGAGAGAGGAAAGAATACTGTAGCTTCATTAGTACCACCTATAAAAAAAAATCTCTGAACACTGGGGCAGATTGAGAGCTTCTGCTTTCCCCAAATCAAAACACAGGTAGAACAAAGTGCAGCAGTACWTATGGAAGTTGTTGCCATAAGGATATATTAACCTTTAACCACATAGAAAAGTTTAAAAGATTGAACATTTACATGAAACAAAAAGGGAGTTCCTGGTTACAAATAACTATTACTAAAATCATAATCCTGAAGAAAATACACTTTTAATACTTAAATCCACCATTAGTTTAAAATGGTGCTTTGCTGACCTGCTCATGCTGCTCAGCAGCTGTTACATTCCAAATCCAGATTTTCCATTCGTGTGTGTAGAGGATTCCTGTGAGCTTAGCTCATACATAAGCACATTTATGAAAGACATACAGCTACCAAAACCAAAAATCTGGTGCTACACCTACACGTGTATTTGATGCCCAGCCTCATTTCTATAACCAGACCTACCCACACCTGCAGACAGTCTGAGGGACTAGTCCACATTAGGCAACCAAAGCGCAAAGAAAATAGGAAATATTGGAACATACGGTAGATTCAGGCTCAGATGGAGAAATTATTGTCCCAAAGATCACTTATGTGTATCTGCAGAGCTTTGTGTTGGATAAATATATTTCAAGTCAGCTTCTAGAAGGAGGAGAAAAAATAGATGCATTGGTATCCTGAGCTGAGAGACCAAAACATGAAAGGAATTATTTTGTTAAAAAAACATACTGCTTTGCTGGGATGAGGTTCCATGTAGATGACAAGTACTTTGRGGCATCCACTGCCCAAAGGTTCCTTCGCACAGCACATTCCCTCAGTCCATCAGGAAAGTCACTGCCACCAGTTCCAGCATTTCTGCAAGTACCATTAAGGAGTGGCCACTTGCACTTTGAAGTGCTTTGAAGTCTCTTTTATCAGAGCTACAGCTGAATTAATATGCACACAGATGTGCATGGCAACTGCCTCAGCTCCCACAGGAGAAGGAAATCTTCCCCTACTACAATGCCACTGCCTGAAGACTAACTATATAAAGGCAGATATTAAATAAATCAAGAAACATAAATAAGATTTGGGATGGGTACATCAGCCACTCAAAATGGCTAAGGGACATTGGCACATCGGCTTTAGGCGCATAAAAGTGGGTACTAAAGTTTTAACAGAGCAAATACACCTTCTTCATTTAACTTCAATACAGCTACAAAGAAAATACAGAAATCATGKTACCTGAAGGGATTAGTGAATTAAAGTGAAGAAACTTGGATAAGAARCTGTGTAGTTGATTTTCTTTTGCACTTGATCCTCACAAATCCTCAGTGCTTGGTCTATCAGGAGTCCTGCCTGGAGACAACTAAAACTGGTTATCAAGCCTCATTTTTACCTTCTTGGAGGTCTTGCCCTCATCCCCTCCCCTCCATGCCTAATTATGGTCAGCTTCTTGAAAACACCAACTAATCACAAGCAACACAAAAAATAATTTGATTTGGGAAATTATGCTATTTATTATGATCCCAATCATATGATATAATCTTTTAAAGACCAATGTAATTTCCCCCTCCCTCTCAAGAGAAGCAGGAAATTCTTTCTTCTCTGAGATGCTCTGGATTTAGCTGGAAGATAGAAAAATCAAAACTGCAGGATATCTCATGCAAGAGAGCTATRAGCAAGAAGCTCACAGGTCACTCAGAGAATGAAGCAAGTAAATAAAATTYTTRTGAGCYTTTGCTATTGGCCAGACATGACAGGGGCCTAAGAGACTTTGCTGCAACTCAGAAAGGTATTAAGTGGAAGCAGAGACTTGCATGCAAGGTCACAACCCCTTTTTCATTTTCTGTCTTCCTTGATAATTCCTCTGTTCTCCCTAGATAAAACTGTGGAGGTTTTCTTGTAATAAAGCCTGGCTTTTGGRTTTCAAGAGAAACAGTTTCCTGAGGCTCAGATCCACTTCAGTTCCCATCTCACTTTTTATTAAGCATATTTTGCAATAGTATGAAATATATATATTTTTTTTAGAGTATTTCAGTTTTTCAGTTTTCCAGTTTTAAGGAAGAACAGTCAATAATATTACTATTAATGCTTGCTTAGCATGAAGCATAAGACGTGTGTCTGGACTTCAGCTGCCTTTTGCCAAAYCCTTCAGCTAACCAAGACCTAAACATGTTGCAATATAATCCTGAGTGATCAACAGCCTCCATTTTCTTCTCRCCAGCTCCACTGCTTAGGCCTTTATGTTGACAGGTTTTGAAATACAAACCAACAAAATTATCTGGCATTTTGCTTACATCAACTCAACAGTCACACTGTATGAGAAATGCTAAATAGAGGTGTAGTTTATTTGTTTGCACTGTGGTTACACTTGGAGCACTCCTATGGATCAGGAACCTCACAAGGGACACCAATGCTGCTGCCATGGCAAGTTGTTATAATAGAAATAATTCAGTAACAAATTCATGTGAGAGGTCAAGAAGCAAATCATCACAGATCCTGAAAAGAGCTAGATGTGAAGGGACAGCTTTTAGTTAATTGATAAAGGAGCACAACTTCTATGTTTTTGTGGAAAAAGTGAATTGATTGCCTCCAGGTACCTTAAAAAAATCTGTACATATTGCTAGGRGTTTGGGGTCCTGTTTYGTTTTGKTTTTTTTCTTTTGAGTTTATTTCTTCACCAATCCAACTGCAGTTCTTTCTTTCCTGATACTTCAGTGTCATTAATTTAAAGGGAGAACTTAGATCATCACTCTTGAGTTACTTGACAGCTTGAAGTTTTGCCTGTGGGTGTTACATTGCTCTCAGGGACATCTTATATAATAATGCAGATGTAATTTTTCAGCTAGCATGGCACATCTACAAGCTTAAATTTTACTGAGATTCATGATGTAATGAAATCTTCTTAAATATCTGAATATTAGTAAAGAGTTTGCACCTTCAAGGCTAGCAGGAGTTACTCTGTGAAACTAAAAGTACATTTCAGATGTAAAACACATATAGTAGGAGCTTTTCTCTTTCTGAGACAGCCTATGATAAATACACTAGAAAATAAACATATGAGGAAAGAAGGCAGTATTGTCAAAAAGTGACAATTGTTTCACTCTGTAGTTGGGTCACTGTCAAATGAGCATTGGGTTCTACTACAAGAAGAAATTAAGAGTCACCACTTCCCCCTGTGGATGTCATGTTCATTAYTGAAATGTACTCTTGTTTAAGTTATTTTAGTTTTCACTTCCTACAACTGGCTAATATTACATTTCTGTCTGTCACAGAGAGTCTTTAAGCACTTTTTTTTAATCTTCATGCATGCACAGACAAGTCACTGCAAACAGATCTTCTATTTCTGAAATAATACAGTTTGAATGAAACAGCTTTATAGTTTTTCAACTGACTGTACTAGAATGTACTTTCCTTCTGAAGACCTAACCTGCTACAGCATTATCATTGTGACTTTTTGCCATTCACATTTTCATTGTTTCTCTCTATGTAATTTCTGATTTTAATTATACACAAATTTTATCACTCATTTTATTACTAAAAATATGAAACTACTTTAGCCCAGCACCATTCTCTACAATCTTTAGTAGAAATACTTCCTTTCAGTGATTACTATTATCTGCCAGCTGATCAGTTCTAGATCCATTTAATATCTACTTTGTGGGTAACAAAATTGTTGTATTTTTATTTACCCTGTTCTATTGCTRTTTTTTTAAAGATTATTTAAAACATCCATTTTACAATAAAGTCACAAGAGATCAGTCCTGTTATCTAAGTGTTTCCAACTATGCAAAAGGATCCCATTATGCAGATTTTTTTGCCTAGAACCGATACATGCCAATTGACCTGGTCACGCGTCTTACCCACGTTTCTTAAGAAGAAAACTTGGGTGACACAATTTTCGGAGCGTCTGTATTACTGCAAAGTTCATTCAAAGTAAATRCAAAGGGCCAGATATGTCCATCAGCCAGCTGCCTTAGAATTTGCAGATCTAAATTGCTTAGCCATCTGCAGTTCAGTTTTTTGTTCTAGTAAGCAGRGTTTAACTCATTCGTCCATCAGATAATTACTGCAGTGGTAATTAGCAATCCTGGGGGTTTTTTCTAAGTAAATACATTTCACTTTTCCTAAATTCTGTGCAATTCCTAARTGAGASTTTTACTCATATTGAGRCAATGGAACAGCAAAAACTTCCAAATCGAAGTGCCAGGGCCCATTACCAGGTGTGATGTTCATCATCCTCAACCTCTGTTGGGTGAGCTATTCACCACTATTGTACTCAAGTCAAGATCTGGCCAAGTACCATCTTCTCCAAAGCTACTAAGTCTTGACTGTGGGACCTGTGTGCTRAAGGATGACAAAGGACTTAGTTCTRTGCTCAAGATCCCCCACAGCTTTTATTAAGCTAAGAGAAGAGGAAAAAGGGGGTATATGGAAGAAAAACACTGTGAGTTGGTACAGATGTGTAGAAATAGCACAAGTGTCTCTGGGTTCCCCAGGCAACTACAGCTCAGAGCACTGTTACCATGCTCCTCTCCTAGCAACAGCTCCAAGAGCTCACAAATTCTGTTTGTTTTGCTCACCTTATGTCAAYGTATCTTCAATATATTATTTTATTTGTGAACTCAAAAACCTAATTTAACATCAAAAACTAGTTCAGTGACAAGCTAGGTTATACAGCAGATTATTTGGTGGAAGTCTCACTAGCAGCTGCGTTGTTCTAATATACTAAATACAAAGTRTACACTTCAAATCTGAAAGAAAAGGCTATGCCACTACTGAGAAATAATAAATGGGCTGGGGATTTGTTCAAAGTCTTGAGAAAACAGAGACTCCTCAGAAATGTAACTAGTTAAGCCTTTATACAATTCTTATGCATGCAGACAGTGCATATGAGAGGAACAGACAGAAGAAGCAAGCACAAATGGATGAAAAATACTGGAGTGGTCAAATGAGCAGATAGGAACAGGGGKTGTTGATAAAGCCCACATTTCACCTGATTCAAACCAAAACATCTTCAAATKACCTATTTTACTATCACAAAATACTGAGCTAGAGATTATTTTCCCACTGTATATGCTGGTAAGGAACTCCCCACTTAATAAATTAAAACCAAGAACATTGAGCATAACCTCTCTTCAGAAACMCTTCYTTACAAGCAAATAAAGAATTTAAAAACAGCCTRGCTTATCAAGCCTGCCCCAGTAGATGACAGTCAAGCAAGTCAAGCAAAAACACCTGYTAGGAAATAGATAATGGAAAAAGATGACTAAAATACCAGACAGACAAAATTGAGTAAGAAACAACAGAATACACTTTTAAAAAMCCCAAAGGACAGAAACCCCTCAATTCAGCCTCTGCTACTTCATTTTTTYCTACAGTGCTCATTATAGAAAAAACAGGACAAATACTTACAGGCTGTAAACTGTAACAATGCATCAAACAGCCATAAGGCAAAAATAACACAGGGAAGAAACTAAAACTAAGATTACTTTAAATTTCTTCCTACTGCTCCTTTATGCCAGCAGCTGTTGCTCAGTGGCAACTGCCTCCCAGCAAACACAGCTGCTGTGTTACGGCATGAGAACTATAAAGTGAAACAGAGGAGTGGGAACAATCAACCCAGTTCAACTTTCCCCACTAAATAAAATGCCAGCTATCAAAGAGAAAGCACAGATGGYAAAAATGAAGTTCATACTTTGAGAATTGACATAAATGAAGGTTAAAATTTGCACAGCTCTGCAAACATCCCCTTAKCCAGCTTTATGGATGCACCTAAACTTGTTCAAGTCACTGTGTACATGTGAGGAGCAAAGAATGCCTATGTTTACAGAAGAGCAGTTAAGTGTTTCATCTGAAAGAAAAAAAATTCTATGTGAATTTCTATGTCTCATAATCACTTTGACTTTTAATCAGTAAAAAGCAGCATATTTTCACTTGTGTAAGCGTGAAGTTATATATTCAAATCCATGCAATTCTGTGGCAGTGTTCATGATACATGTACTGGACCACAAAGAGAAATCTCCAATAGCCATTTTACATGGGATAGAGAAGATATTTTTGTGGAAAAAAATTAYTGTCAGGTCCAGCTCTTCTCCAACGCACCACAAAAACTCTTCAGCCTGTTCTCCCAGAGAATGAAGTAGCAGTTTTATTTTGTGAAGAGAATAAACTAGCCAGGTGTTGACTYTTTACTAATCCAAGTGCACATAAATACAGTTCATCACTACAGTAGCACACTACAATGCTAGTAAGACAGAATCATCTACCTCTACAATTTAGAGTATACCACTATAAAAATAAAAAGGGATTAAAATTTTGTTGTGAGACTTTATGTTGAGAAAGCAGAATTCCTTTTAAGACTCGTAACAYAGACCTGGTGTGATACTGCTCTCTYGTGGCTAAACCCATGCACTTCATCTGCAAAATGTAACAACTATGTGTTGATACATTTATTTTACAGATTTTCAGATGTTTTTGACCTAAGACATTTTTAGCTGATCAGCAGTTTGAAGCAAGTCAGTGCCAGCTCCAGCTCTTCAGACTGTACTGCCACACCTGTGTTACCTAAAGAGAGAATTCAGACTGCTGCTTYTGCTGCTGTGTCTCCTTGAAATCAAATGCCCAAAATGAGCCTTAAACAACAGGTAAGAATACACCTATCTCAATAGGAAAGCATGTGTGAACACTCTTTACAAGATACATAAATAATTTGGTTTAAGGCCTACTTTAGCTTTCCAGGATGAAAATGTAGGCAGAAATTAAAATATAAAGAGGTCTAGAAACGCAGCTGGAACAAAAGCACCATGCTGTCATTCTTTCAATGTGCAAAAAAAAAATTATTCAAATTCCCACTGCAGAAGGAGATGTCCTGCTGACAGGATTATTGAGGAAAATAATGAATATCAAAAGAAGTGCCTTTTGATTATTATAATTAAAATTTGTAAATAATCCAGCCAAATAATATTGAAATGTGCCAAATTTCTCTGAAAGAGAAGGACAGATGTCATTTTTAGCCTTTACTCACAATAYAGTTTTAGATACTGCCAAAATTAGCACCACAATTCAAGACTGAGTTCCTAAACAAAGTGTTTCAAGGCATAACTATGGAGAATGATGCACTTTGTTCTGAAACATCTACAAACAGCAAGCCTGTCAAAGACCCTTCCAGATTGTGCCTTTCACATTTGACTAACTCACAAGAAACAAAAGCAGAATCATTTACACAAACAGATAGAAGCATTGATTCATGTCATGCTTTCTCTTACATTACTTGAATTACGCTAACACATCCACTATTTATGACTTTACAAGATTCTTCCTCTTTTTTACAAAAACTCCTCTCTACAACTATAAAATACCCATTCTTTTTACTATARTGTTAATACAGAGGGACTTCAGCTTCATACTTTAAAGTATTTTGAGAAATAATGAAAATTTTCCCTTTTATATATTGGTAATTTACAACAGTAAATTACCAATATATAAATAGCCAGTATCCTATTCCAGCTACTTAGCCTACATGCTTTATCTTCGGACCTTTGAAATTAAATTGCCCTTCTYTGGATAWGCTCCAGCATGTCCATGTCTTTCTTGCAGTGTAGGGGCTCAAACTGGACTTAGCACTCTTAAGTGTGGCCTCASCAGTGGTCAGTACAGGGGGACAATCCCTGCCCTGGTCCTGCTGGCCAYACTATTCCTGATACAGACCAGGATGCCATTGGCCTTCTTGGCCACCTGGGCACACACTGGATTATGTTCAGCCCTGCAAACCAGTACTCCCGTGTCTTTTTTTGCCAGCTGGCTTTMCAGCTGCTCTGCCCCCAGCCYRTASSAATGCATGGGGTTGTTGTGACCCAAGGGCAAGACCTGGYACTYGGCCTTAYTGAACCTCACAGTTRGCCTTGGCCCATTGACYCAGCCGGTCCAGATCCCTCTSCAGAGCCTTCCTGCCCTCCAGCAGATCARCAGTCCCACACAACTTGGTGTTGTCTGTGAACTTAACGAGAGTATACTCAATCCCCACATCAAGATAAAGACAGAACAGATTCCTGGGAAATCCCACTAGTCACCAGCTGCCAGGTAGGTGTAGCTCTATTCACCAACACTCTCYGGGCCCAGCCATCCAGCCAGGTYTCCACAGCGCATCTGTACAAGCCATGAGTGGCCAGTTTCTCCAGAAGAATGCTGTGGGAAACTGCCAAAGGCTTTACTAAAGTCCTCAGTTAGCCAGGATTGATGATAAATGATAGAAAGGTGCTCACTGAGCACTTCCACCAGCTCCCTCAGTACCCCTGAGTGGATCCCATCTGGCCCCATAAATYTGTGCATGTCCAAGTCTGGAAGCAAGTCACTGGCCATTTCCYCTTGGATTATGGGGGCTTCATTTCACTCCCTGCCCCTGTCTTCCAGCTCAGGGGGCTGGTTATCTGGGGAACAAGTGGCCTAGCTATTAGGATGRCACAAAGACAGCATTAAGTAGCTCAGCCTCTTCCTTGTCCTTTGTTTCTCCCCACATCCATAAAAAGATGGAGCTTCTCCTTGGCCCTCCTGTCATTACTAACATATTTAGAGATACATTTTTTTACTACAGTTCAAAGTTTAGTTGGGCTTTGACTCTTGTAATTTTCTCCCTGAGTTACCTCACAAAATTCTTGTAGTCYTCCYGAGTTGCCTGCCCCTTCTTCCAAAGGTCATAGGCCAAAGCTCCCTGTCCAGCCAGATGGGCCTTTCCCAGCAGCTCATCTTTCAGTCCAGGGAAATCACCTCCTCCTCTGCCTGCAGCATTTTCTGCTTGAAGAATGTCCATCTTTCCTGGACTCCTTTGCCTTCTGGGACTACYTCCCAAGAGATYCACTCAGTCAGTCTCCTAGASAGGCCAAAGTCTGTCCTGCAGAAATCCAGGACAGCAGCTCTCCTTACTTTCCCTGAGAACTGAAAATGCTAGTGCTCTGTGATTACTGTGCCCAAGATGTCACCAGCCATCACATCACTCACCAGTCCGTATTTGCTTGCACACAACAGGCCCAGCAGGGCACCTTCTCCWCTGTAAACTATTCAATTTCACACAGATATGCAACAATACCCTAAAATACCACACACAATCAATCAATACATTATTCAGATAAACCTGGAAGGTAATACAGATGTAGCTGAAGTCAGTGTCACTACGAAAAATGTATTGGTAAATCACATAGGGACCTGAGAACCTGGCTGAGGAATCAGGATGATAAATATCTCCCAGGTACCTACAATTACTGGCAAACATGTTTCAGATAAAGTGGAAGTGAAATTATGCTGCAGATCCARCTTAACACTGGGACATCAGTTGTTTCAATAGTCTTACCTGTAGAACTTCCTTTCCCCRAGGCATCTGATCAGTAACTCAAGGCTAACTTGCTTAGCAGGTTCCCTTTGTCAGTTTGGCTTTTGCAAGAACCCTATTTATAATTTTACTATTTGGGTGGGTGACTAAAGAACAATGTAATTAATTCCTAACAAGAAGAATTGACTGAGGGCAGTGAATACTRTTGCATACTCTCTGCTCTGCCTTTATCCAAAAACTCTGCACCTACACATACAGAGAGTATATAGATTAATATAACAATTGATATATATGGAATTATATATTGATTGTCCTTCACAAGTAGTGGGTATCTGGACAGGTCTGGTATATTATAGGAATATGTCAGCAGTGATATTCTGACAGTAATTGTCAGGTAATTGGATTCATTAGTCACCTAGTAATGGGAAGCTTGCTAATAGAGAACTCAAATCTTTTAGGATCTCCTAGAAGAAAATCTATAAAACTGTTTTTAAAGGACTGCATTATACTTTTCCTTCTACCCCTTTTACTCAGAACATTTGAAACCTTTATTTGTTCCAATTTTATCAGCTGGAAAATTGGATATAATATACATACTTTTTATGTCTTTCTAGTAGAAAAACAAAACCAACTTTCATTCCAGCGACAACCCCAACATATCCTGATGGAAGACATCCTGCCCAAAAATTCACTGGGAATGGTAGGAGAGTAAGTTTTTCAGACTTCTTCAGTGGTAAGAACGCACAACCTTTCACAAGATTGTGCCAGCAGATCAATAGAGCACTCGTATTCCTGAGTCTCTTGCTCCTCCCCCAGATCAGTAACACAACTCTTGAGTTGCCTTATGAATGACAATTCAGTCAGAAATTATGTAAACAAGGGCATTTGTATGTAAAACATGGAATGGATTCTAGGTGGGCACAGGAAGCTTCAAAGAACCTAAAGATGCTTCACAGTTGTTGATACAGAAGTTTTAGTCAAAGCAAATATGGTGACAAAGCCATGTTTTCATCAGTTCTGAAAAGGGAGAAAAACTTCTGCAATGAGCAATAAAACTTTTCRTTACTAACTTTTGTTAAGCTTTCCAACTTCTTGGGATTAAAAACTGTCAGATGTTACCAGATGCCRCCCACAGACTTCTTTACATCTGGAACTTCATAAAATAAAGAATCTGTTCTTGTAACATGTGTAGGTGGGGAAAAAAAAAATCACATGGCCCATTACTTATTCTTTTCCCTAAGGAAGCAGATCGGCTATAAACTGTATCACTGCACAAKTCACATCAAAATGACAAACATCAGACAGTATACAATAACCAGAGGGGTCAYATAGATCACTAAAATTTGCAGATGCTTCTGACAATAGATTATTGTGTTAAGAGGTACTGAGAAATTTCTCAGACATCCCTTCTAAAATGAAAAGAGTTCCAAAGCCAAAATTCTCACCGCGAACTGCTCCTGTTAGCCAAATTTGTAAATTATGAACCCTAGGGAGAACAGGAAAATTGCAAAAGGAGTCCAAACTAATAGTTCTTCATGAAGAGAAGAGACTGTTGGTCACATAAAGCACATGATGTAGGGGAGAAAGAGAGATACCRTATTGCTTTGCACAGTTCAGTCTCTCAAAGAAGGAATTCCATCCTGCCTGTCAGTCACAACAGCAGGGCCACAACCCCTGAAATCCCCTGGGACTAGGAACGCTGATACAAACCAGGAGATGACTTGCTCTACATCACTGCAGTGCAGATACTGGGCAAGAGGGAGCCAAATCATAGCCCTCATGCTCACTGAGACTCACCTGCCCTCATGTCCTCTTCAGTGGGCACCACGTGGACACTTTCTTCACTGTCACTCCCTGCTGCTCTTGTACAGCAGAGACCAGAACAGCAGACAAAACACAATAAGGAGCTTTATGGAAGAAGGCAGAATTATCAAGTATGGGGCTGACCTGGATATTCTGTACTGATTTCATAGCACTTATCAGTTTAGGTAGAGAAAGTTCATTTTGGAAGAAAGTCAAGGCCAAACTGCTATGGATCAATCAAGGAATGGGAGGATGTTTAAAGTTCAATAACTACTAAATCCAGAAGAAACACACACCTAGAGGATTTTATCACTTCATCTCCAGTTTTAGTCAAAAGATAATTTTTAAAACCAAAAACCAAAATTAGTATTTGCACACTAATTTCTTACAACTGTGCAAATAAGATTCAGCAGTAAGAGGGGACGCAGCTGTCAGTCTACTCCATGTAAGTGACCAGGGAAACAGAAGACACATGGGATATAAGAGACATATTCAACAATTCTGAAAGGATTGGGGTTTTATACAGCAGACAAAAGATTAGGTGAAAGAAGCTCCTGTAAGCAGTGGATAATAATAAATTTGTAAATAAGACTTCATTAGGTACTCTGGTAGGAAAAAAAACCAAGCTGTTCTTGACTTAGTTTTAGATAATGCAATTTAAGAACTTGTCTGATATGATCAGTTCTATGATACAAAAGAGTCTACAACACAAAAGGCCACTACCACACACATCTACAATATAAAAAATATTTTATTTTATCAGCCCTTGTGAACAAAACCGAGTTCAGATGCACATGCCAAGGTAGGAATTAATATTTACTTATGTATGGAATTTAGACTGTGTGCAAGCAGATCTCTCTGCAAGGTCTYTTTTACCTCAGAACACAACTCCCTTATATTACAGGCATTTAACAGATGATCTGCAGTTGACATACAGCACAAAGWTCCACAAACATGAAAGTTCATCTCCTGACCCAAAATAAATTAAAAGACTGTTTGCTCATGGAATAAGGAGCTGCATTAACAAACTGCAAAGAAAACCAAGGCACTACGCCAYTCTCATGAAAAAGTATTACCATTATATACAGTAGTTGTAACACACTAACAGTTTACACTTCCTTGTTATTTACACTGGAGTGCAAACAGAGGATATACCTCAGCTCCCACAGTAATAAATCTTTGTCTTCCCCACACACACACTGCTTTCTTGAATTTCCCACGTTCCAAAGACACTGCTCCATAGCAATAGAAGCCTCCTCTCAGCTCAGTGCTTCTTGTAAAAGCATCACATTCAAAAGTTTGGCTACTGGGAAACCAAAGAGAAGGAAGAAGTAATTTTACWAACCCTGCAACCTCCAAACTTCAATAGCATAGGAAAAGTATGTTCTAGAAGAACATGTAACAGCACCTTACAGCAGTTTCAAAGTGGACCCACCACTTATACACACTGAACTTTCCTTCAAAGTCTTCACTAAATATAAGCTCTCGCTTTCCATGCTGGTACCTGCTTAACTCCACCAGTTCTTGAAAGGCTGGGTTTTGTATTTGACTTCAGACTGCAGTGTCCAACCTGAGAAGCAGAGATGACATTAAAACTATACCCAAGAAACGGAATTAGGTGATGTTTACAAGAAAAACATTTTGGAASAATTTTTGCACTTCTCTCAACATAGAAAGAACAAGATAATAAGTCTGTGCAATTGGTTTAGGTACATTTATTCTTCAAAACATTCAACAGTTAATAGTTAAAGGCTTKGTTAAGAACTCTTAAGATTATTCTGCTTTAACCAGAAAAAATTTGTCTTTTTGYATCTATTCCTGAACATGCTGGCCTTAAGCAGTATCTCTTCCAGGATACTTTATAATCCAGCTGTCAGATCCTGGAACAAAAGCGATTCAATATACAGTCTGTTCCAGAAGCTATTTTTGATCTTTGTATCTAGAATAAGGTAAATCAGCTATGCAGTGCAATAGTCTGCAGCATCCAAAATACCAGCATGGTCATTTTTAAGACATTTTTATTTTTCCTCTGGGGAAAAAAAAAAAGCTTGAAGAAATTCATTAAGACTGCACCAGAACTGCTGACACTGCAGTCTGTAAAATATATGCTACATTCAGCCTGGAAAATCCTTGTGGCAGTTAAGAGTGTATTTGTCAGACCTTTCTGTACCTTCCTAACATCCTTATTTGAAAAATTAGTCAATAACTATTTAAACTCACAGTTTCTATGCATGGATACCTGCCAGGTACCAACAAGCTAAGGTCCATAATTCAATCAACTATGAGCTTAATTTTTAAGATAAGTCTTCTAACGCTTTTTTCTTTGCTTGTCTAGAAGTGCATTTACCTGTCTAAATCCACCTAAATTAATCTGAAATTTTCTGCTTTGATTATACTTTAAAGAAAGTAACTAACTAAGCTGATGACTAAAAAAATCGTAGGGAAGTTCTAGGCTTGTGAAAACGCTGCAACCAGCTATGAAAACAGCAGTCAGTTCAAGAATACAAACACACATTGTTACATAAGAACATACCACTGGCACCTCAGGACTAGAAAATGGAGAGTTATCAAAAGAACTGTTTTCTTTGTCCAGGGAATCATCTTCATCATTTTTATGTGCAAACTTCTGCTTTAGAGCATGAGTTAGCAGAGCAACCGGATCCCAATCTGAACTCAGCGTCCTTTTGGGTCTAGAAAGAGGAGTACCTCCAGGAGACCTATGAACAACAACCAAAAAAATTATTGTCTCCTGACCCTAATCCTGTGCTGACTAATCCAAAATCTAGAGACACAACTTCTGTAAACACCTTCTTCTATAAATCCCTGATTAAATAAGTAATGTCACTGTAACTTTAAAGCAATTCACCAAATACAAGTGATACAATTACACCCAACAACTTGTCAGCCACATTCCTAGCCTGAAGACACAACCTGATGCTGTTCCAAGAAAACGGGCAGAAAAACAATACAAAGTGTTAAAGTATTGCAAGTAACAAGCAAAAAAAAAGGCAGAATTGCAGTTTTTATATCAAGTAATTTATAACTTATATTGAAGTATGTTAATGGGAAAGTCCCACTAAGGTATTTCATAATCATTGTGAACACAATTTAATTTAAATTTTATTCATTTTAAGTTTGTTTAAATTCAGAAATGAAAACAGCAYCTACACCCCAAAACTCATAAATGTGGAAGCTAGTGACTAGTCCAAGACAATAAATCATAAGACTTTCTAACCATTGAGATATCTTGGAGGGTGGCAAGGTGGAAAACTCTAGAGATGCTCAGAGTTCTGCTAGTGAAGTGCTGATGATCTGTACCTAAWAATGCACACTGACAACACCAAGTTCTAAGTCTGGCAGTTGCAGTTACAGTAAATGTTGCTTAACACAAAACCTGAGAGGACTGAGTTCACAGTCCCTATAAAAATAAGCCCTCAGAGCACTTGCACAATGTGTAAGATGGTGTTTGGATGGTAGAAACTGGGATCCTCAGGCTCTCCGTTTCTGAGAACGGAGGACTTTCTTTGCAGTGCACACTTTAAACTACTGTCAGAAAGATTGCAACAATTCTGAACATCATTACTCCCCCAAAAATATAAATTATTCATTATTCAGTTAAATTCTACTTCAGAATACRTGTAGACGCCTAAATCCAGAAAGCATTTTGGATGTTCAAGCTACGTCTTTCTGCTAATTATGCCCCTGCTCAAGACGTTAAAACTGTCAACCTGAACATCTCATTTTTTTCACTCACCACACATGGAATCATAGAGGAAAAAACATATATAAAGGAAACACCCAGATTTACCTAAGAGCATTTTATTTTTGCTTTATTTACTGTGCAAATGTCATCAAAAGCATAAAGACATGCTTTAGATTTGCATGTAAATTATTTGCCCAAGTTTTGTGCTAGTCATTTTCAGGGATAAAGCTCACAGCTAATAAAATGCTGAAATGAGAATGGGACAAGTGTTGCCAAGCGACATTCTTCCCACATTCAGAGCTTCAAATATTCATTACAGGCTCAGTTTTTCTTACTTTTTCAACTCAAGAAGTTCAGAAAAGAAGTCTGAAGGTGTAATAGATAACACCTATTATACCTAGCATAGCACAGACCAGAAGAGGTGTTGCAGTCTTTAGTAAAATATTTTTTTATATGTCAACTGCACTTAACATCAAAACAGCTGACCACTAAAAATATTTATAATCTTCCTGCACTATTGAAATACAAATTTATGAAATGTTTTCAATAAATATTACAGCACATGTTTTTGTTAATACTTCAAAGCTTGAACCAGGATATTTTGAGTATGCTAACAGCAGCTTTCCAAAGCTTCCCTGAGAATCTGGCCTTTCACAGTGAATCCAGCAGGGTTATTTTTTCACATCAGTTTCCCGTGCCTGTAACCTTGTAACCAACCTCTCACCTCCCCACAMAACCTGAGATTTACATACTGAAGCAGCAGGGTAGCTTAAAATGCTGCAATAGTCAGCATATTTTAAATGCATCTAAAAGCCACTTCACAAGTATCTTACATTCCATGCTGTGAACTCAGAAGTTGGCAACTTCCGTTTGTCACCAGTAGCTGCTCTTTAAATGACTGGTGTTCTCTGGTGCTACTGAAGCGCTGTTGATGCTTAGGTAGCCTTGGCTTGCTGAGACGCACATCCAACCCAACCTACCTCTCAACAGATCGCAACTGAACTTTGTTTAGGTCTTTCAAAACATCCATCATGCTGGGAACGTTTTTTGTCCTCTGGTGATCAGTGYTGTCAGCTGCAGCTGAATCACTGCTCCTTGCAGCTCGGCGTTGTTTGATGAGTTCCAGTGCAGAATTTCCAGCACCAACACCAGATGGTGCACCAGAAGGAAGTGGAGGAGGCGAGGGAATCACAAAGCGATTGTGAGAGACGGACAATGGTGTAGAAGTCATGGCTGGCAGTGGGTAAAATCCATCTGGAGTGCTGAGTGTTTTAAAGGCTTCTGCATACAGTTAGAGAAGAAAAGCAACAACAGATTTTAACATCTAGGATTAATCAGTTTTAAGTCAAGATAAGACTGCCCTCTGAAAGCACTTTTTTAGACACCTTGCACATTACAACACAGAAGAACTAAATTTAAAACAAAGAACATTACTTCAAACACAGAGATTCAGAACACATGAAGTAATGAATCTGAGGTGTCTTGTGCTGCTCTAATTTTCTCTTCTTGTGCCTCAGTCTAGGCACTAGATAAATCAGCAAAGCAGCCTGATATGGTGATCAATTGTCTAGAAGTTACAATAACCTACATGAAGCAAAAGATAACCACAAAACRTGTAAAACAGATTACAATACTGAGTGCAATGAAGAAGAGAAAGCCCAACAGAACAGCTGAATCCCAGAAGTGCCTCTCAGTGCCATACAAAAGTAACTACCTCGCACCAGTCCAAGTATTTCAGCAAYCACAGTGGGGCTGGTCTGCAAGTAAGACAATTGAGACTCAAAACTTACCCAGAAAAAAAAAGGGTCACAAGACAGAAGTGCACATTGGAGACCAACTACCTAARACACATCTATTTGTAGCATATGTTTTTGTTAAAGCCCCAACCTGACTGACTTAGAATTCTTTTTCTACCCATTATTTTAATAGTTTGTTAGAAACACAGTGCAAAACCCCAAAGGGACAATTAATAGTCTRTAATTTTTTAAACTGTTATTAGTAGCCTGTAGATAGTGATGTTACAAAGCTCCTTCACCAACGTGGAAGTAAGTTTAAGAGCAATTAGGATCAACTGCATTTGAACTTGGCAAACAGACAACAAAATAGGAAAGAGAAAGCGCACCAAATAGCAAAAAGAAAAACAAAACACTACATTCAGTAAATTCAGTTGGTGTATCTTCAGTTACAAAAGTTAAAGATGTTCTCTATGGATATCAGCAAAGAAAGGAACACTGGTTTGCTCCAAACCACAAGGGCTTACGGGAGGGAACACTGCCCAAGGTCTGCACTGAAACAATYGCAGCAATCTGGGCACGAAGAAAGGTCAGCTCATCTTCAAGCGCAGAAATTTTCTGGAGTGCTGCTTGATCAACACCGTCTYTTTGTGCACTGCTTTTCTGAGTGTTCTGTATTGAATCCAGACATGGATATGGATCAGGAAGAGCTGTACTTTTCTCTTTSCTCCTCAATTCAGTCCTACAAAGCAAAAAAGAAGTTTCAAAAGGCTCARCCAACAATGGAAACCTCAAAACTACTGGGGCTGTTCAAGCAAATTGTCATAATCCAGCAAGACCTAACTTTTCCAACTATTTAAGGAAACTACACTTTTAACTACTCGTAACTTAAAAAATGTTTCAAGTCTCCCTTTGCTCAAGTKTAATGCAGATCCTTGCAAAGTCATCACAAGAATTAATCAGATAATTCACTCAGGGAGAATTAAACATCATGAAGTCATACAGAAGGACTGTCATTATTAACTAACTATGAGACTGACACTGTAATGTGTCTCTCCCTTTTTGCCACATGAATACAAAAGGCAGGAGAGTCAAGGAATAATGATCTCTTAATTCGGCTTCTGAAATTTTAGTAATTTATCAAACTATAAGATGAACACTKCAAGCAGCAAAGTAGTTACAGTCTTTTGGAAAATATACTTGAAAATAATAAGGTTTATACAGACTTACAGTACAAGAATCTCACCTTCTGTAAGCTACTATAACCAAAGAGAGCATAATAAAATTGTGCTATAAGTCTCAGGTTTTAATTTTAAAAATCGTTTCAAGTCTGTGCCTGCAGAAATAAACTTAAAACATAGTAYTGAATCACACTACCAAAATTTCATTATGGAACAGGGAAAGAAATTAAATTTACCTGATTCATTYAAGATGCACTAAACTTTGGTTGAAAAAAAGCCCACACCTTTTCCCTTATTTTAAACATCCTTTTACTTCAAATCAGACCTGCAGCCCTGCTTTCTGATTTGCCAAAACCCCCTTGCTACAAACACAGCTTGAGAAGGAAAAGATATCAATTAGATTAGTTTTTCTTGAAAAACATCCCAAGAGACARAAGAGGAGGAGGAGTAAAGAATGGAAACAATGAAAGAATGAACTGTCACAGTTCTGTGAATCTGACCAACTAAAGAACAGCACAAGCAGGACAAAACAGGCCAGGATTTTTTTGTTCTTTCAACAATGTTCTTGTTCTTCTGCTATTTTACAGTTGCTACAAACAAACTTTAATAATTTAACAATAATGCCTCAGGAAACATAAGATGAAACACAYTGTATCTAACTTCTGCAATGAAAAGTGTGTCACCTGAATTCATCAATTTCTTGYATTTTCATTAYTGGCAAGCAGTACAAAGATCACAGACAAACAAATACCAATATGAAGMAGAATTATATTGTCCTATATACAGATGCAGTACAAGACAATACAAGTATTCACATTTTAATCTTGCTTCTGGCTCTAACTCACCCTCTGATTTTGAACAGATCTTTAGAGAAACAGCAAAACAACTTTCTTCTCCAGTGCGGGGGGGGAAGACAAAACTGGTATACTATTTGTGTCTGCAAATTCCTGAACAATTTGTCATTTCACTGTACCTGAAATACTTTGCAATTTATAAAAATACTTTCCTTCAACCCTCTGTAAAAGCTAGAAAGATTTATATAAACTAAATTCAAAATTATTTAAAATTTTTGAAATAATTGTTTGCTTTTCTATCAAAGCAACCATCAAGGCTTACACACAGCACTGTAAAAATCAAAGTCAGAAAGATATATTTAAATATTTTTTCTTGTTTCCCCATCTATAAAGTTTATCAAAAAGGTTGTAAACTAGGATAAAGATAGGAACAGTCTTACAGTTCTGCAATAACCAGCTCCCTACCTCACATATTATACTGCAATAACCAGCTCCCTACCTCACAAAAATACTTTGTGGGTGAAAAATCATTTAAAGTACCAGTAATGAACCTGACATTCTACTATGAAGAGAAAAGCAGAGACTCAATTACAGAAACCTTTCAAAACATAATGTTTTACATAGTAAGAATTTTCAGGTAAGGAGRAAGTGCCCCCCTCCCAAAACAAGCCCAAAATGTTTCCAAAAAAGGTTAGGAAGAAAGGAAAGCAAACACAAAATCACACACCACAAAGAAGGTAGAAGTTATTTCCAGTACTCATTTTTACACTTTTACTTACCTAAGTCTAGTACATGCTTGTCCTTCATCATTTGCCACCCACAGGACATCAGCAAGTGACGGAGCCACAGGAGCTGGAGCTGCACTTTGTTCATCATAACCCAATGGATTTKGGCCTTGAACAAGCTAGAAACAATGCCAAAGAAAAGGTATGAAGGGAAACTAGATTCAGCATACACTGAAGGTTCTACCTCAGCAAAAGAAATTTTTAAACAGTGCTGTAAGGAAGTTGAAAACAGTGAGTATAAGGGATGCATCACACAATTACACAAGCTAAACAGAAGAAAAATCATCAAATTAAGAAACAAGAAAACACAAAYCGGTGAAGCATGCATATGACACTAAACTGCTTACTTGAAAGAAAGGTCTGGGGCAGGGCTCCAAGGAAAGAACTGTCCCAAGTCTACGGACAATACTTCGAGTAGATCCRTACTCCTTTTTTTGGCAAACAGATATGACCTAAAAATCAGAAACATATAAAAATATGACCTTTGAACGTAAGAAGCAAAACCAAAGTTCTAAATCTCACTCTAATCAAAGTTATTKAATTCCATGTTACAGGTAATTAATATAATGCAGTTTGGTTAACCTAACTTTCCAATGCTCTTCTCAAGTGAAAGTCCAAAGAGGCCTACGCTAGTATGACAGTGTCTAAAACACTGCCAAAATACAGACTATTTTGAAGAGGCACAAAGGCTTAAGATAYTGGCAAAAGTGCTCATTTAATTAACTACATGCATCCGTGTAAGTSTTGGGAAAGAACAATTAGCAAAGAAGTGAAATAAATTTAACATACCTTGGCCTGATACTTCCTTATGACAGCATATAACTGCTGGAAATGCCTTCCTGATGAGACTGCYGAAGGAAGGCACGTTCCCAGAGTACGACTGATACTGCTGCCAAATGTGTGAGCTTCAAAAAACACGGCCTGTCAAGAAAACCAATAGCTTCCAACAACGGCACCAGAAAATAAACAGGGCAGCTCAGCCAAATCAGCGCTGCTGGAGATACTCCGGTAGTTTCCCATAAACAACGCGAGGGCTGTCTCAGAAGCACAAGCTGCAGCAGTGCCTCACTGCTGACAGGCCCCACCGAGGAGCTGCCCACGACCCGGCGCTCCAGCACCAGCCGCTGGCACGGCAGCAGTGCCTCTTGCAGCTTCCCTCCGCACCTTCCCCAGGGCTCTGAACACCCGGCATTATCTGCTACTTGAGAAGGGGTGCGTAGCCTTTGATTTCAAACGGCAAAGCACGAGCAGCCAACACCACTTGACTTTCTCAGGCTCAGTTCAAGGCAAAAAGCCACTTGACCGGCTGTGTCAGGGCAGTGACCCCACGCGACCCCAGGTGCGGGCAGCACGTTCCGACAAACCCAGCTGCGAGCAGGGGGGGCACTGAAGCCTCCCCAACGCCCGCGGTGCCGACCTTCCCTCCCTCCGCCGAGCCAAGCGGCTGCAGGCGAGACGCTCCCGCCCGGGGTCTCACCTGGTGGTGGGGCCAGCCGAGGTAGCGCAGCATTCGCCGGAGCAGCTGCAGCAGCAGCAGCGCCATGGCGGRCGGCGGGCAGCGGCCGCTACCGCTCCCAGCACGCGGGCAGCGCTCCCCGCGCGCAGCGCCCGCAGCGAAGCCGTCCGCGCCCGCAGCGCCACCCGCGGCGGGGGCGGGGCACCGCGGCAGCCCCGCCAATAGGAAGCCGGCAGTGCCCGCAGCAGAGCCAATGAGCGCCCGGGCGGGCCCGTCCCGGGGGGTGTCGGGAGGGAGCGGTTTGAACGCGGCTCTGCCTGGGCCTGCCCCTCTTCCCAGCGAGCGCTCCCGGGAGTGCGGGCGGATCGGGGACCACAGCGGCCAGCTCAGTGCGCCTGACYGACCGAGCGGTTGTACTCACAGGAAAACGTAGCTTCTGCCTCTGCGAAGGCAGAACACAGTACGCACAACAGAARAAATGCACCAGGGCCTGTTAACTCACTGAATTCATGGGAAAGAKCTAAATCGAAATGGTTTAGGTCTTCGATGCAGCAAACTCGTACTTCATTCAGACACCTAAAACAACTGCACAAAGCATCCTAAACGCAGCAACTGCCCAGTAACACCTGACTACCCTGACTTCAAAACTTAGCTTTGAAATTCTGCACTTGCTCTTTTATCTTGCACTTCTTTAATCTTCATTAGGAAGATTTCTACTGTTTTCCTCAAGAAAAGTTGCAAACTTCAAGTTAGCAGTKCTAGCAGCGCTTCTACTAGGAGAAGAAATACCCTTTTCCTCCAGCTATGCAGTCGGTATTTGGAGATCACCTGCCCTGTCTGAGCAGTCGGTGTTCCTAYTGTCACTACAGCAGCACTGCTGGTTACTGCTATCCATGACCTGTCAGCTGGATTGATTCTCTCCGACCAAACAAACACAAAGGAGCAGTACTGGTAACACACACTGTAGAAACAGCACACAGCCGGTTCAGGAGACTAGGAAGGTTTAAGCTTGAGGAGAGGAAGGGCAGAATATTTTAATGGATATTTTGAAAAACTGTACTACAACACTTGCCTTAAAAAAAAGAAAAAAAAGTGCTTCTCATCTACTCTTCYAACACCTTACTAAAGAAGAGGAAGTGTCAATAGAATGGGAACAACACACAGCTCAACTGGAAAGCCAGGAAGAGGCAGGGTCTCACAAGCAACAGCAAAACCGAGGCAATTTAGTTTCACTGCAGCACCAGTGACCAGCTGCATTGAATGAGAGGTGTTGGGAACTGCACAGAAACGCTTCAGGTCAGCAGGTACAGCTCTGAACAGTACAGAAGGGATCTGCAGGATCTTCTGAACAAAGCATCTTGTGACAGGCAAGCTTTAAAAAACAAGAAGTGACAATAGGGCTCAAGGCTTACTKCTGCAGCTGTACCTCTGGAGCTGAGCCAAAGGTCAGGGACAGCKCTCTTTTAAAGCACTAGCAAAACAAATGCGGGAAAGCTTTACTCTTATGTAGTAAACTGCCCACTGTTAGAGTAATGCTGATTGCTCCTAGGAGAGAACAGGATGTGAGATTTAATTTCAAACCAAGAAAATAAATGGAACACTGTACAAACAGTACAGCTACTGGATTCCTGGTTGTTGGTGGCTTTTTTTTTTTTTTACCTGATTTTATCTGAACTGCAGGGATAACTTCAAACTTTGTGAATCCACTTCATCTCTGCACAGTGTCCTTAAAAAGCGTTTCATTGCTGAAGAGCAGWGAGTCAGAATGAACAACTGAATTCCAAAGACAGTTAAACATTTTATACCAGCATAACATCTACACATTTTTTCCCCTGTGCCACTAATGATGGTCTTTACCTTTTWAAAAGAGAAATGCAAAATGTACTGAAATTCCATTCATGCAACTACCTTAGTAGCAACCAAGTGAAAACCTCAAAAAATGTTTCTTAGCACWGTTCATGTTGAAAGAGAAGTAAGTGCTGAAGCACTAGACTTGGATTAAAAAAATCACTTTGTTTTTTACAGATCTCTCTTAAAGAGACAGACTACAACTTCCATCTCTGACTACATTATCTCTGAATTTGAATAGTTTATTTAAGGAAATGTTAGTGGCTGTCATCATSTGTTCTGTAATCAAATTACAATTCTGATAAACTACAATGAAATTAGATTGCAAAAAGTGGATTTTTATTATCTAACCTCCAGACAGGYTTGTAGTATCAAATGCCATTACCAAAGCAATCTCTACCAGATCTCCTTGGACATTCAGCTGAAGTACAAAATTTAAATCTGCCTCATCTTGCAGGAATTGTATTGCTTTGTGACACACAGACCCCTAACAATCCACTTTCAACTTGACATAAATGATACAAATTACCTGCTCTTAGGCCATGACAGCATATCTTGACACTGTTCGGTTTCAGAGGATGTTTAATTTTACTTCATTRGGACAGAATTTAACCCTGATGTCAAGTTTGCTTTGTTCCCTTTTTTGCTTATTCTAATTTAATATAAACAAAGTCTGAGTTTTGCTGAGAAGAACAAAGAATACTCAGTTTATCGTTTCAAACAGCTATTAAAAGATKAGCTGTAACATGTAAATCTTGCAASMAMAGTTTAGTTGTCCTAAACATTTTAAAACAAAGAAGGAATTACTCTTTATTAACTAACTATTACTGAGAGGCAAGTATTAYTCCTGTTTCCCTTTTTACACAGCTGCTGGCAAACTTCTTCAGCTGCAGCGAGGATCACTTTGTTTTAAAAACAATCCTCCTTCTTTTAAAGATATTATGCCATTTGAAGGGGTGAATAACTACACTTTAAACATTAAGATTTAGTTTATCTACAGCATTTTGRGGAAGAGAAACAAAGTAATCTTCTTGTATCAGAATGTCCTTGTTCTCACAATTCAAGTATRTTACTGTCATCCTTAACGTTCTAGAGGTTAAGTGTGTACCTACCACTAAAACTAAGCTTGAGGGTTTGTTATTTTTGTTAAAAYAAACAAACAAAACCAAACAACCAAAACCAACAAAAACTCTTTAACATCTGCCCTTTWTCTACAAAAATTCTTGMAGCACAGTTATCAGAAAWCAGTGTTGAAGAAAGTAYGATTCATTCCTCACACTTCTGGTATATATGAATTATCTTTACCAATTCAGGTTTTAACTTCTCTTGCTTTATTTTTTGAGGGATTTTGTGGTGGTTTGTTTCTCTCCTCCCACCTACTCCTGCTCTGCTCTCTCATATTAACTTATATGTTGTACATGTGGTTGACTCACTCTTGCCAGATTACATACCCAGAGAGGCAAGCCCACATAKGGAAACTAAAGAGGCAATTCTAATAAACTGTAAAAAGAAACTTCTAAAAAAGAAGCTAGATTGACACTRCCACCAGTTTAACCTAAGTGTTCTGCTGATGACTAAGCTATCAAAGATTACACTTGAAACTCACTGTAGTCTGTATATGCATGTGTATTTCATAGGCTACTAATGAAGACTGATGATTTCACTGCTGAAGTGAAATAAAATTCTTGCTGCACCTTTGCAGGGTGGARTAAGATTCCAGGTTTATCACTATGTAAATGTGATTCTCGGGAACTAACATACAATCAGTATTTTGCACAACTGTTTGTATTTATGCTGTGACTGGAYACCTACCCTTAAATACAATTCTTATAAAGAGGCAACAGAGAAGTAGTGATCAGTTTATAAAAAATGCTGCTCCAAGATTTCAGGTGTGCAGAGCTGTAAGTTTACTTCAGAATAAAACACAGACATAGGGGAGAATCAAAACTTTTAGAGTTGTACTTGACCATATATTTGGACAAAGCAGAATTACACTGCATATAACAAACAGTAAAATTTCTTAAAAGTTGTTACAAATATTTTACTTTCTACCTGTACGATCATTAACATAGTTTACTATATCATGATTTTTTCTAAAGGCTTATAACGAAAACAATCTCTCTAAACTACTTTTCAACAGTAAAATTTAAGTAAAATGCTTACATTCATTTGACAACAAAAAAACATATTAAAAATGTTGTGTGGGTGGTGCAAGAGCTGCTCTTTCAGCTACAACTGTCTTCCGGGTTATTCCTGTGGAGAGAAAGAAAACAATCTTGTAAACTGTTAATAATCAAACTCCAAAACCTTTTAAAGTGATCCCTACATGCATCCAATTACTCGTCATAGTGCAAGATGAACTGTCTAATCTGCAATTCCCAAACAATTTACCTTTTCCTCTTTGCGTCTGTCCTTTTCTTCATTATTCTCAATTGTTTCTTCCTCATCTTCTACAATCCCATCCCCTTGGTACTTGTCATGTGTCCACTTGGGACTGCTGCCYGACTTTTTGAAGTTAAAACGCCCTCTGCCACGCTGGAAAGTACCACGGCCTCTTCCTCTTTTGGCCCAATAATCCACACCATCGTCTCTGTCGTCATGCTACAGTAACACCAGAAAAAGAGTAAGGTTAGACACCTCTTAAATGTACCCCATAATGTTAGTACTCTATGTACAAATGTGTAATTCTCTTCAGATCATAATTACTCTTAAAAGGCATAATGCTGTAACTAAAACCACAACARAATCATTTGAAGAGCCCTTGTTCACTGTGGGTCTACTCAAATGTTAGTAACAAACCATTTGTCTGTAACTTACACTCAGTCAGAATTAATAGTTTTGAGGGAAAAAATTGTTACTTTAAAAGAAGCTCTAGGAAAGTGCTAGGTTACTTTAACACAGAGGGAGCTCTTTATACTTCATAAGAAGAGGTAGCTGAAGGCAGTTTTCAGAAAACCTGCCCCACTTCCACAAATTAAGTTCAAACTCTTTAAATCTAGTACTACCAAACAATAGTTGAGTTTTTCTGGTTAATAAGCCTGAAGTTTGCTGTCTTTGTACCAAATACAGTCTTACATAGTTTGGTATGTTCTCACAATCATTTCACACAYTGCATGACATCTACAAACCATTATTTAATATTAAAAAAGTTGGTATTTAGTATGGTGAGGTACACTTGCTTCAACAGTKTTTTTAACTTGTGATTTGGAAAGAAGTCTGAACTACCAAACATGTATCACATCCATATGATACAGTTTAATTACTCAGAAGTAGTTGAAGGGTGGCTTATTTAAARTATTTTTAGAAATTCAAGTTTAATAGCTACAATTGATTGTTCTAATATCATTAATAGATTATCACATGTCTGTTTACAGATCAGGAAAGTTAAGATACATCTAGGAAGATAGAACTCTTTAAAAAAATATCTGACTGCATTATTTCTTAGTTACCTGTTAACATATCTGTGACAAGCTATAATGCTACAGAAGGTCTCCATTACTTATCACTTTTCAATCATGAGCAACGTCCTTCAAAGTTTGCACTGTTACAGAAATAACTGGAGCAGAGGCCACACATTCAGTGTACTGCACTACTTAAAGTGGTTACATCAAGGGTCCTCCTTTCATAATCCAGATGGGAAAAAGGCATCAAAACTGTGGTCATTCTCTTATGACTATCACACTACTCAGAGCAGAAAACYGCTCATAACAGTCTGCCTATGTACAGACACAAATACTGTCAGCTCTTCCTGATCTTTCACCTCTGTAGACTTCCAGACCAATCTAAGACAAATCTCAAATGTCATACGGACGTAAATCCAGGAAAACACAGCACAAGCCTTTTTGGTTTGAAGCTGGGTTTCTTTTTGGTTTGAAGCTGGGTTTTAATAAATTTTGCCTGAACCTGCCTTCTTCCCCACTCCCTGATGCAAGTTTTGGAGATAAATTCCATGTCAGGCCTCAGTTACTGCCAGCCTGGTGCAGAAAGAGGAAAGATAAGCAGAACCAACCACTACAGCCACCCTGATACTCTCACAGTTAATCCCTGTCCATACATGCATGCTACTTCTACACTTGTAGAAAGTTTGAAAAACAAAAGCATGCATAAGACATCGAGTTCTCCACACCCACCAAGAAGTATTTCTTGCTTTTTGGGGTATATTCAGGATCCCATTCCTCTTCCTTCGGTCTCTTCTGAAAAGTAGTATTTGAGTTGCTGGGACCAGTATTTGTTCCAGCAAAGACTCCTCTGGCTCTTCCTCTGCCCCTAATTCGAAACTGATTAACCAAGATGTCATTTAATCCATTTACATAACACCACAAAGCAGAGTTCAAGTTCTCTATTACTGAAAACACTTTCTGTAATTAATTACAGTATCTGCAAGTGGAAAAAACATTTTCAAATTACATACTACCTTAAGTAATATATTCAAGCATTCATTTTGAAATAATGATTCCATTAAACTTAATTGAAACACGTYTGAGTTCTTGGCGTAAGTTCACCCACAACCACTGAAAAGAAATTTGACTGCTAGTAAACCAGTGTGTTGGAACAAAAGGTCACAAGAAGCTTCTGAAGCTGTTGATGGACAAAAAACCAGGAGGAAAACTAGACTGAAATAGGACAAAACTGTCACGAGGAAAAGAAAGGTATTTATGGAGTCAATTTAATAATTTCTGAAAAAATGATTCTGGAATACATACTAACAGTGCAGTTTTCAAAGGAGTATATCCACTGTGTCTTACTCAAGCATTTTTAACTGAAATTCAAGAATGTACCTTAGGCCAAATTACGTTTCAAATGAGTAAATTCTTTACACAGAAAAAAGTCAATAATATGTACTGTGCAGAGCAGCAATGCTTAAAAGTGGTAAGAAAGTGTTTTAGATATTCTTTATAACAAATTACTGGGGTTGTAAAATGCTAGGCTAGAAAGTCTCACACTAAAACCACCCTTAACTCAGAATACACTAAGTAGTAATGTATAGCATTACMTCATTATGTAAATACTTAGCTTGTAGAAAATGAGTTCATACCCTTCATCCAAGGGGAAAAGAAAGGTTAGTTTGGGAAGATAAGACTGCTAAAAACTGCAGTTAYTACAGAACACAATTTCCACAAGCAACCTACTTAGAAACAGAGAACTGCATCTTCAGAGTAATAGTACAAAAACATTACTGGAAGCTAATTTATTTGTTAAAAATAAGCATGTTYCATAAACATAGATCAAAAATGTATGTAATTAGCAAACTCAACAGGTAAGTATTATGCATACTTAATTCCACAAGCTCCAAAACTTCTAATTTATGCTGGACAGATTTAAAATTACTCTKACGTCAAACAGACTGTAAAAAAGTCCGGAGAAGGTTCATAAGACCTATCCAATACTCTGGAGAAARAAATACCAAAAAAACAAAACCCAAACAAAAAATTGTTTGGAGAGTCATTTGGAAAGCAACAGACTAACTGTACAAGAGAGGAAATRAGACACGCTTTCTTTATTTCCAACATCTTTACAAAATCAGGGCGCAAAAACTGTAACCTGCGRGGAGGGGCAGGGGGGCAGACAGAATTACGACAGGATTAAAAAAGAGAAAAAAAAAAAGTATCAGCTTTTCCTAGTATTCAGTCCTGTGATGAWATTCCCTTGAAGAAAGACATCTACAATTATCCTCACCATTTTATTAATGTTTCCCCCTACCAAATCATCTTTCAGGTAAAGAACTGCAGGACATAAAATCTATTATGGTGTTATCTTTATGGGCTTGCTTATTAGAAAGACCACCACAAAAATGACAAGAGTGTATTTTCTATATAGAACTCATTTTAAACAGAGCTGCTACACAGAACTCTTTCAGATAAGGATACTAATGASATTGCCATTGAAAAATTCTACTTATCTTTATTTCTGTGCCCATWWTTCAAAACTATTCATGATGCTTATGTACAGGAAGCCTAGAATCCAACAGACTCATGTACCAGCCAAAGCTAGTGAAAAACCATTGCCGATTTAACATTAGCTTGCTGGATAGGGGAGATGTTACATTCTCTAAGGCTTCCTGTTATGAGAAGGATTCAAAACCAAAGCATTTTATTTACTCCAAAAGCAAAGCAGTATTCACTGGAACTCAGCCACTATTGGCCTGTATTTACAAACACATTCCTACGCTACCTGGTCTGTTTTATGCTACCATCCAAGATGTATCCCTAAAGAGGAGATCTGAGTCAGCAGTTGTACTGTTTAGATTCACCTGCTCAGACAGACATTTTGTTCCAAAAGCCTGTGTGTGGCCACGCACRTTGTTAGGGAACACTAACCTGTTATCACTGCATAGACTGAATTGGCAGTCACTAGCAATTTAAAGGAGTAGAAATCTATAAACTTTCCAGTTCCCATCCACCTCAACTGCATGTAAACTAGCATCTCTTCCACAATAAATTTTATAAAGTAGGAAGGCTTCAATGAGTTACAAGTTTTTTCCCCACTAAATCTCCTTGAGAGGAGATGGAGTTTTAAGCTCTCTTTTGTTTAACTTCTGTTTTGTTTGTGCCATTGTTTTATACAGCCAGAAATTGTGCTGATAGTCATACTTGATGCCTACACCATCCAGGGATTTATATACTTATGCCACATAGGTCTGTAGCATAACTATATAAAAAAAGTAAGAAGAAAGGAGGAAATGATGCACTTTTAGTGTTAGAAATTTTGAACTTCTAATTTTCCTCAAGGTARCTACAGTTTTTTAGATGGAAGATTCAAGCCTCAAGTGTTGGCATGTGTCACATGCATTTCAGACACCCCTATGTGTAGTTTAAACCGTATTTCTTTCATGACTGAATGTTTATACTAAACAATGCRTTTTAGCATTATTTGGTCTCAATTACAGGCTACATTAAAGAATTATTGTTGAAGTATGATAATACTCCTACTTATTAAGTAAAAGTTTTTCCAAACCTACATGGAACCTGAAATTTTTTGTGTGTTTAGCTGTGGTCTGGAGGTCTATTTTGCCATGTTGTTGGGGGGTGGGTGTGTGGTGTCTATTTGTGAGTTGTTTTGGGTTGTATGGTGTTTTTAAGTACTCCATATATTTTCAAGGCCTCCTTTATTGATTCCTAGTTTTTCCAAATGCTTCTACATTTTCCAATTAGATATCAATAATTACATTAACATGGAAYCTGAAAGTTTAAGATTTTTCTGAAGACTATAGTGGTCAATATGCCACTTTCCAAATCACAATGCTTAAATACATTTCAGAGGTAGATCAGTGAGCTTTCATGCTCAGTGGCTAGTCCAAGCCAAAGAAACACAAAAATAACAAGTATACCATCTCCTCAATACAGCTGTTTCAAGGCTGACATATATTTTTAATCATGTGCCATTCTCTATTTAAAGTTGCAGGCATTACACACAAAGGAGGGCAAAACCAAACCCAGTGTGAGAGAGAGCAACAGAAACTGCAGGGAGCTCTGAGGTATCAGGACCCAAGATTTAAAATYACTGAATTTTCAGATCCTGTTAGGAAACAGGATTATTACAGAAGAGCAAGGAATAATCAAGAAATCCTCTTGCCCAGATTCTTATGCTAGGATCTCTAATGTCATGCTAATGCATATTCACATTTCATTTAACTGCTGTAGGGGAGTGCTGGGGAAAAAAAGTGACTCAATATTTCAGGGTCAGTAAATCACATAAAGACCTCGAGTCTTGCCTAACATGAATGATTACAACATCCCMTCATTTTCTTTGCTACACTGTTACCACTGGTGAAGTGTTCATAGTTTGGGGGMAGGAGAAAAACTTACAAAGGTGCCTCTTGGCCTGTTGACTCCTGCAAAACCAGAGTATTCCTTCTGTTCATGGTGGCTTTTGAACTCTTCATCTCTTTCCTTCTTGCAATCCTTTTCTTCTCGAGAACTGGATGAGGAAGAAGATGGGGAGGAAGATGGGGAGGACCGAGCACGGTCTTGGTCTCTTTTTTGTTTACTGAAAAATAAAAGAAGATGCTATGTGCTATTTTAAACGTACTAGATAGTCTGTAACATGCTATACTAAACCGGGTCTCTCTATTTTATGATAACCTAACCCCCTTCTGGTTATAAAGTCACACGTTACATATTTGAGATACTAAGGTGAAGTATATTTCCACTTTCCAGCCTCCTCTGACACATTTAAGTGCACTAAATGCATATTATTGCTGGTGAGTTGGAAAGCAGCAGTTTGCAAACTGTAAAACACAACTTCTYTAGATTTTGATGTCATGAAGAGATGCTGTTACTTTTAAGATCTGCCTTTTGTCTGAGGCAGAAAAACAGAAGTTAAGGGGGAAAAATTCTCAAGGTAAAGTTTTACAGTAACTTGACACAGTTCAGTTTGCACACTGTTGAGAGGTATATGGGCTTCCCTATATAGATGGCTGTAGGGAAATTAGCCAGTGGAAGAAAATGTGGATACCAAAGTCAATGGGAAACAGGAAGTGTAAGTAAAAATTCACTTTATATACAGTACAAAGCAGGGAAAAATTCCTACAGCAAAACTTTTAGTAACCCCATAGTGGTATTAACTCGACCCAGTTTACAAGATCTTAGCCTTCTATTCAAAGGAAGGTCATACCTGAAGTAACTCTTACCACTTCTACACAGTATCCACTGAGATATGCTAACATTTTTTTCTTAAAAGAGCCCACTGGCTTTAGACAAAAATTAAATTCCCCTTCTCACCCATGTTAAAACCTAAGTATCAGTAAAATTCTCATACTCTGGGTGTTATGAGTTGAAAAAGTGCGGAATCAAGCATAACGAACCAAAGTTCTTACACAAACTGTTTATAGAAATGTACTGCATTGAAGTCCAACCTCCTGATGTAGCCTGGATAATAGGACAGATTAATTTGTCATTTTTTTTTTCAGTGTTAGCTTGCTATTCCAAAGTTTTTGTCCTCATCCACCATAAGCCGTGTAAAAGACAGATAATACATATTTGCTGTAAAACAAATAATTTTAATTGTTTAAAATTAAATGTTCCATTATACATTGAAAATTGAAAGCAATTAAGCTTACAATTACAAAAGGCTAATTAGAAGCTAAAATCCTCTATAGGTACTTCAAATATTTACCTGTCATCTTTGTAAGATTTGTAATCCTTGTAATCTTTTGGAGTTTTCTCCTGCTTTCTTGACCCACTGGATTCCCTGGAACCCTTTGAGTCTCCTCGCTCTTTACTTCGTTCTTTTCTACGTCGGTCAATGTCATGCCGAAGATCAGCAGAATCACATCTTAATTTTTTATCTCCCTGTAAACAAATATATATTTTGCAACAAAACATTGAAWTAAAACATCAAGACAATCTCARTGAAAAGGYAAGCTRTGCATCAATTAAAATAAAAAAARATAGAATTTACCTATTTTTCAACAAACTTCAGCACACTWATTGACTTTGCCCTTTACAWGYAATRGCTACMATCTAAAAAAAGGAACAGCTAAGAATTTCAGTTTCAAACAAGCATTCCCATCAAGCCAATTGGTATCTAGTTTTTGATGATACAGACCACAATACACGGTTTAAGGAGATAATTAAGTATTCATTTCTTCTGGTGWATTGTTTTTAAACAGAGCACAAGCACCTTTACAGTTCAACCACACTACTCACTGACCATCCTGGTACTTCCCTCTGCCCCAAACCYATTATTTGTCCTTAGGCAGCTTAGTGGTCAAGAAACATGCAGGAAGAAAGGAAGCACGGCAGAAGACTTGACTTTACATACCATGTTATTAATACAGCAAAATCACACTACATAAACCAGCTTCTTGGCAACATGTTTTACTCAAAGAAAAAAAAAATCTAAATGCCAAGTACTCTAGGTACAATAAATACAGATATTTTTTTTTATTTTCATACAGAAAACCAGATACGAAGTTGAGATTTAAAATGAGACTAAGTTTAGTAAGTTTAGAAGCACAGATAGGACATTTCACTTAGAACCTACTTTTTGACTTTCTTCCTTAAAGACTCTCTCTTCACCTGTTAAACGGGTATGCTTCCTCAGGGTACTTGGAGAGATGTCAATCCTCCTAAATGTAAAATAAAAGCAGCGTCTTGCCATACATGTACATGACTTCTAACAGCCTCAGACATCTCATTTCAACAGAAAACTGACAAACAAGGCATTTCTGAAGCAGAATAAACTTTTTGCATTATTAAGCCTCACCATCAGAATACAGAAGCAGACTACAAATGAAAAACCATAGTTCTGTTCTGTAGGAAGTATGCTAAAAACACAAATACAGAAAACAGGCAGACTGATGTCTCACATTTTAAGTAAAGGTTGGATAACAGAAAAAAATGTTTCCTTCAAAAGGACCAGTATATGTAGCCAGTTGAAAGCCCACCCCCTCCAAGAAACCATCAGCACTACAATAGTTCGCTGTAAAGTCAAAAAAATTCTTAACAAGAAAAACTGTGACGTTAGATACTGTATCCTCACATGCAACACAAATATAGTACACTGCATCATAAAACTAGAGCACATGATCAGACACTACATCTGCATGCCTACCTTCTTACCTTTTAGATTCACAGATTTTTCAAAAAACTGCTGTAAATTAACACACACAACAACTAAAGTAGTATGAGATGGAACATTTCACACTGAAGAAGAAAGATGCATGTACAGGGCTTCTTTTCATCTTCAAGACATATGCCCCTCAATATTTGAGCACTGCATGTGAGAAAAGTAAATATATCCCAAATGAGATACAGAGGTAGAGAAGACATCTGTCACAAAACCACAGATGAAGCCAAACCTGACTCAGGTGAGTTGTCTTTTACAGAAAAGGGTTTGTAATTTTTTTTGTAACTATACAAATTACCTCATCCAGATTAGAAAAAGTATTTTGGGTTCTCAAAAGAAATATTAGAAGACATTATTTGAAACACAAAGCATCTGCATATGCAGTTAACATATACCTATGTATTTCTGGGCTCTTTTGTCGGGTGCAGTGCTCTTCAGTAGCTTTTTGATAGGCAGTGAACCTCTCATTTAGGGTCATTCCAGCCGATTTGAAGTATTGCTCTGTTGGTTACAATAGAAAAAAAAACACTGTTTCCTTAGTTTAATTTGACTGACACATATTTTTTCTCTTGACAGAAAGGCAAGTAGCAGGCAAAACCCACAGTACTTTCAATAAATTTATCAGGACAAGCAAATGTGGTGTTTTCCCTATTTTAACACACTCTGTAACCCAAACAAAGTAACAGCACACACCATCATTGCAAAATCTACTATGCCATGACTGTATCACATCTAATTCAAGCATCATTTACTGACTGGACTTGCTAATTTTCAATGACATTTTYCTCTAATGATAAAGAGTAATTTCCTAAACTATTACTTTATACTTTGTCCACAAGAGAAACTRAAATTACTTTTGAGTCATGAATACTTGCAGCAAGTACACTTTATCATTCATCTCATCTTTAACTTAAGTGAAAGCATTTAAGTAATGTACACTTCAATTAACTACATGAATGACCTGAAGTCTTTTCTTAAAGGAATACAATTTCTTGATTGGGTGATGATAAACGATACAATTAATACACCTATGCWTAAATTCATTTAAGCATCTGGCATCTTGGCAAACTTGACAACTTCTCTGACAGATTCTCTCCTTCCTTCAGAGACAGTAAAATTACCCGCAGCAAAACTCAGTTTTCAAACCAGCTCAACAAATGTGTTTAAATGTAATATAAAATACATAAAGTCATGAGCTATGAAATGTTACATATGAAGCAAGCTATCTGCTTAACAGGTCAACATACATCTGTATCAACTTACCGCCCGGCATCCAGCATTTGTCTCATAACCAACCATTAAWACTTGAAACGGCCACTACAAGGGTAGTGCCTCAATCATAATTCCATCAAACACAGGAATTTGAGCTAGTAATTCTGTTTTTATGCCATTTTTGCCAGGAAGACAGAAGGTTCAACTTTGCCTGTTTGGCATCTGTATCTTTCAACAGCTATTTTACTTTTGTAATGGATTTTGCCATTTCAAAACACATTCCAGGACCTAGTTACAATGAAAAAGAAAACATCACTGGGCATTTTCAGCTCTACATTAATAAAGAGCTGTTCAGACTGGTCGCATCACACCAACAATGAACATAACTTCAGTTTGTCAAAAAAGTTACAAAAATTCTGCTCACAGACCACTATCTGAAACTTAAAGAGATGTTCCGCTTTCAAAACCAACCATAACAGTACGTATTCTAGTAACTTGATCAGACAGGCTGTTAAATTTATCAGATATTCAACATTTAAAAATCTGCAGAAAAAGTCTATCCTGTAATCAACATGTGAGAGTTCCACAAGTATTTTCACCTACAGTTACATATGGACCATATAAGCAAAAATTTACTGAGGCTCTCACTGGTTTRAGTCTTACATTTCCTTACATWTAAAAAGATAAATAGATAYGTTCATAACAAATCATACACTAAACAGGTATCCCAATAATTTTTTAACTAATACATTATCACAGTCCATTATTGTTGATTATTACTCTGTAAGTAATTCAATACAAAGGAAATAATTTGGCTTTGGTAATCTGAATTATGTCAACAAGAAGAGATTTTTAACTGAACTTCAGCAYATACTTCTAGCACACAAATCTCAGCAATTTTAGAAGCTAATGAATCTTAAAAAAATTGCTTACAGACAGGTTCATTGAAACTGGTACCTAATTAAGCATTTCCACTTTTCCCTCTGCTGTGATGATACGGCAAAATTACTTTCACCAGCTTTGTGTTATATTTAACATAAGAGTAAGACAAAAAAGCATTTAAAGAACACTCCAGGAATCCCCAGGGAATTTTAGGAATTATCTATTTTCCCATCAAAAAACTTCAGAGGATATATGACCTAAKTGAAATGTATCTACTTTGATGATCCAGGTTTGGATTTCAGTGATTTTGGRGGAGGACTTTTGTTGTACTTGATTTGTTGAGGGTTCTTCTTGGTGTTTACAGAAAATAGCCACTACTGTTGTATCAGAAAATAATTAGTGTATAACTAATTTAATGGAGGTTTATTTAGCYACTGTCAAGCTTCTGTAAGTGAAATTCCTGAAAATATTGTCATATAGGAATAAAACACATTGTCACCAGGAACTTTACTACCACTTAAAATACATTTTTTCTTAAATGTGAGAAAAAAAATCCCTTCCAAGAAGAAACTGGAAATTACCTCTAGGGTCTCCAAAAGGAATGCCATTGTATTTACAGCCCAAAGACATCTGTCAACTTTTTTTTATTGCCAACATACAATATAAAATTGTATGTTAGACTCATTAAAATAATATTAGAAAAACTGATCAGTGTAGTATGTTTAAACTACAGAAATTCAAACTTTCTATGCTACCTAAACTCAAAAATTTATCCAGAAACACAGAATACCTGCTATTATACACTACACTGCTTGTAGGTTTTTTGGTCCTAGTTTCTGTGGCTATTATTTTTCTAATTATTTTCATGCATACCTGAACAGGAAGAAAGTCTGGCTAAATCACAACATTAAAAGAAGCCTGAAATCCTCCTGTACTAGAAACAGCAAACAGGCTTAAATGAACTTGTCAGTATAATAAGGTAAACACATACCTTTGACATGGTGAACCAAGGACACAATGTGCTGAATAAATGACTCTGATGTGCTTTTGCTGGCCTGTGGCAACTTAATGTGGTCAAAGATGGATCGGAACTCYTGCTCCTTCTTGACGGAATGGACAAGTGTGCTAGCAAGCAGCCTGTCTTTAGTCAAGGAAGCAGGTCTAAAATGCATCAACAACAAAAGAGACACACAGAAAGAAACCACCAGTTTAAATAAATATGAACAACAYTGCAGGCAGGTGGAGAACCACACTGTAAAGTGGAATAATTTACCTATTGGAATCATCAAGGGGTACTGGTGCCATTTTGAGTTTAACTTCAGGACGATGGGAGTCACTGGCTATCATTTTGATCCTAAGTGGGCTCTCCTCTCTGAAGGTGGATTTTTCTCTCGCATCCAGATTCTTGTGTAGAGGAGGACTGTAATCAAAGAGTTCTTTGAGCTTTTCAGACTTTACCTGCTCAGGTGACTGAGTTTCTTTCTTCATCATTAGTCTCTCAGAACTCTTGTCTTCTTCCTTGTGCTTATCTTTTGTTGCACTAGGCCTTTCCACTACATAGCCAGTCTCTTTAAGCTTATAACTTTTCTCATCTCTAAATCCATCGCTCTCTCTATTGCCCTTGATTGATACTTTAGATTTGTATTTGGTTCCTTCCTCCTCAGCATTCCGGTGAGATGCAGTAGGAAAATTTTTACCCTGATCTGCCAGGACAGATTTTCTGAACTGTCTGTAATCCTCTGTCTCCTCAGTGTCCTCCCCTTCAGAGTCATTAAACTTTTCCTTCCCAGTCTCTTTATCAACGAAAAAATCTAAAGTTTCCTGTTCCTCCCATTCCCTTTCTCCCTCTGTCCTCCCTTTTTCTGATCCTCTCTCCTTCTGGGCCTCCTTCTCCCTGGTATTACCCCTATCAAGCAGGTAAACTCTAGACTCTTCATCTGTGTACCTGTGGACAGCAAAGAAGAGACTGGTAACTCTGGATTGCATTCATTCCAGTTCACTTGTATTCCTCTTTTGTGTCAATTCCACACCAAGAAGAAGATGAAAATACATTCCTCCAAGCRATTAACTTAAGCATGCAATGCCTGGCACACCATTGACACTGTATCCACTGTCATTTACGCACTAATGGAGGCATCTGAAGAATATAATGCCTTTCTGTAGAATGCCTAGAAATTTACTTGCTTGTTTTCTTAATCAGTACCCAGCTTCACATTCTCTTACACTAGCAATTTTTTCCATCAAATGCACATGGTTTGAAAATTCAGGCCGCAATATATTTTTGCACTTCTTTTACTGAAAGAGCTGAAGTAGAAGCACAAAAAAAGTGAATTCTTTTCAAGAGCCTGCACATTACTAATATAATTCCATAATCTGCCACAGGCTTAGTGCATTCACTATACTGTATACAAGCAGGAAACCTTAARAAGGCAGCTCTCCTAAACACAGAAACACCAATTCATTATTTCAGCCACTGCCTTATCTGTTTGCTATGCTCACACAGGTTTTAATACATTCACCAACTCAAACACATCTACTCCAAGAGAAGTCATATTTTTGATCTCCTAAGCAGTAATTTYATTACATAATAAATCACTGACTAGACAAATCAATTTAAAAGCCTACAATCAAGCCTATATGGCATATTCACAACTTTTCTCTCCAACTCATTTTGTAAGAAATCCACTAAAACACTAGTCACATTAGAAGTGAATTGTCTAATGCCAGTAAGACTTTTACAACTTTCAAATATTACTATGTCAAATTTTTTAAGAACAAATYGAAGAATTTTACATTCATTGGAATATATACACTGAACCTCCTTCACATCAACAGCATTATATTCCTAAAATACCAACACCTACCCTCTTTGATATGTAATGCAATTCAAGACAAAGTTTTCATATTGCACCACACAATTAGCAATTGATTCTGTTTATGGCAACATAAAGAAATTATTGCAAATCGACATTTTTAGATTTCCAGAATATTTGCATTTCAAACTACACAAAGCATTCAAATATTGAAATACCTGAACAGAGTTCACTATCAAGCCAGCAAGTCTAATGCACTWTTTCAATTAAGAATTTTTTCAATAGTAAAAAATTGAGTACAAGAAAATAAACCATAGAGGAAAAGCATAAACCAATYCTTCCTCAAGGATGTATGTCCCTARCTCTACTAGCCAACATTCCAGGCCTTGAAGCATGCTAGCAGGAAAAGGCATATTGTGTCATTCAAGCTCAATTCCAACCAGACTAGTATTACAAGCGTTCCATAATGGATTTTCACAGGTAACTGTGATGATCTTGATGAAACTCTAACAACATTTTAAAGAGGCAACAGTAGGCTTATAGCTTGGTTCTTACCTTTTCATAAACTTTCCACCTTTTGCAGTTTCCTGTTCACCACCCTCAGGATAAAACGACCGCACTCGAGCCTCCTCACGGGGGSCACTCTGTGATGGGATTGTCTTTGCAGGGCTCCTCCTCGAAGGAATATGATGCAACGGGCTATTCTGAGAAGGGCTATAGCGGCTAGAACCATTTCCAAGAGAACCAGAGCCAGACCTCTCAGGACTGTGCTGAATGGAATGGGAATGCTGAGGTGTGTCCTTTGCTGAGTGGGCTGTGCTAAGCAGAGGGGCATCAGAGCAAGATGAACTCTGACTAGGYGGGGTGGCAATAGAAGGACTATGAGGTGACCTTGGACTGTTATCATACGCTGAAAGGCCAGGCCAAATGTCGCCAGAAGCTGCTGATGATTTGTTAAAATCGTCAAGAGGCTCTGATGGGTCATGTTCAAATGTATCTTTCTGTTCATCTTGTGATTTATTTTTCAAGGGACTGTCTTGCAAAGGAGCCCCTTCAGTTTTCTTTGCCTGCTTTTCCAGGGATGCGCGTCTTTTGGAAGAGACGGGTGATTTGCTGTATGGGGATGAAGAACGAGATGAAGAGGACCTCGGGGACCTGGAAGATCTGTAAGATCGACGAGACCTGCTCCGGGACCTCTGGGAAGACACAGACCTTCGTTTTGGACTTCTGGAACGTGAGCGGCCACGCCGAGGGCTTCTGGAGTGTCTTCGGTTCCAGACAGGCCKATAACCTCCCCGATGGTATCTACCACCTCCTCCTTGGTAGTACCCTCTGCCTCTTCCTCTGTAACCATAGGGACGTCTCATTCCTCTGTTGTTTCTGTAATCTCTGCGATAATCTCGAGAATACACACGATCTCTGCTCCGAGATCGGGAATATGTCCTTGACCGAGACCTAGAACTAAAATTAAAAGCAAACATTAACATTTAACAACTGARAAAAATTGAAAAAAGTGCCTTGACACAAAATGCTAGATTTCTTAAAATGCAGTCAGAATGGTAAAGGATGCAGACTCCTGGCCTAAAAGTAACTTCTACAATCTSTCTTTATTTGTTATTTCTGTAATATATTAATTATAATAAACACATCTATACTGCTAAGGACTGTGAAACTTGGTGTCACACGATTAAGACACTACCAGCCTCAGTGGCCTCCCCAGCCATTTTATTAGAGATTATCACCACTCTGGAGCACAGCATTCAGTTTCTCAGTCACCACGGTTCACAGCAGGGAACAGGGAGTGACATGACCCCCAGTTTAATATGCTAGCCTGTGGATGGCAGCAGCTGAGGCAGTAAACACTCAACTGACCCACTTCTTTCACAGGAGATGGTAATGTCCACTAGTAAGTAAGATGAGGAAAACACTGGAGGCAACTGAGAAGACAAGATACAGCAAAGCTTATCTACTGAAGCCTTAAGTTACTCCAGATATGAAARGCTTAATGAGAAATAACAAATTACAGGGAAGGAGACTGGATGAAGAAATCATCACATAAAGGGGAGGGAAGAATCAAATGGGCCAGCAATCACGAAGAACTGAAGTTATCTTGAGATACAGGAAAAGGGAAAATAATTTAAACAGAAATTACACTCAAAGCATAGTTTATCTACTGTCTAAAATGAAATAGTATCCCAGGCTTACTTTTGCCACAGCATCATGCAAGTGAAAAACATTTTCTGGACAAAAACCAATCTACCAAATTATCACTTTTCACACAGTAAGACATCAACTTACCTGTATCTCTTTTTTCTTGAATGTGATCTGGATCTTGACCTAGAGCTGGACTGAGATCTGGACTTCGATCTTGACGAGTGCGATCTAGAATTAGATCGACCCATTTTTGCCAGTAGTTCTACTCCTTCCCAATGAGAGGAGGAGGAAAAAAAAGGAAGCAACCATTTAGCATCCATGTAAATGATATGACCAAAATTTGCATCTACTCAAATTACACTATTAGAAAGTAGTCTAGCATTGGCTRAACAAAAGAGCTTTGGAGACAATGTAAATATATTTATTAATAAATTAAAAGTTTAACTACGTTTTAAAGAATTCAATATTGCTGCAGTGCATACACTTTCTCTGAAAACATGAAGTAAAAGGTTTTTTCCAGATTCAACTGCATACAGATCCTGTAAGAGAGAGGAAGCAGCAGAAAACAAAACATTTCTGCAAATAAAGGCAAGAATAATATAACTCTGGACATCTCAACATATTGTAATAAAATTCTAGTTATTTTGTAGTTTATAGTTCTCTTGCATTTCCAATGCACTGTTSCTTCTCCAGGAGGAGGTCACAGTCCTCTACAATGCTCCTAYYGCATGAGCAAATAAAAAGCCCTGAAGTATTTGGTCCAGCAGTTGTTAGTTTGACCCACAGGTATTACTTCTCTTAACCACACATACTAAAGCTCATCGCTCTGATCCAAATTTCCACGCTCAAGATGCCCATCCTGCATCTTTTCAGCTTAACTTTACTTTTTAACCTACATGTAAAATGCACAGCCAACTTACAGATTTTAACAATTAGTTAAACTATATGGTTTGCAACAAGATTCAACACACTTCAGCACAAATTAAGCTATGAAAACTATAACTCACTATAAATCAATGAGAACTAAAAGGAAGTAATTCATAATAAACTATCACTTCTTCTTACGTACAGTCATAATAAATATTTAGAATTAGTGCTAACCATAAAAAAATACACACCTTTTCCTTTTCGGATCAGTGGCTAAAAATCCCCAATTTAATTAATAAAAACTTTGACCCATTACCATTTTCTTTTGAAAATGCCCAGCTTTAAAAAAAAACAAAAACAAAGTGTCACATTAGACAACCTGAATACAAGCTATGAACAAGTAACTACACATTTTCAGGCCTTTGAATGCTCAATTATCATTGTTTAATAGTAATTAAAACAGAAATGGAAAAAAACATTTACCTCTTGTATTGTAAACAGGCTTTAAAGCCTAAAATTACTGTAGCAAAAATACTAGCTCAACAAAAAAAGCACTTTCTGTCTTATATAGTCTTTCTCATTACCTTGGTGGTATTTCAATTATGTAAAGACAAAAACAACACYAGAGTTTAATTTAAAGTTAACAAAATTACAGAGACTTTAGACACATCTAAGAGAGCCCAAAAGAGAAAAGCAGACCAACTTTTTTGCTATCAACTGGTTCCTCCTTCCCCACATGACTTTCCACACAAGAGTTTGCATGGCCCAAGAGATGTAACCCCATCTGAAATTAGCCCAGCAAAAACTGAACTTAAACCAGCCTTCCATGYATCTCAGAAAAAACTATTTACCTTGGTGAAGAAGAGTATATTGAATGCTCTTTTTTATTGGTTCCTTGCACTAAAAAGCAAACTTGCAAAACCTATATTCTGAAGATATTTTCTAATTCAYTGAGTTCAGAAAATGGCTTGTGATCTCTTAGGATCAATACTGACAGGCAACATCAATTTAGACCTTTAAAACTGTTTAAGACATGCCAATTCTCCAAGAGTGACAAAACAAAACCTAGTGGGTTTTTTCACATTACAAGCAATTAGCAAACCAAACATGAGATGCCTAATGTTTATCACTCAATCTCAGCTTTAAATTATTTGCACTCTATGAATGACAAGTACAGTTCACCTTTACAAGACAGTTTTATATGCTGTAGCTTCTTACTGCAAGCACAAAATTTAGGAAAGCAAAAGAAGATTTAATTTTTGGTAGCTGGATTCAATCAGAATATTTAAAAAGGACTTAAGCTAGACTTACCTCAAACTGTTAGTTGGTGCCAATGAAGAAATTATTTCAAAACTCTGTATTTGTGCTTTCAGCAATACTGATCCCTATAGAACAAAAAGTGAGACTGTCAAAGACACARACATTTGCTAAAAGGCAGCACCTTTTTGCTTAAACGGGTTCAAACATTAATCTGTTTCTCATGAAAAGACAACATATAAGAAATAGCGAATTTACTCTTGGACTCAGAGATGCTGCACACTAAGACCGGAGCAGCTCAAGAGCCAGCCACTGCCAAGTGGCAAATCCTACACCCTTTCCATATGTGACCACTCCTTCCTCAGCCCTGGTAACATGGTTGCGTAACACATTATCCTCACCTTCACACCAGCCGCAACAGCCTTCAGGTCCCTCCAGTGACCAGCTCTTGATACCTAAAAACCACTTTCATTTAACTAGGTTATCCAAGTGGCTTAAGGAAGGGCCAAACTGAGCTGGATCATGGAGCAAATAACAGCATGCAGCCAGAAAGAGGGAGGCAAAAAGGACAGTGGCAAACTGTTAGACCAGTTTGAGCTCTAGCACACAGCTCTGCACTTCACTAGAGCTATCTTTTTAGAAAAAAAAATAGGGATGAGAACTTAGGCCAACGGTGAAAGCTTTATCTTTAGGTTTCTCTAGCAATATTTACAGAAGCATTATTCTAGTATAACTTCTTATTTCTAATGTATACATATATATGATTTCACCTAAAGAGCCAACATCTTCAAGAACTAGCTCTTTTACAGTTATGCAGAAAGGAAGCATAACTGTAATAACAAAACCAGTCTCAAATGTATGGATTTTTCACTGGCCTCCGTTTTTAATTACCTCAAAGCCTTAAAACTATGTACATTTGTAGTCTGACTGACTCAACATTAAGCACACTTTTGAATTCCACTCAAGCAACAAAACAGGAATTTTATCCTAGTTCACTACAGATGGGCTGGATCTCCAGAAATTCTGCAGCTCAACAATTCAATTAATAATATCTTAAGGCATAAGACATTGACTGCTCCTAAAGGACACTTCCACACTTGTTCATAGGTGTTTTCTTCATCTAAAAGAAGAAATGTAGCATTTGTGTTCATAAACACTGCTTTCAAAAGTCCACTTACCATTCACTAGTAGTGACCAAGATATTTCCAATTTCTACAAAATATATGCTTTATTAAGATTAAGTTTTTACTTCTCATCATCAGCAAGCATGAGTCTCCGAAGGAGCACAGTAGTRTATCGGACCATTTCAGATTTTGTCTAGACAAAAGGCGAGATGGTATTAGCCAGTAAAGGGTAACRAAGGCATTCAGAAGTCTAGTACAGAAAAAGCAACACAAACTTCAAGTTCAGGCTGAGATTTTAAATGAATACTTAAATAATCTATATTTCTGACTTAAACTGGTGTCAGCTGAAATCCCAAATCCTAATTTAGACTAGTCTTTAGATCCTGGGGATATAGAACAAGATAGTTATTTCACTTTTAAAACCTCCAAGTAGAAGACAAGACCATAAGTTACCTTAACTCAAACTCTGGTASTCAATTCTGCAGTCTTAGAAATCTTTTCTAGCAACTGGCAAAGGTGAAAAGTAGCCACACTTCTCTGTTTTTAAACAACAAATTAGCTATACCACATCCAATCCTGGCAGCTAAAACATGCCTGCAACTCTTTTCCCATTTCAGTTTTTAAAGAGGAGTACGGATATAATTTTTTTAAAAGAAAAAGAACATTAAATAAAAAACCTTAACTACTGAATAAAAAACATTTAATTATTTCCAGCTTTTGTTTTCATTTAATTGTAATATGTAAAACCTTGACACCCAAGACCCACTTATCCAAACAACAGTCACACTTAGGAACRTAAGTGAAAAGACTACATAGCTGAGGTTTTTTTGGTCTGTGTAAATATTCTCACAATACGCAAGAATCTAAAACCTTATTAACCTYTATTAAAACCCATTTAGAAAAGAAYTGTGGTAGTACCAGGAGTATGTAGGAAAACAGCTGTCTGTGATGGTCAGCTCCTACCTGCTGCACACCTTCACAGAAAAAGTACCCRTTCCTCAGAGCACCACAGCTACAATATCCTGGCTCACAGCAGCAAATGAAATCCCCCACAGCCTCTTCCTGCTCACTCCTGCTTCCGGCTCATGCCCAGGCTGGAGTGGCTACACCAGGTCAAGAACGGGCACAGTAAAGGGCAATGAAAAAGAGGTCCCAAGCACCWTTTGCTGCTCTTTCAGAAGAGACCCGCACTGGGCCAAAGCTGTGCATCCACAATGTGACACAAGATGTCATCACCATYGCCCAGCATTTCTAAAAGAGGCCCACGACTGCTAGGAACATGGTCTGTGCCTCAAACACCAGGGCTCCAATCCACACTTCTTTTCCACTCAAGCTTCCTTTCCTCTCTCTTTTCACCCTAAATAATTGAAAGGAGATGCCTGGCTCTCAACCATTTCACTGCCATGTTAAAAACCCTGCATTTTACAAAGGCAGCTGCTGCAGCTCCACAGAATAAGGTGGCTCTGCTAGTTTAAAGGAACAGTCCCATCTCTCCTATCCTGTGTTTCCTCACATTCCTGATGACTTCTCATATGCCAGTCAAAGTATTTCTGCACCCACATACTGGATCACTTTCAAAACAACTTTTTTTTTAATTATGGTTCATTACACAGCCCACAAACACTTGGGCCAACAGAGGGAAATTGAAATAGCAGCTGGGCAAGACTGCTTCTTTTGGCAGCATCACAAACTTAAAGCTTCCCTGAAAACGGCTTGGCATAACCTTCAGAAGCAACAAACTTGGTGGCATTTAAGCTTTTTAGCAGTACTTGCAAGCAGCTTTAAAAATAAATAAATAACAAAACACCAAAAAAATCYTCAAAAATCCTACCAAAATAAACACACACATATAAAGTCAAAATAACCGAAACCAAACACACCCATACAACCAAGACTTAAAACAGAAACCATGTTTTCCAAAAATTGGCCAGTCCACCATCTTTCAGTTACTGAATCACATTCAGAAAAGTTTGTTAACTAAAGAAACAACAGGATCTTTGGGTGTCTTCAATCAATCTTAGCCAGCAAGTGCAACCATCAAGCAAAAACAAGATACTCAACAGAATCAGGCTTATCCCACCATAAGCAACACAATAAGAGGAATTAAGTGACACTGCCAGCATTGGCTATGTTTAATAAAAAAAAGGTCGAGGAAAATGGTATCCAATTGCTTTTATATRGCATTTTTAGGAGTCTTCACTACACCACTGATGTTGGAGTTTTCTCAGAGTACACAGACTGTAGRTAAAACACATCTCTTAARCCATTTTACAACTTACACATMACATGTAAGTTTAAGACATTTTAGGACAGTGATACCCWCTTACACTAGCAAAACACTGCTTCCTCTTAGATGCATTATTTTAGCTATCCTTCATTTATAGCTATTTAGCAGTCTGTATTTCTCTTGCTTAAACATTACTTAAGAGCTGTCAGGTAGATTTAAATCAAAGTCTTCTTACAGTCATTCACAGGCTGTTCCCAAAATGTGTTTTCATTCAGAGATTCARGCTTCAAAAGATGGACGATTATACAACCATGACAACACAAAAGGGGATGACAGTCTTCATGAAATTCCACAGAATTTGTAAGAGTTTTTCATAATGCATCCACTGAAATAAAGTCAGTCTTAATGAGGCAACACTGTAAGTCACCTATTCAGTGCCTGCACATCTGTTGTGCTTTCTTCTCCACTCTCTACCTCCCCCCCTCCAGTTTTGGTTGGTTTTTTTTTTTTTTTATCCACAACTGTAGCAGTGGCACATCACACATAAAAATAGAATGCATTTCATAGTCACTTAAACCCATCCTACTTGGAACATCGGTGACTTGGATTCCTACAAATACTGAAATTCCACGGCAAATTTGCCCAAACGATTTGTTATGTACAAATAAGAGGTGGGAAGCATTATTTCTCCCATTTCATAYGTTGGCAATGTGATGGAAACAGTAAAACACACAAAGGCCTTTTTTCCCAATTMATTGATTTCTATACAGAAAATAACACAAAATATTTGTAAATTAAGTCAAAAACCAGCATCCTAGTAACAGCAAAATCACCTCTGCAAAACTGTCATATGATTGTTGGCTGTCTTTTATGTAATACTACTGGCAAACAAAATCATGTTTCTCCTGTAACTAAAAAAACAAAGAAACCGAAGTAACTGAGAAATGTCCATACACAAAAAGGAATGAGCATGCTTTCGGACACATTCTGYTTTGGACAGCCTTTGTTATTTTTGTGCCCGTGTTTTACACACCGTGTTTTCATACGCCCTTACACCGTGGTTTCCCCAGTCTCGGCTATGAACTACAAGAATTGCTGCTGCAGAAAAGGCAATCTTCCCGCCCTCATTTGTTCCCAGACTGACACCCTCAGAGGTGCTTGGTGGGCTGCAGCACTGATCCRTAAGAAAACCGCTCTGGACAAAAGCTGCCTTTTCAGGCACATCACCTCCCAGATCCCATTTACCACAAAGCTGCACGAGGCCAGTGCCAGCACAATGAGCAAGCAAGCAACGCGCTTTTTCATAATACCTTTGGGAGTAACTCACACAGACACACAGAGCACTTTCTTCGGTAGCTTTCTTCACCTACTTCCACTTAGTGTAAACAAACCCCAAATGCTCTTTTGGCATTCCACAAAGCCCTACAGCACTATCTCTCCTTGACAACCAGCCTGAACATAATCCATCCAAATATCTGCACCCTAGCTCGAAAGAGCTCCCTGCTGATTTTTTCCTAGACTCCTATGACCACTTTAAGTTTTCTGCATTATCAGTGCGACCAGGCCCTTCATCGTACGTGCTCCTACCTCCTGCCCCAGGATTCTGGCAGCCTTCCCTCACCTGAGAATCTGCACCACACAGGCTTGCCCACTAAAGCCTTGCTCAGGAGAGAGGCACTCCAAGCACCATTACACGTAACACAGAGAACCTCATCTGGCCATTTAGCACAGCCTGTCATTCAATATCAAAAGCGACGAGTGGGAGGATGCAATTCTAACTCTCYGTGCCACAAGATGCATGCCTGGAGCATCAATGCCTCAGTGCCAGAGCATTTACCCCATCCTCGTTTTCCCCACTTTTGTCCAAAACAACCTAATTATCAGAAAGGAGGACGAGGAGGAGGTAAGAGAAAAGCAGCTAGACACATTTCCCTCCAACTCCACGCTGTTTAACCAATCCCTCCCACACCGAGAACAACTATTCTAACTGATCTTTTTATACATTTGCATTGCTTAAGCAGTGACTACTCGCAGAGTCGAGAGCACCTTTGTTTTGCATGCCCTCACGTCTTTCTGTAGTAAAATTTAACTGCTCYTTTGAGGACAAAACTTTGATCTCCGAGATAAACAAGTGATGGGTTGCACTGACTTCGTAAAGGAACAACATAACACACAAAACAAGAATCTGATTTTCATAGAATTAAAGGCAAAAAAGTAAGGGGTTTACAAAGCAAAGGGGAAATAACGGGAATGATCCTGCAATGGTTGCAAGGCACAGTTATAATCAAGACCGGGAACACAACAGTCTCTTTCAGAAAGGGGTATAAAACCCACTGCGGTCCCTCACGGGGTTTTGCGGGCATCTGCAATCAGGGCAGGAAAGGCGCAGGGAGGCGTGGGGSACTTCAGGCACAAGCGCCTGAACCACAGCCATGCCCGAAGGGAAGTTCCTCCAACGACCGTAAGGGCTGATCCAACACCAGGAAGCATCCTTTCTCTCCGGCACTGTTTCCCTCGTCAGTGTCACACCCACAAGGATAACGGGGAAATTTAACATTCCCGTAACCAGCCTTGTACAGCCACATCCCCTCGGGCCTTCCTGCTTCCCTCAGGGAGGCCCACAGCAAAAGGCCGCGCAGGCGGGGCGGAAGCCCAATGGGGCCGGCCGGCCGCTCATCCCGCACACACCCCTACACCTCCATCCCGCCAGSCTTCCAGGAGCCGCGGAACAGCCCCAAGGCAGCTCGGCTGCCGCCCCCCACCGCTTTTCCCCTTCTACCTTCGCTTCCCGGGGCGCAGGGAAGAACGGCACCGGCTCGGTCCGGCTCCCGCGGGAAGCGGTGGCCCGCGTCAGRGCGGTGACGGCGACCGCCCGTTCCCGTCCCGTTCGCGTCGGTTGGCGCGGGATAATCGGGATAATCGGGATAATGGCTGCGGAGCGCCGAGGTCACGCGGCGGAGGAAGGCGGGACCGCGCGGCGCGCGAGCWCCGCGCGCTCGGGGGGGCGGGGCCGGGCCGCTTCCCCTCAGCCTCCCCCCGCCATCTTTCCCCCAACCAGGGACCACCGCCCCGCCAAACGTCCACGCAGCCCCTTTTCCTCCACCCTTCCCTCACCTGGCGGGCGGAACTCCCGGCGGCTCCGCTCCCTTATGGCAACTGGGCGGCCATTTTCCGTCTCGCCGGAGGAAGAGACGTGAAGCCCGCGGGGAAAAGCAAAAACCACGGTGGGGTGGGGGGGCGCGGGGGGCTGCTGCCGCCGCCGCCGAAGCGTCACTTCCGCTCCGGGCGGGGAAGCGCCAGCCCCGTGCTCAAAGCCTGAGCGCCATCTTGGTTTCGGGTATCCGTCCGCAAGCAAGATGGCGGCTGTGAGCTGCCCGCCCCCGCCGCGCTATGTCCCTGCCCCACGCCCGAGGGCTCCACGTCCCGCCCGCCACGGCCCCCGGCTCCCCCCGCACCGCCGCGGCTAAAAGCTGTCGCCTTGTATCCTCTTGTTCCCCGAAGGGAGGCGAGAGCGCGGGGTGTCCCCGGCCGTTGCCTGGTTACCTGTGGGGCGGGGTGCGCATCCAGGCACGGGAGTCGCTGGGAAAGGGCTGTGTACGGAGCGCGGCGCGGCAGCGGCTCAGCATCCAGTGGCATTGGCTCCGCGCACCGGCGGGGAGATGGCGGTGCCGCGGCGCTTTACTGCAGCGCCTTTTGCAGCAGGCGGGCGGCCGCCGCTTGGTTGCGATACAGCAGCGCCACGTTCGGGGAAAGCGCGCCTGAGAGGTTTCTGTGCCAGCAAAAAGGTGCGGCCGAGGGCTGCGAGAGAGCAGCCTTTGACTGATGCGCGAAGAGGTCTGTGTACGCTGGCCAAGTCCTACAATCCACAGAATCACAGAGTATTCTGAGTTGGAAGGGGCCCATTTCGAGTCCAGCTCTTAGCCCCAAGAATCACACCGTTTGCTTGAAAGCATTGATCAGCAATTCACACACACAGCTGATTTATTACACATATGCCATTTTAACGTGAGTTTTGTAAGTTCTGGGGACAATGCCTGGGAGGCAGCCAAAGCAACTGATGGAAGAAAAAGGCATGGAAGATGAGAAGCAGGCATAATCCCCAAATGCTAGTTTGCTSTTGCATGTGCAGGAAAGTGATGCACTGGTTAGCTCTGTTTATTGTGGCTATTAAGTTTTTTGAAATGTAGCCTTCTGTGGAGGCAGCAACCAGTGAGTAGTTGGTGCTGAAATAAAAAGTGTTGTTAACTGCTGAACAGTCTGGCCTAGAGAGAAACAAATCCCTCTCTCCTTTTAAGGTTTTCCTTTCTGCAGGAGTAGGGGTAACAGATGTGTACCTCAATTGCAGCACACGTGCTACAGCTTTTGCTGTAACCMACAATAAGGCACTATTAATGAAGAAGCTCTTTGAGCTATGATAAGGAACYTATGAGAGAAGACAATTTGCCAGGGTCTATAACGTTTTCAGAACTGTCCTGAGATTTGGTTGYATTTAATACACCTATTTTTTAATGGTTCTGAGAATTTCTTACACTGGGACACCTTCCACTAGAGTAGATTGCCCAACCAGTCTGGCCTTGAACACTTCCACAGCTGGTGCATCCACAGCTTCTCTGGGTAACTTGTGCTGGTGCCTCACCAATCTCACAGTAAGAATTTCTTCATAATATCTAAGCTAAACCTACCCTCTTTCAGTTTAAAGCTRTTGCCCCTTGTCCTGTCACTGCATGCCTCTGTAAAAAGTCACTCTCCAGCCCTCTTGTAGACCCCTACCCATAGGTACTGGAAGGTTGCTGTACGATCTCCTCGGAGCTCCCTCATCTCCTGGGGAAGCTACCCCAGCTCTCTCTGCCTGTCTTCACAAGAGAGGTGCTCCGGCCCTCTGGTCCTCTGGACTTGCTTGAACAGGTCCATGTCCTTGTTGTGCTGGGGCCTCAGTGCTGGATGCAGCACTGCAGGTGAGGTCTCACCAGAGCAGAGCAGAGGGGCAGAATCCCTTCTCTCATCCTACTGGCCACACTGCTTTGGATGCAGCCCAAACCATGATTTGCTTTCTGTGCTGGGAGCTCACATTGCTGGCTTGTGTCCAGTCTCTAATCCATCAGCACCCTCAAGTACCCTCTCCTCAGGGCTGCTCTCAATCCATTCTGTGCCAGCCTGTGCTTGTGCTTGGGATTGTCCCTATCCAAGTGTAGAACGTTGCACTTGGCCCTGTTTAACTTCATGAGTTTCATACAGGCCCACCTCAAGCCTGTCCTGGTTTCTCTGGATGGCATCCCTTCCCTCYRGTGTGCTGACCGCACCCTGCAACTTRGTGTYATTGGAAAACTTGCTGAGAGTGCACTCAATCCCACTGGCACCAACAAGGATTTGTGGGACATAAGCCAATATAATACGTGGGATGTATCTTATTGGGACAGAAAGAATTCTGCTCTTTCAGTTCTCTGTTATGTTTAAGACAGCATGCTGTGTACCCAAATGGAAAAAACAAATTATAATGTGAAACTCTTTGAAAATATATTGTGAAGGTTTTCAAATAGATTTGATTGATGGCAAATRATGCAAGTTCTTTCAAAGTTTTGTTCACTCCTTGTCTTGCTCAAATGGCCTTGTGACATTTGAGCTATGGGCTGTGTAATTCTTCAGTGGAACCTCTTGGTAGCAAAAGCATCAGGACAGGCACCTGTGCTTTGAAACACATCAAACCAGTGGTTGTCTAAGGGCATTCACATGAAACAACCTGACAGGTTTCCCTCTCCTATTAACGCATGACTTTGCGTGTTAATCTACCTTGTAAAATTTAACTTTCTTTTTATACAATTTGTTCAAACCTTTAAGGTACATGGGCACCTCTGAGCTGCTTTTCGTGTTTTAGAGACACTATCTTTTTGCTACGAAGCAATAAAAATACCAAAAATATTTCCATTTATATGCTTATTATTATCATAGGAGACAGTAGCTCTGGGCATGACACAAACTGCTGCTTTATTTGAGTACAGCAGCAGTCCAAAAAATTTACAACAAAATATGAAGCTCAAGACAATGGGAAAATACATAAAGACAAAGCAGCACAGTAATACTGGCCGAGGCCAGGTGCTTGGTGACTGTTACCAGGTGCTCTCACTGTCCAGTGAGTTGGGCTGAGTAGTTGTACAGCTTGTGAGCACCAACACAGAAAGGAGGAATTGGTAGGAAAGTCCGTGCTTGATAGTCAGCTTTGAAATTGGATTGTCTGATCAGGGAATGCCACTCCTAAGAGTTACAAAATGGTARTGTAATCTCAGTTCCAAGAATTTATTAGGAATGAAGAAACTCCAGAGTGAAGTTTTTTTAATTTCTTCAAAAGCTGAGCACAAGCTGTCACAAGTCAGTGRTTGTATTTACCATCTTTGGCCTGGTTCTTTACATGCAGCTGGTGCTTTACAACAGAGATTCACATCTATAGCAGCTGCTTTTCCTTTTAAAACCTTGTTCAGTTTTACAACCCCTTTGAATGGATTTTKTCAATGCCTGAGTGGGACAAGGCTCAAGGGAGCTGTGTAAAGGAATGCTTCAGTAGATGGCACTCTCCCTCTGAAGGAGAATGGGCAAATACCTCATCCAAGGAATTAGATGCAGTGAGAAGAGCTTCCTTTATATTCTACAGAAATCGCAGTGAATGCACATAGAGCTCTSCCTAGCTATGCAATAAAGTAACCCCTGGCAGATTTTCACAAAACTGGATCAAGTCCTCACATCTGGCTTCCTCCCTGCTTGAATGACTGAAGTCTGCTTATGTTCAGCTGAACTCCTCCTGAATTCATAACTGTGAACCCCCCCCCCCCACACACGTTTGTGTTTTTCTATATATATAGTGTGTATTTTGTATATATATATATATACACATAAAAAAGCTCAGTGGTAATGTAAGTTGCACACATTAGACTCAGAGTTTACAATTGTTCTGCTTTCCCAATCTGTTTTTTTTTTCAAATTCTTTATTCTACCATTCTGTTAATGGTAGGTCCATTTTGAGAACTTAAGTCTTTTGATTTGTTGATCGTTTTCTGTTGGTATTTTATAGTCACAAAATGTCATAGATCCAGTTGAAAGAGTGCTGAATTAGTACAAGTGAGGAGGCCTCAGCTGCAGGTATGGGGACAATGAAGACCTGTTAGGCCTTAGGAAAGCTACAACCTTCTGAATCAAATCTGTTGCTAAACAAGCAATGTACAGCCATCATACATCTTTCTAAACTGTACAGTGCTTTCCKCACCCTTGAACAGGAAGGTGAGAGAAGAATATGAAAGAAATCTGTATAAGACAAAGTTGCAATAAAAAATTACATGGGACAAATTTATAAAATGCAAATTTAATTAGTTCAATTTCTCAGAGTTTTGGATTCTTGAGTTATGTGTGTATATTCTTTCAATTTACTGCATTTTAAGCATTTAAGTATCTTTTTTCTTATTTGAYTTGCACACAAGTCAAATAAGACTAYACAAGTTCTCAATCACTGCCTCACCACTACACTTTGCAAAAATCCTTTTCCCATTGATTAAAACCACAGGAATAGCAGTATTTTTAAAATCCAGAACCAGGAGCTAAAATTTTAGTACCATACCTCAAATGAAGTTGACCTTTTTTCCCTTTATATTTATATCAGAGCCTGAGGGTGTTTGGGGGCCTGGTACCATCTAGAGGCCCTCAGTCRTGTATGACAGAGCAGTAGAAAGAAAGTTTGTGTACTTCTCTCCAGTGACAGTCAACTTCTGAGCAACCAAAAGTTATGCACCTGGATATGGCAAACTGGAGAAAAGAATTTTTCTGAAAAGAAGCAGTTCAAGCAGTGGCACGCTGCATAAGCAAAATGGTAGATGAATAAGTATATTTTTTACATTTTCTATTTTTGAGTCAAAACAAACCTTCTGTGAGTGTCAGATGCTTAAGGGACTGTACCCAAAAGCAGTATTTTCTGTCATTTGCAGAGATGCTGCAGAGAACCAGTGGAAGCTTTCTGTTGAAAGTACTATTTAACTACAGCATTCATCTGGCTTTTTGTTTTTTAAACTTCCTAATGCATTTTATACAGAATTCCAAGCAACCTTCACACAGTAAGGTTACTGCTTGGAAGTTTCTTTTGCACACAGACTGAATGAAAATGGTTTGGAGAGGCTTTTTTAACACTGTACAAAGGAATGGATTYGGTTTTTTCCCCCTTTGGAGACAAAAATCAAGATGTTGCATGCGGGACATTCACTATTTGAAGCAAGTTCTATACAAGAATAAAACCAGAAATAGTCTAACATTATAACAGTGCTACTATTTTTTTCCTCTTCTGCAAGCTTGAGCTGAGATTTTATTTAAATAATAAGGAAACTTATCAAGGTCATGAAACCAATCCAAAATATTTGATTTATAGTTTCAACCTTTACCTTTATAGCAGCTGTTGTGATTTCAGAGTATGTTTGAAGATCCACAAACCAGCCTTCTACACTGGCTTTCAAGTTGTTTCAAATCAAAGAACAATTGCCTGACTGAGTCATCAAACGATGTATCAGAACACCTGAGTTTTATGCCTTCAGGCAAATTATAGCCTAATTTTCAGGTGTTGTGCATTTCTTTAACTCCCACTTATCTAAAACAGAGCTGCAAGAGCTTGGCACCTCTGAAAYTTGTTTTTAAACAATTTTGGGAATATCTTCTTTGCAGATGCATTGGAAAGCTGTTTTCGTGTGCACAGTACATTCTGAAATGTTTATTAAGAGCATTACAGAAATGCAAAGAGCATTACAGTCATTACTAGCAAACGTTTCATTGAAACGGTCCTGTTGTTTTCTCATCTTAGTGCAGTACAGTTCAAGTCACCTTCTAAGAACCTCACAATTAAACAGTACAGTTTATTAGATAGAACAGAGCAAGAGACAGAAGGAGCATGTGWTGGATAACAGGCTTTTAGGATGAAAGCTGAAGGATGGAAGATGATGAGTGAAGGTGAAGAGCAAGTGGTGGCAGAAGTAGGACCTGGCAATGGCACGGGTTYCCTGTTCTTTAGAAGRCCCCAACTGAAAGGATCCAGAAAACATGGTGACAAAATAAGACATCACTATGTCTATGCCCCACTTTTGAGAACATTAAGAAGCCATACAGAGATCAGAATCAATGGGTTTGCAGAGCTGGTCAAGGAAGTATCCAGAAAAATCRAAGTCCCAATTCTTTGTAATGAATTGCATTATGTATTAGAAGTGTCAYGTGTTTTGGTTTACCAGTGTAGGTAAGCTTATTCATGACAAGTGGTATTTGTGATCAGGAAAATTACATCAAGAGAGAAAACAGCAGTTGTTGGACAGACCAGAGGGGTTTGGGTGAGTTTGTGCATGCTTGTTTGGAGATGGGTGCAGAACAAAGGGTTCATTTGCAAACATGATTTATTTAGAAAGTAAAGATTTATTTAAGGACAGAGGCCAAAACTTACCGATAAATTTATCAAATGCAATAGTTAAAATAAATCCACCAAATTTATGAATAAAAAGTTAATAAAAGTGATTCACTTTCAGCAGACCCATATCTACAGGATCCCTAAATAGGGTGACTGTGAATCAAACCAGTTTTTAGTGGAATCCTCAATATTACAAATATCACCTCATGCTACAAGAATTAAACCAGGGTCATTTGTAAAACTTAGGCCAGGGATGGCCACAGGCACCAGACTGGTGAATTAAGCAAATGGAGAACTTAACATTTTCCTTTTACTACCTCTTTCTGCATGAGAACCACAGAAAAATTTTGCATTCTCCCATTTCTAACTTATCCAGGCCACTCAGCAGGACTGGCTTGACAGGAAGAAATTAATGCTAAATTCATTTGGCCACTGTCTT